>JAHRHJ020002924.1:0-10074 GCA_019776745.2 Taxus chinensis | reverse complement strand
AGGTATTACGTAGTAGTCTGGACGGTGACGGATGAGCGGCGAGTGATGGGGTGGGGGAGCGGAAATAAGGGTAGGAGGGGGGGCTGGTTGGGTATAAGGGGCACCAGTGACGGTAGCTAGGGGAGGAGAAGCAAGGTAGTGCTGGTTATGGGGTGTGAGGGGGGGAAGGAAAACGGATGGGGAGAAGAGGGTGAATCTACGGGATTGCGGGTGGGAGGCAGGGAATAAGTGGTGTGAGGAAGTAAGAGATGGGCCGGGCAAGGGGTAGGCTGATGAGAAAATGCGGGGGGTGAGGAGGGGAATGGGTCATGGGAAGGAAGTACAAGGAGGAGAGGGTAAGTCGAAGGGGAGATTGATAACAGAAAAAAGCCGAAGATCAAACGGGGGAAGGGTAGAAGGAGGGAGAGTAAGAGGGGAAGTGAGGTCGGTGGTTAAGGGATGGACAGGGATTCTTGTAGTAGGGTAGAGATGGGGCTAGAGCTAATTAGCCAAAGATAGGACAAGATGGGGATTGCCAAGGGGGGCGGGGGTAATACCAAGTAGACGGAGGGGTGGGGAGAGGAACTAATATTGCAGAGCTATTAGGAAATGGTCCAGGGAAGACAAAAGAAGCAAAGAAACCATATATGTTTATAAAATATGCAAAATTAGTTTTATATCCATGTTTTTTGTTAATGTGTTTTCTATTTTAGTTCTTTTTCCAATGTTGTTGTATACTAGTTCAACATTGATGTTATCATCACCTGATCCTATACTTCTTTAAATAAATCCACAAAGTACAAGAAAATTTCCCATATGGTTATGATGAAGGCAACCTATATTTATCTAACTATTTAAAGTTCATCATATTTTGTGTGAACCCTTACAAGTTGGAAAATCCTACAAATTTTATTCTCAACATGCATGATAAAGGAGACGTTGTATGTAACAATTAGATAGTCATAACGTGCTCTTGTCCTCCTTGTCTTCCATCATTTTTTTCCTTTCTTTCCAACACCCTGGATCGACTATTTTATTTTTCATGGGGCAATGGTAAGGCTCTTAGCTTATCTATCATTCTATTTTAGGTGTTTAGGGCTACGAATAGCAGGCTGGATGGATTGGTGGGGGGAAGAGAAATAATGGATAGCATTATGTGCAAATTTTTGGGAGGTGGTTGAGTAGCTACAGTCACCAAGGATTTTCACAGACACCTTTGTTGCCTCTATTTGCACTGTGGATATTGACATGGTGGTTTTTTACATGTTATTTTTTTTGTTAGACTAACAAAGGATGCTAGTTTAGAGATTTAGAGAAAAAACTAATATATGGTTTTTAAAATAATTTTCATTAGATGTTTCATGGGTTGACAATATATGTGTCTAGGTTTTTGGCACGGTGAATATGTGTACACATTTTTCCTTTTAAATATTTGAGTAATGTTGTAAATTCAATTTTTTAAATATAGTTTTAGCATTTTTGCTTCTACATCAACCATACCATGATTTGATTGGGGTGTGTCAAGAGTCAATATGCCATACATTCCTAATGTATGTGGAATGTATTTTATTAATAATATTTCAGGATACCAATTTTTTGTGACACTTACAATATATGTTGAAATTCTTCTCAATATATACCATATTTTTTTATGTTCGACAATATTTTATGTTTTCATTACATTTATATTTTTTCATTGTATAAGTCCAGTGCTCATGTTATTAACATACATAATCATGTAATTTATAGCATTCCAAAAAGTTACGATGGCAAGTGTTCCTTGGATTTCGATGAATGTGACCTATATTTTAGTATATTTAAATTAATCAAATTTTATGTGACCCTTATAATATGTGTTGAAAATTATTCTTAATATATTCTATTCCAAAATATTGTCTATGTCCATTGTGTTTACAATTTATTTTCAATAAATCAACATTTGTTATTAAACAATATAATAATGTAGTTGCATAATCCCAAAAAATTACCAATCCCTTAAAACAAGGATTTTATTATTTTTTAAAAATGGTTTATTTCGTATAGGTAAAGTACATAAAACATAATTCATATAGATATCCATATAAGATTGAATATATAAGGCTTATCTAAGATATTTTTCTAGTGGAGCATGTCATAGAGTCCACATCATTGCCATATGTCATTACATTACCTAGTATTAGTAAATTTGAGGTACAATTATCGTAATTAGTGTTATCCTCCACTTGCCAACTAGGTTTGCAAGGTAATCATTGTACCCATAAAAAATTGGCATCTTAGCCTAAATTTTTCCTTCGTTCACATTGTAGAGGAAGGAGTTCGAGGAGTCTGGTGAGGGATCCTTACATAATGTGGGGCTTTGTCATCTTCCCTGTTGATTTTCTTAGCCATGGTCGATCCAATGACATTTATTCCCACATAGGTGACATGGAAAAAAAAACTAGATATCGCATCATCTTTCATTTTTTTTCACTTCATTCACTAGTATTTCTTATAGATTAAGGCCTGGTGCATATGATATTCAGGGAAAGCAGAGTCACTACCAAGGCTTGAATTGTGCACTTGCAGGAACTATTATTCTTTCCTTCACTTTCTTTTTTAAATATTTAATTACAGGAATACTTTTAGACTATCGAGAAATATGTGGAGATGTTAGATCTCAGTGTGAGGATTTCTTTAGGGTTTAAGTCTCATTCTCCATAAACTACTCAATTATATTATCATTCTCTATAATTGATGATATAAAAGTACTTCCTCATAAATAATTATGGAAATTATATGGTTTTCCGACATTGAAATGGATATAGAACCAATAACTCTTTTCTAATTTTTTATAGTTTTTTTTTTTTTAATCTTTTGGATTTAGTTATATATCAAAACAACATTATTTTGTAGGTGGTGGTGAAGGAGACCGATGATTCATACACCTAGTTCCCTCCTATTGCGAGCCCATCTCTCCACACAGGACACCAACATGACTAATGGACTATTTTGTGTTTCATCGAGAAATGACACCACCACTATCGGAAGCTTGTGGATAGTGTTTGTGTTCTTTAGGTAAAAAAACATATTATTTATTTCTCTCTTTAATTATCTACTATCATTATTTTTTTCCAAATGGTCATTCATGGTAGTGAGTTTTTTATGACCCTTACGATATGTGTCAAAATGTATTCTTATTATACCATGTTTCCTATTCTGAAGTATTTTCTATTTTTATTATGTTTACATTTTTCTATGTGAATTCAATGTTTTTATTAAATAATATAATAATATAATTGCAATAATCCAAATCAGTTACAAAGCCACTAAAAATAATAATTTTACAATGGTGGTCATTAATAAAAATATAACGGTCAACAATGATTTGTATCGATTATTAATATAATTTTGTAATGGAATAGTTAAAATTTAACTTTAATCTAAATATTAGTGTGCACATAAGGCCAACAACAGACAACTAGAACATAATTCAACCAAGATGGAAATGTTAAAAGAGAAATACATAGATGAGGTTATAAGATTCCTTTGTAGTATCAAAAAATTTTATGGACAAAAAATGGATTTGAGTTGGTGGGAGATTTTAATTTGGGTGTATGTCTCCCTTGACTTCACATGTAATAACCCCCTTTGAATTTACTTACTATATTCCCACCCTTTTCAATGCATGAGAGGATTTGTTAGGAATATAATTAAAGGTGAAAAGATGAATCACTGGCTCCCTAACCATGTTGTGTTTTCACATACCCTAAGAAGTCAACTGGGAAAGTGCACAAAGATGGGGGACTAAAAAACGGCCAAAACTCCACTTTTTGGTAATTTTTTCCATAACGTGCTCGCGTTATGGCTCGGGCACGTTATAACGTGACAAGGAAAAATTAATATTGTGTTATAAGACGAGCGTGTTATGGCTCAGATTTACCAAGTCGAAACACACTCGCTTTCCTATTTTAGACATATTCCAAATTACAAATAGGAATGTGAGCATATTATAATGCTCATGTTAGAGTGATTCACATTTCATATTCTTTGGTTTTGAAATTCCCAATCCATAGGCTTATATTTTCCTTAGATATCCAAACCCACGGTCTGGTCTGTGTAATCCATGAATAAATCTGTGTTTGACATAAAAACATAAAAACATCATGTGAACACCCTGATATATCATACATTATAACATAATATTAAAAAAAATTATACTATGATGTCAAGTTCAGTTTTAGCTTGGTGTTGATATAATTCTTTTTAAAATCCAATTAGTTTAAGGATTTCATCCATAATTTCTTTTACTAGTGCCTTATTTTCTATCCAATATGTATGCATACATTTGGTGCACAATTTATGATTTTTTAATTCAAACTTCAAAAAAGTGATTTTTCCTAAACTTCATTCTACATGCACTAAAAATACAAAAAACAATTTTTTTTCTCAAATTTAATGGGGTGTACACACAAATATTTCATTTTCATAATGTGTGCACTTTGAAAATTAATAAAAAAAATTATATATTTTATCTAAAAACTGATAAAAAATCATTGGGACCTCATTTAAAATATAGTCCAAATTAGATAGTTTCAAGCCTTTCACCAATGAAGTTTTCACCTTATATTGTGGAATTCCTAGAAAATTTGTCACTTCCTATTTTGACAAATCAACATAATCACGAGAAACAAAAGTAATTTTTAATAAAAAAATAATGTTAATATTTTTTTAAATCCTCTTATTCTTTCATTTCACATGACAAACCATCCATCATTGGAGTCATCAGTTCCCAAGAAAATGGTTGGCTAGGAGGAAGGTGAACAAAGTTATGAATTCCACCAAGAAATAATAAACTTATCAAAGCAATGTGATCTTGCATGTTCAAAATCTTGTGACAATAATGTGACTGTCAACTGATAGCTCTACTTAGACATTGAGAGTATTACACGAAAAGGGCTTACTTTTAGAACTATTTCAAAAATATATTACCTCAAAGATTTTAGCCACCCATCCTTTTTCACCTTGAAATAGTTCCCACATATGACTTACGATATATATGTGACTTTCCCAAACCAAAACAAAAGAACACCTAATTAAACCCTGACAATTTTCTTTTATGATTTTATGATTTTTATGGATATGGAGTGAGAGCGAGGAGGAGTGGGAGCGGGAGAAGATTTTTTTAATTTTGGCGATGGGTGAGAACTTTCTGCGGATGTTGAGGATCCGTATGGGAATCTTGACTCAGCGGAACATCATGTGGCTATGTCAGGAAAGAATGTGGCTAAGGGACCCCCACTAGGTATCACGTGGACTGAGACACTGGTCAGGAAAAAGTTGGATAAGGAGGCCTTGTAAGGATTGATCGAATCACATAGTAATAATAACAATTAATTTTGGATTCTGACTTAGATCAACAATGGAAATGATACGAAACCCTAATAATAGCGATTGTACAGGGAAGGGAACATTTTTAATCCATGGCTCCCATCAAGGGCGTGGTGAGGAAGATATAAACAATGGGGGTAATGGCCATGGAAATGAAATGATAGTGGTTATGAAAAATAACACAGCATCCTCCTCTGTGAATCCTAGTACCTGCATCCCTGACGACAACTCCTATGTCATTGGGCATGGAAGAGACTGGTCCTCTATTGATTAGAATGGTGGTGAAAGTCATGACCTTTTTCATATGTTTTCTTGTAAATATCCTAGCGTCTCTGCTCAACCAATTGATCTATAATTCCATAACATTTTTCCCATTTTCCCAAAAATCCTTAGCGTCCATTAAGATTTTCTCCAAGTCATTTCTCGCACTTTGATAGGTAAATCACTATGCATTTAAATACATCAATTGGCTCAATGTATGGACTTGAAATTCATTCTTACTAAAAAAATTGTGTATTAAGATTGGGTTTTTGGACTAGAGTATGTGGCTAAATCCCTTACAAACACCTCTATGCTCCTCTCCTATGGGATAAACCAATATTCAGGGATTAATATGACTGGATATATTTTGGGAGGAGCCAAGGAACAAATTTTTGCCTCATTCAGGGAGGCACTCTTTAAACACACCTCTTCCTCAAAACCTACAGCAACTCCTCCTGCCCTCGCTTACTTTAATAACGTTTAAGTCATTTCTAATGGGTTTTTTGTTTCCATGTGCAGCTATGTGGTCAAAGAACTTCTACAACTTCACCCATGCCAATCCAAATACAAATGCATCCATAGAATCTTACCATTGTTTCTTTAAGACTTGATACGTGTGCAATCGAAGAAATAAATGCACAAGGAGAATGGATTGGTTGTTGAACACATTTGTGTTTCATGTTTAACCCCATTAAAAACACAAGAGTAAGTTACAATTATCGGGTTTCTTGACAAATTACAAGGAGAAGGAAATTTTGACTTCCATTGAGAGGGCCAGATTAATACTAGACAATGATTGTTGTATAGACCATACCATTCATGGGTCTTACATGGTTAGAAGTAAAAAATTCAAGGACCGATGGTATTTCATTCGGTGATTCAGCCAACATTTTAATTTTTTCGACTATCCTTGGGTTACCAAAGGAAACACTAGAAAACATGTTTTGAAGGTGTGTCACAACTTGAGTGGGGCGGGGGGAGGTAGGAGGTGGGAGGACTTGAAATATAAAGGGTGGTTGGGAGGGGTGCGGGGGATAGCATGTATGGGTGACGAAGGATGGATGGATACGGGAGTTGTTATGGCGCCGGGAGAGTGGGGGCGGTGTATAGTGGAGGAGCGGGGGGTCAAGAAGTATGGACGCGGTTGGAAGGGGATGATAAGCTGTGACACAGCGTGTGGAATGGAAAAATAAAGGACGTACGGGACGAAGAAGCGGTCAAGGGAGAGTGAGAGGAGAATATAAGAGCGACGAGTTAAGGCCGAGGCAGGACGAACGAGGGAAAAAGGGGTAGTACGCAGGGGGGGGGGGTAGAGAGGGGTTTGGGAGGCGGTGAAGAAAGGGGGTACTTGGTGAAAGGGAAGTTGTTCTGTGTCACTGGGGGAACCGAACTGGTGATTCGATGAAGTCCAGACCATGCGATAAAGGGGAGGTACAAATACAAGATGAAGATACTTAATCTGCTTGCAAGAAATTAAAAAAGACCTTATTTGGCTATTCAACGGTGTTTTGCCGTTTCATCTAATTATATTAATACAGTGGACTCTACCTCTTGGCCAAAAAAAATGTAAAATTTTCTTTTGTGCATGATGCTTCTTTCTAGTCCTTTTTATGCCTTAAGGATTACCAAAAATCTATTGAGGAGGGCTCATTGGTTTTTGGGGTTTGACTGGTCTCTTCACTACCCATGGTTTCCCTTATTTTGACCAAATAACCTCTCCATCACGATGTCCCAGTCTAGTTGAATGCAAATCTTCCCCTTAACTTTGGCCTTTGCAAGGAGGAAATTTGAACCTACTTGGGCATTCTCAGAGTTTTTTGAATTCCTGGCCAATATGTCATTCATGGTAGTGGATTTTTTTATGACCCTTACACTATGTGTCAAATGTATTCTAGTATACCCATGTTTCATATTTTAAGTATTTTTCTATTTTCATTATCTTTACATTTTTCGGTGTGAATTCATGTTTTTTCATTAAATATATCTAATATAATTGCAATAATCCGAATCAGTTACAAAGCCAATAAAATAGAATTTTACAATGTGTCATTTATAAAATATAATAGTCAACAATGATTTGTACGCTTATATATAATTTGTAATGGGATAGTTAAAATTTACTTTAATCTAATATTAGTGTGCACATAAGGCAAATTGACAACTAGAACATAAAGTCAACCAAATGGAAATGCTAAAAGAGAAATACATAGATGATGTTACAAGAAGTCCTATAGTTCAGAAAATTGATGAGAAAAGGATTTTAGTTTGGTGAGAGATTTTGTATTTGGGTGTATGTCTCCCTTGACTTGCACATGTAATAACCCCCTTTGAATTACTGTTATTTCCACCCTTTTTTGATGCTGAGAGTCCTTTGTTGGAATATATCTAAGGGAAAAGATGAATCACTAGCTTACCTAACCATGTTGTGTTCTCACATACCCTAAGAAGTCAAATTGCAAAAAAAGTGCCCAAAGATGGGGGACAAAAAGTGCCAAAACCTCCACTTTTTGGTAATTTTTTTTCCCATACTGCGCTCGCGTTATTGCTCGGCACGTATAACGTGACAAGGAAAATTATTTTTTTGTGATAATACAAGACGTTATGGCTTAATTTTACCTGTCCGAAACATACTGCTTTCCTATTTGGACGTATTCCACAGACACCAGTAACGTAGCATATTATAATGCCTCACGTTAGAATGAGCCTCACGTTAGAGAGTGCGTTCACATTTCATATTCTTTGGGTTTTGAATTCCAATCAAGGCTTATATTTTCCTTAGAATTTTCCAAACCTACGTTTTGGTCTGTGTATCCATGGGGGCGATAAATCTGTGTTTTCCATAAAACATAAACATCGATGTGGGTGGAGGACACCCTGAATATCATATATTAAACATAATATTAAAAAAAATTCATACTAGGAAGTCGATTTCGGGTTTGCAGCTGTGGGGGGTGTTGATATAGTCATTCTTTATCATCCAATTATTTGTGTGAGGATTTAATCCGTATTTCTTTTACGAGTGCTTATTTCTATTCAATAGGTATGCATACATGTTGGTGCACAATTTATGATTTTTTCAGTCAAACTTCAAAAAGTGGTTTTTCCTAAACTCTTCTACATGCACAAAAATACAAAAACACCCACACAGTTGTTTTTTAAACATCAAGAGAGATAAACGTCTCAATTTAATTGGGGTGTAATCACAAATATTTTCATTTTTCGGGATGTTGCACTTTGAAAATTATTAAAAATTATTAGTTTATCTAAAAATGATTAAAAATTATTGGGACCTTGTTTAAAATATAGTCCAAATTAGATAGTTTCAAGCCTTTCACCAATGCAATTTTTCACCTCTACTGTGAAATTCCTGGAACATTTGTCACCTTCTTTTTTGACAGATCAACATATCACAAGAAACAACATTAATGTTTGATAAAAATCATGTCATTCTTTTTTTTTAAAATCCTCTTATTCTTTCATTTCACATGACAAAACCATCCATCATTGGAGTCTATAATTCCCAAGAAAATGTTGCTCTGATGAAGGTGAACCAAATGTATTCCACCAAAATAATAACTTATCAGAACATGTGATTTCTTGCATGTTTTCAAAATCTTGTGACATAATGTGACTATCAACTGTAAGCTCTACTTCGAATTGAGAGTATTAACATGACAAGTGGATAGCTTTTAGAACTATTTCAAAAATATATTACCTCAAAGATTTGATCCCACCCATCTTTTTTTCACCTTGAAATAGTTTCCCAACATATGACTTAAGATCTATATGGGAACTTTTCCAAACCACAACAAAAGACCCCCTAATTAATCCCTAACATTTTTCTTGTTATGATTTTATGAATTTTTATGGATTGAGTGAGGAGAGAGGAGCGGGAGCAGGAGCAGATTTTTTTTGAATTTTGGCGATGGGTGAGAACGTTCTGTGGACTATGAGGATCCGGATGGGAAGCCTGACTAGCGAGCCATTCATTGCTAGGTCGGGAAGATTGGTTGATTGAACCCCACTAGTTATCACATGACCGAGACACTGGTGAAGAAAAATTTGGATAAGGACAGCCCTTGTAAGGATTGGATCCAATCCATAGTAATAATAACAATATATTTGGATTTTGAGTTAGAGTAGCGATGGAAATGATACAAACACCGTAATTGGAGTCTCATTATAAAGGGAAGGGAACATATTTTTGGCCATGGCTCCATCAGGTCATGGTGATGAAGATATATGTTATGTTTGTGGAGTCCTGTTCATGTTAGAGTGTGGTACCCTTCTATGTGTTACACTCAGGTATTTTTACGGTGGTCCTGCTCACTGGTGAAGCGGTCTGGAGTTCAGGCGGGTGAATCCCCCTGATCGAATGCTGTTTTCAGGGCGAAGCCCTGAAGAAAATTTTCATGGGTGGTTATTACCCTGGGTAATGGGTAACCGTTATGGCTGTTTTTGGCCCAT
>JAHRHJ020002923.1:0-10078 GCA_019776745.2 Taxus chinensis | reverse complement strand
GGGGCTACACCCCTCTGCATTGAATGGTACATCTCCCAATATAGAATGTGACTAATATTAATCCTATCTAAATGTTGTGGGTAGCCAAAATGGGTTGAGGATCACAAAAGAACACTCCACTACACCTATAACAAAGTGGTTATACTAGATACAAGGGATTAAATTACAACAATGAGGGGAAAGGAGAGAAATTATGAAAGAGAGATTACTACCTTGAGTAGGAAATCAGAGTCTCACACCTAGTAACTGAGTAGTTCATCATTTAATATAGAGGAAACACAATGAAGCTAGATGGATCAATGAATCAAAACATAAAGTCTTTAGATTCAATTACCAAAGATACAAATATCTTGCGTCACTATGCTTACAAAGTGTATAAAAGAGGGAAATAGAAGAACCATGAGATGTCTATAACAACCATGCTTATTACGCCAACAATGAGAGGAAACCATGCATACAAAGCTGCACACATTCATACATCTTCAAAATTAGAAACTCTATTCCTTGATTAACATTTACATAAGTTGTAAAAATCAAGGGAAAAGAAAAGAAAATGTTAAAGAACTGTAGCTTTATTTTATGTATATGGATGACACAAAGTCCAACAACATATTACAATCCACTATTTCTACAAAGTACATATTTTTCAGCATGATTTTTTTTTTATGTAAATTTCAGGATTCTTTGGAATGAAGAAGACATCCCAATTTATAGTAATATAAATTGACCTCTCATCTCCCTCATATGACTCTTCATATTCCTATTCCACTTGTGAACTTTTGTTTAACTCTAGAAAACAAAACTTAATTACTTCTCTTATAAGTTTGAGAAAATACTTTTGCAATTACAAAATATGTCATGTAAGTGAATATGACATAACATAATGATTACACCCAATGAATAATTAGAAAGGAGAGAGAAAGAAGAGGGATAAAGAGAGAAGGAGGGAAAAAGGAACACCCGTGTAGATGATGCCATGTCACCTTCACCTCGTTTCCTGAACGATCTAAAGAAATGTCTTAGTGTGGTGAAATTTAGATCTCTGAACTTTTTATACCATGAGAAACCTCCTCCAGATGACACAAAAACACATTGAATTGAGTGTTTGAAAACACTGTTGAATGATCATCTCAATGAATGTAGGCGTTGCTAACTGAGGTCCACTCCAAAGAAGTGTGAGGATGGAAATTGATCTCTGATGACTTATGCTAAATAGCCGCATTGTTGTACTCATCACTTTGATGAAGTGAAATTTGAACACTTTATCTCACAAATGATGATCATAATTACTCCATGGTACATGATGTATAGATACCTCGGTCATGGAATGAGTGTTGAGAAATATTATTTCAGGGCTTCCCCATGTGAGCTTGGGAAAGACATGGGAACTATACATGATGATCCCCTTTGATACTTGATTGATGAACCAATTCAACTCATTGAGATCTTTTTAATAACCTTATTTTGAATCAACCGGCTCTCCAAGTGATGAATATGGATCCACCTGTTGTGCCTTGTGATGCCTTGCATTACTTCTGAGCACACTTGAATTCAGGATGATGCTTCATAGATAAATATTGAGTTATCAATGTTCTATTTGAGCCTTAGAATAATCTTATAATCCCAAAAGGATGAAAAAAATAAATGACATAAGTTACTATGGAGGTGGTAGCAACTTTCTGTAACTGGAGCCAAAAACTGTTATTTTTAGAAAGTTGGTCTCAAGAGCTCTTATTTTAGGCAGTGTTACTTTTTCACCTTGTTTCTTGCACTGAGGTGTTTCCTTCACTTGATGCATTTACCAAATATTTTTTGGGATCGATTTTAATTACTTTTCATTTTTGGAAAAAGTGAATTTTTTATTTTTTATTTTTGGCTTTTTTCGAGCTTTGTGCCCTAATTTTTAATTTGCACAAATTTTACTATTTTGTTCTTTTGGAGGAGTTTTCCTTTTCTGGAAAATTTCTAGAAATGATAAGTTAGAACCAGTGGCACTTTCTATTTTTAGAAGATAAATTTCATAGTGTTGGATTCATGAAAAAAATTTAGATTCCTTATGAGTTTTTTCTCTCAGGCTTTATTCAGATTTCCAAGTCAAACCGCTTCCCGGATTGAGGTCAAATGAAGAAGAATCAACTTAGTGGAAAAAAATCAGATGGATGCCAATAAAATTAAGTGAAAAATTTCAAGTTTTAGTTTTTTTCAACTTCAAGGCATTCATATTAGGAATATTTTCTCAAACTTTCATGGGGTTCTAATGCACGGTATGGGAGATATGAGCAAAATCTCATTTTCGTGCCCTAAGGTTTCTGACAGCTCATACTCTTGATTTTCTATTGAAATTACTCTATTTATTCACTATAGAAATGTTTAAGGATGATGAAAATATGGTGTAGTTTCTTTAGAAGGTGTGGTAGTATCAAAAATGGATGATTGAAGGAAATTCTGGCAGTTGGAGGGAACATGTGCGTGTGTGAAGGAATAAGCTAGAAACAACATGACAATTAGAATTTTTTACATGGTTTTGAGTTTTGGAATGGGTCACACTCTTTTGCAGCACTTGAATAAATTCCTTGCTGAATAAAATTGTTCCCTATCCTCATTGGGCCACATGGTGGAGTACGATTTTCCAATGGGCTAAGTGGGGGGCTTAGAAAACACACCTTAAGCAGTTGTCGGTGGCACATGGGTGACCAAAAAACTAAATGGGAGGTTTGGGGAGTTTTTTGAACCAGCTTCACCAAAGGTTTGGTGCAAATGGGACAAAAAAATATGCCCTCACCTTGGCTTGACAAGTGGCACAGTGTGATTGCACAGAGCAAGGGCTGGGAAATGAAATGTGGGGTGATTATCTTGTAAGGAGTTGACTTGCAGTTATGTGGAGGGACTAGGGAGAATAATAGGTTAGGGATACATTTTATTGAACCTATTGCACCAAATATTTGGTGAATTTTTTGCAAAAAAGAGCGTTACTCTCTCATTGGTTGGATTTCCACCCCAAAAATTGGTTAACTATTTGAACATGTGCCTTAGAAAGTGGCTTGTCAGGACCATAACTTAAGTTCTGGAAGGAGTTTTCTGATGAAATTTTATATGATCCCACCTTGAAATTTCATTATGAATATAATGGTGGTGATTTAATCTCCTGATTCATCCATTTGATCCCTGAAAGATAGGATTTTTGATCTATATCTAAGGTTGTGCATGAGAAAAATGGAGTATATCAGCTAAGTACAAGAAGGTGCATGGGTGTACTAGACCTAGAAAAAGAAGGGTGTGTGGGTAAGAGGAGAACAAGGAAAAATGGATTTTATACTTATCCATATTCGACACCCCAAGTAACACAGGAGAAAAGCATGACCCTTATGGATAAGGTGTTAGCCTGACAACTGTGGAATCAAGAATGGAATATTCCAGGCATGCGATGGAGGGTTATAGAAGATAATCATCATGGAGAGTGGAGAGATCAGATCTATGAAGGCATACTCCCATGGAGGACCACTTTGACACTTGGTGCAACCGATCTGTAACTTCTGGAAGGCATGGTGGTGGTGTTAAGGCTATATATACAAGCACCTGGTAGAAGAAAAGGAGAGAGTGGAAGAGAGTCAAAGCCCTGTAGAAAACAGAATGGAGGATGTTATGGCTAGGGATTAGGAGAGCTCTATGAGCAATAACATATAGAAGGGGATGGGTTCTCATTTTTCTTTGTAATATGATGAGCATAACATAACTCTGATGCATGATTTGGCTCTGCATAATATGAGGATCTGTTATGACCTCAAGGGATGTAATGTGGGTTATTAATTTGATAGTATGAATATAATGCTTCATTATAGATCATATGTGTTCAATACTCATGCATTTCCTTTCTGTATAAATCATCTCCATGTGTTGCTTTCTATTTCTCTTACCTGCATAGAATGAGATGACAACTTTTTCCTAAGTTCATAAGAATGTGGTTTAGTTATTTTTTGTCTTACATTTGATTGTCTGTTCTAAGATGATGCATTCTCACAAAGCTCACATAAAGGAGAGAATCAGCTCCTACAAAATCCTTGGGTGAGTGCCTAGTGCCCAGTGGGTGATAGGCTGACATGCATGGGATTTTCCTGTTCTGTGAAGGGTACAAAAATGACTACATTTTGGTTCCATTGCTAGGACCTCTTTTCGAAGTTGTGAGAAATTGCATGCATATTTATCCCTGTGATGTGTGATGATAGAGTACCTGACCTTAGAAAGTGTTGAAACATGGTTCAAGAGCATAGAGGATGAGTTTTCTCAAAGATTCAACACTGGATCTGAGTTCAATGTGCGTAGATGGGTAGAAGAGAACCTATACCATGAGTTGTATGAGACATTCTTTTACTTATTCCCAGTAGAACTATATGAATGGATTTCAGCCTACACATCCAGATCAAGATGGTACTATAGATCATGCACGTGGGCCCAATATGACTATCAAAGGATGCATGATGTATATCTAACTTGGACATGTGCTATTGATCACTGGTGGAAGAGGGTGTTGACTAGTTATACTTTAGAATACACCATTTCGATGTATTATTTCCCAGAGATTGTTGAGTTTGAGTTTCTGAGGGAGCCTAGAGGATCATTTTTGCATGTTATTCCTCTAGCTATGAAGATCTTGGTCATTACTTTGAGTTTAGAAGCATTTCCCATGGTTGGCTAAGCTCTCTAAGCACTAGGAGAGGAAGCTAGGGTGGAGGAATATGTAAAACATTATAGCTAAAAAGGAAAGGGAGGAAAGATGACTCAAGTATAATGAAGCTTGTGAAAGGGAGATGACTAGACAACATGAGGTTGTAAGTGTGATGGATCTATAGAGGCAGACATTACGGGAAGGAGTTGAGGTTCATGCAAAGGATGTGGAACCTGAGTAGTCTATGCTACCCCATCTTGGAAAGCATGAGAGAGAATCCCCTTCAGCTTCTGATGAGATTTCATTGCATGGAGAAAGAAGAGCCATTGGCACGCATCTAAACCCACCTGGTGACCAATCCCTGGCGCTTGGTTTTCTAGATCAAGGGAAAAGTATTGTTAACCCAGTTGGTATCGGTGGGAGTAACCAATCAGTGCCCAGGAGATATAATTTCTTGTTTGGAACATCCATGGCTGCAAAATCATTTCCTGTATTTGGAGGAATCTTTGGATAAGTTGTAAATACACAAGCTTTTGGTATCACATCTCGCAGTGATGTGGGGCACCATACTAGTAGTGGGACATTATGATAGATAATCAGCACGTAGTTTAGTGGGACATTGGGAACCCTTGGCACGACCACTTCAAGACCTTTACTGACTGTAGGAGGTGGATCTAGTGGGTTGGGAGGAATAGGACCTGGTGGATCCAGTGGATCTGGTGGAGGGAACATCGAATGAAAAACTAGAGGGAACCAAGGCTCTGGATTGAGGAGGAAAAGGACCCCAGCCACCTCCCCAAGTGTTTTTGAGATGTCTTTGCACTTACCAGACTATAGGGGTATTGAAGATGATGCAGAGCATGTGCACAAGTGTGAGTTACTATGGTGCATGAAGGGGATCACTACCCTAGAGTGGAAGGCAAGCCAGTTTACAACTACATTGCAAGGGTGCACACATAGTTGGTATAGGAAGTATGACCCCCATCAGATGGTGGTAGACTATACCACATTGAAGAATTCTTTCCTTGTAGAGTTCCATATTCCAGAGTTTGAGAAGAAGAGCATCAGCACTCTGAAGGAGATCCAATAGGGAATGGAAGAGAGTGTGTGGGAGTATGATGTTTCAATACTCTCTTGTCAAAGATCTCCTATGACATTTATCGTTCTTAACATGCTCAATGGTTTTTCAGAGGACTGATAACACCATTTATAAGGGACCTATCGCACAAGACTTTCACCAACCAGCGTGTGGAATTGAAAACTTCCTTGCACGTTGAATATTTTGGGAGTGTGGATACTATTGTTAGTTCATTTTAGGAGGCCCAAATTGTTGTAATGGCCAAGCATTTGGAGAAGCTTTATGAAAACTCAGCACATGAGGTTTGTAGTGGGTTTTGGTGTACAAACTTTGAAGTGGAGTAACATACAAAGGATATTTTCCCTTGGAATTCGGTGCGAGCTATGGTAGTAGATTGTGATATATCTACCATAGGGATCATGATGTAAGTAGATGCCCTCTACTCCAGTACGTAATCTATAAGAATGTTTCTTGCTACTACAAGATATGCACCTCTACAACCCATGACACCAAGGATTGTAGACTAATTGATCAGATCCATGATGTTATTGATCTAGGTGTGTGCCAGACTAGCCTTGCAAGTAGTTCTAAGGATTATGTCCATCATTATGAAGGACATGCAGATGGATGGGTACGTGGAAGAGGTTATCATGGAGGATTTCATGGTTGTGGGAACTACGGTGGGGGACGGAGTGAGTTCCCACGATGAAAATGTTATAATTGTGGATCTAAGAAACATTATAAATGTGAGTGTCTGGATCTGTTATAATGCTCATGGTGTAGAAAGAAGTCACAAGTATGAAGAGTGTCTAGAACTTCTATGAGCATATGAACCAGCAACACTGGAAATACAAGGGTGCTGCTATGGTGAGTGTCAAGAAGTCCATGATTCACAGTGGATGCCGTGAGTGGCGCGTGAGTTAGGGCTAGAACCTGTATTGGTGACAATGTGGGTAGAGGCCATGCATGCCATGGAGATGCCAAGACCAAGGGCACTAGTTTCAAGAGAGAAGGTAGTACATGGAAAGTACCAGACCCTTGCTGATCTAGAAAGAAGTGTACCAGGAGACTATGGATGTGATTCAAAGTTTACAAGGGGAGATCCAATGTCTCAAGGAGAAATCGAGGTAGGTGGAGCAATGGAAGGATAATGAGGTTCCAAGGAATGACTTGGATGAGGTCAAGGAAGTATGTAAAATGTTGAGGCAAGAGAATATTATTCCCTTGCTGGGAGAATGGTTGAGGGAGAAGGTACCACACACCAGAGAAGAGCGTGAGAGACAATTTTTGCATGTAAACCTTCTTCCTCACAGCCTTGAATATGATAAGGATATTACTTTGAATGCTTTTGTTGATGGATGGATTCTAAGAAATATACTCATTGACATGGGATCAGAGGTGAATTTTCTTATCTTAGATGCCTGACATCAGATGGGAAGGCCCGCATTGCAGCCATCTTCAAATGTGTTGTATATGGAAAACAAGACTAAGGAAATGCCCATTGGAGTCCTGAAGGATGCAGTTATCACCATTCAAGGGGCCAAGTTCACTAGAGACTTTGAATTCTTGGTTGTCGCCGAGGCAAACAACTTTCTAGCATTTCTTGGGTGCCCATGGTGTTACAAGAACAATGTCAACATAAGGTTTAACAAAGGGTATATAAGCTTTGATAAAAAATAAGAATGGGTGGCCACTCCTTTGATGAATGGGAAGTCAGAGCCCTACATGGAGTCATTGGGAGAATAATTCCTTGATAGAATCTATGTGCACTCCATCAAAGATCCTAAGATAATTTACCCCATTGAGGGAGTTATCCAGTTTGAGGATGCTCAGTCCTTAACTGATACCACTAGTGTGACATGTAGGAATTGGGTACATGGGGCTTATGAGTTAATTGGGAAGACAATTTAAAGGATGTGTAATAAGGGTGACAAAGGTACACTCAGTCAAGATGCCTAAGAAAAAAGAATTTGCCAAGTTACTCTGGAGGGGCATACCCTGAAATTTTCTTGTTGGAAATGGAAGCTTAGTGGAGAAATTAGGACGAAAGAAGAGGAATTGTTTAGCTATAACCTACTTAGGACTAAAATGCACTAGTGGGCTACACATTTGGAGAACCTCCTGGAGTGGCACAAGGTGAGAATCATGTTTTCTATAAGGTTCTCTAGGAGAAGGATGTGCACATGGTTATAGCAACACTACCATGCTATAGAGACCTCTTAATGGGAGAACCATAGCATGCGAGTAGGCTTGGATGGGAAGTCCTTTAAGCATTTCTACAAGTGATTAGGGGTACATAAGTTGTATTCCACCTTACAAGGCTATATTTTCACTTGGTATGTTCATTCGGATATGTGTCATCATACAAGTAATTGGAAAGAGTTGGCCGATAATCTCATTCAAGAATTCGAGTATAAGTGTACCAAGCCATCAATCGACAAGGCATTGCAAACAATCAAGCACCTTACAATGGGGGATAGTGTCATGGCTGAGGATAGGATGCTAGAATTGCTAGGAGAGCCTTATTTGGAGATGCACATCAGATTGAGGATGAATAAGAGTATCGTACCATTCTTTGGGCTTACGTGACAACCTATAAAAGGTATAGAATAAGGCCAAACCATTTCAATTGTTGTTTAGCACAGAAGGCTATTTTAACAGTGGAATTCATGTTATCATCACTACATATAGCATGCACACATGAGAATTAGTTGATGAGTAAGCACTGGAAGAAATAATTGATAAGTTGATGCAGTTGGACAAAAGGTCAATCACTTTCTATATGGAGTTAGAAGATAGAAAAATTAAGATAAAAAGCATGGCATGATCATCATATTAAGAACAAGAAGTTTGATGTTGGGAAGTCTAGTATTATTGTATGATTCCAAGTATCTGCACCATCCTGGGAAGTTGAAATTCCATTGGTTGGTGACCTTACATCACCTTGTACATTCTTAATTCCAGGCACTTTCTAGTTACAAGTGCTGGATCGGAAGAGAGTTTTACCAGGTCACTTTAATAGGAGTAAGATGAAGCCCTAGTATAAATAAAGTATTCTTGGTGTTTGTAAATAAGGCAATGTTGCCAATTAGTCTAGAATTTCCTTTATGCTTTTTATTTTCTTGTGTTTCCCTTTCTCGTTGCTTGTTCCTATATTTTGGTTTTATTTTACGCCTTGTGCAATGGTAACCACATTATTTTTTCCAAGGTTGTGTATGCATAGAGGACCATGCACCTATTTTAGTGTGGGGTGGAGTTATTGGTATCCAAATTCGTTCTCCTTTTCAAGCTGAGCAACAAAACATATTTCAACAGGGATCTTAGGGGCAGATAGATCATAGTGTGTATCATTTTGTAGCCAGGGATAAGATCTAACTGGCCCTTTTTTACTGAGATTTCTGGAGAAATGGATAGGACCTTTAAGAGGATTTGACCTATCCTCACTACTTTAGGTCATGCCTCTTTGACTAGAGTGAGAGGACCCTTAATGTAACCTCTGTTTGATGAAGGAGATGGAGATATCCTTCCTTTGCACAAATTATATGAAAATAACCTTGGGAAAATATGGTCAATGCTCCATGATTTAACTCTTAAGAGTTGTCACTTCTAAACGATGGAGATATTTTCAACACAAGGCTAAGGTTAGTGAATACATGAAGAAATCCTGATTATTCTACATATTTTTGGAAGTAGATTTTGTTTCTTTGTTGATACACAAGAAAACAGGGATAGTTTGGGGTGGATCAATGGTTTTTAAATGATTTTTGTGGGATATGAAGAAGGTTAAAGTTGATTATACAAGATCTTCGGAGGTAAATTACAACAATGAACAACTTTAACAATAGAAAGCTTCAAAATAGTTAAGAAGTTCCTTCAACTAGAAGGTGTGTTGTAATGAAGGCCCAAGCCAACATGTTTTCACATAATATTTGAGACTCCAACATGAAGGCTTGAATTGAAAGACTCAATTAAATACTAAAATTCCTGATTAATCATGCCTAAGGTACACCCGAAGACTTACAGACAATATTTATCAACAAATGATAGTGAATTGATTTTAAATTTGTTTATCTCATCCAAGACAAAGGCTCTTCTTGAATTGAAATTGTAAATACCATTAGACTGTCATAGGGATGAGATCCTATGTGATTTCACAAAAAATTCAATGTAATATTGCAATAGGAATGAAAGAAATTATTTGCAGACATTCTAAAACAAAGCAGACACAAAATTGCTAGAGATTAGAAAAAAATTAATTCCAAAATTTCTTTGATTTATCAGCAAAGGAAATCTTCCAAAGAAATCTCAGTGCTTGTCAATATCTATACATATGCAAC
>JAHRHJ020002922.1:0-10079 GCA_019776745.2 Taxus chinensis | reverse complement strand
TTTACATGTTGGGAGTAGGAGGTAGTCCCCATATATATTATAAATTCTTGTGGTATTCAAAACAAAATTCCATACATCATGGATTGTAAAAACACATTCCCTTTTGGCACCTGCGGTTTGTGCGTATTGGTATTTTCTTGGCGATTGCATTAAGATGGATAATGAAAAGTCTAAGCAAAGTGTTGTTCACTTAGGCCACGTTATTTGTAGTAGAGGTGGATCTCGCAAAGGTCTTCCAAGAGTTGGAGTAGTCCCATGATGGGTTCAAGGGGATAAAAGTTATAGACTATGAAGAAATGACCTTTCGATGTCATTTATGCCATCAAAAGGACACCTTCAAGAGGGACTGCCCACTTTCACCAAATTCAAATAAAAAATAAAAAAGAACAAAGGGGTCTCTTCGCCTAAAGGTCAGGGAACATTCAGGCCAATGAAGTCAAAGAATGATTCGCACCCCAAAAAACAGAAGAAGCTATGTGTTAAGGGACTCCCCCTGTTGGCGGTTGTGTAAAGTGGTCGCACGTACTGAGTCTTCTGATTCTGACCCCAATAGATGTCCTCGACTAGATCCTTCGCTAGATTTGGCTTCCCAACCAACAAATTGGATATTGCACGAGGTTGTAAGAGAAGAAGGGGCACTTCGAGCCTCATGTTACTGATCTACTGCAGCATCAAGTGCCTATTGCACCCTTAATTTTCCCTCTTGTTTTGGGTCCCGTGTCTGGGTCTGGTAGTTAGTTTGTTGTCTACCTTTTGCATTTCGTATTGCCTTCATGACTTGTTTGTGAAGAGACCATGGTTTTCTATCACCCCTGAATAATGCAATCTCTTTTATTAATAATGAATTAAAGGACAGTTCCACTAATAAAAAATATAAATCCCTTTCAATAGATCATATAAATAATAAAATACTCCAACCCAATACTAAATTAAATTAATTCACCTAAAACCTAGAGGACTACTACTTAAACCCATATCAATAAGATGCTAAATCAAATTTGGAAGCATCTGTAACAAAAAAAGGTCTTCAATCAAAAAAACTCGAAAGTAATGACAATAAAAACGTTAACGGCTAGGCCTATCCTCTCACGCAAGTTCGACAATGGGGAAAAGTATTTTCCGTCACGTGCCGTTGTTTTGTCGCCGTCACCGTTAGTTTTGACAGACAAGGAACAACGTATTACGTGTTACCGATATAGGTAACCAACGTAATACGTTGTTCCTTTTCCGTCAAATTTTTCCGTTTGGGGTTTTTAAAAGGAAACGGCGCCATATCGTTTCATACGTGAGGTGCGCACATGGATGGTGGGGCAAAGAAATAGGAGGAAAGGGGTCCCGGTTCAAGGGCGGATAGGTGAAAGTGATAGCATGGTCAAGTTTTGTGCAGGTTCACGTGACTTGCGGAACCTGTGTGATAGATAGGCTCATCGAACCCTAACAAACTCCAAAGATTAATAGGATTTAATATTATATTTTATTCAGAATGTTAATTATTTTTTTTCACAAAATATTACATTCTTACTTAAAATTACAAATAGAAAACCTTAAACGTTAGTCTAAGGCGATGTTTTCACAGAAAAACGACATAATTTGACAAGTGGGCAAAAACATGTGCGTGCAAATTAACTTCATATATGTCCATTTGTAAAATAAAATGCCATGCTTGACCGCATCGACTTCATAAAACTTTCTACCGATTGATAATCTGCAAAAACTCTATGTGATATTACAACCTACACCAACTAAAAAAACATGGAACCTTTTAACAGAAAAACCCGCGTCGTATGGTTAAACCCCAAAAAGTCTATCCCCTGTTCATAATAGTCGGACTCTGAGATCGCTTACTCAATTCCTCATTTACATCAAGACCAGATCAAGCGGAATCGGAATGCGATCAGAACCAGAACCAGAACCCAGAACCAGAACCAGAAACCAGAATCAGAAATCAGAGCACAGAGCCAGAGCCAGAGCCAGAGCAGAGCCAGAGCCAGAAGAACCAGAACAGAACCAGAATCAGAACTTGAAGTTGAAATGTCCAGTTAAGCTTGGTTCTAAATTCAACCTCCCCCATACACCATAGTGTCACTCAAAACCCAATCAAAAACCATAACCATTATCGTCTTCGCTGTCATAATCGTAACCAGAATAGTGGTCATACCAATCATCTTGCAAAGCACGGCGACGCACATTTTCGGCTCAGAGTAGGAGGGTTTCACACCTTGGCAAGCAGTCGTTTACCTCGTTTCCCTTCAGAGTGAAAACCCCAATTCGCGACCCGTCCTCCACTTCTGCTCCAATCATCCCCCCATAAAACCCCAGCTGCTGCATTAGCAAACTCAGGTCCCACTTACCTTTCCTCCTGTATATCATCATCATCATCTTCTTCTCTCTTCGGAATTCCTCAGTATCTTCATCTTCCTCTCCTCTCCGTCTTATTGTTCTTGTGCTCAGCCTGGGGTTTTATGTGGCGGAAAAGGCCAGGAAATCGCCCGTACCGGCAATGGCGCGCTGAAAAAAACTGCAAACCCTCTTTCAGCAGCGGCAGTGTAACGTATGCGCCCTTCGCGGCAGAGGCCGCCAGGTGCCGGAAAACCGGAATGCGTTCGCCGTTTCGCAGAATCCACGGCGAAAAAAACCTGCACGTCGGAGCCGATTTTGAATGTCCAAAGGCCGAAATTCAGCTTGGATTCTCAGCCCTGAGCATTGTGCTGTGATTGGAAACCTTAACCTGACCGGCACCAGTTGGGCTCAGCGCTTGTGTTGTCATGAAAAGCTGAGAGTAGAGGATTTTGTAATACGGAGGGGGGAGTGGAGTGGGGGGGACGTGAGGAAGAAGCAATCATGAGATTTTTAAGGGCATAACAGAACTGAAAATGTTTCCCGCTCTCTCCTGCGTTTTTGAAATATATATATTTTTTAATGTGTGCTGCGTGCATATGTTCTTTCGATTCAAAAAAAACGTTTGGTTAAAAGAAAACGTTTCCTTATTAAACGCGTATTATTAAGAAACGTGCTAATAAACTGTCAATAGACTCTGACCACTTTGCGATGTCCGGACTGGCCCCACGTAAACCACTTCACGGCTGCCGAAACTACTAATAAAATAAAATTCGCCCAAAAAACTTATGCCACTAAACACGTCTCGACGATTCAATTTCCCGATGCACCTTTCTCGGTTGCACGTGCTACCTGTATCTTTAACCGGTGGGTCCCCGCACTTTTTTTTTTTGATTCAAAGAATCTTATTAGGGGAAGAAGGCCCAGTATGCGACCACCCTCAGTTCGCAGGTCCATGGAGCAGCCTTGCCACGTAGGACGCAATTTGACAGTAGCTTATATAAAAAAACATTTTTTATCCTAAGCCTTTAATTTCGTATCCGATTTTAATAATGTTTGCTTTCCATATGATCGATCAAATAAAATATCTCTAAAAAAAACACATTTACTGGTGGAGACCGGTAGTGGTCCACCGAAGAGGACAGGTGTTGAGCATTAAATTGGAAATAAAAGAGGGAAACGCGACCTGTCCTCCGCCATCTCCACGCGCGTTTTAGATAAGGAACAAATAAATGTTCAACCACCTTGTGCGGAGCTCATTAATGGGCCTTACGGGGCTAGGATTACATAAAATATTGGATTTTTTCATTCTGGTTGGGCTGGGCAGAGCGACTCCTTTCATTAGCATTTCGGAGGTCATGCTTCCCAGCATCAAGCGGACAGAAGACTTGCTCGTAAGTATTACACTTCAGATTATTTTCTCGAATGTTATTTCACCTGTTCAGAAGCCTTGTGATTTGCGTGGTATCGCACTCTTCCAGACTTGTTTTTCGTTTTTTAGAATAAAATTTGTTATAGATTTTTGTGTAAATGTAAAAGTTGTTCTGTATATTCTGCAGCATTGAAAGATTCAAAGGAATTTACTGCAGAGGTATTTGATGTTCTAGCTCGCATGAGAAACCTGAAGACAGATTGAATAAAGTTTGATGACTTGCAGGGCTTCTGGCTGCAAATAAATTGAATGGAAGAGCTTAAATGCCTAGTGTATTGAGAAGACAAATATGGAAAGAGATGAATTGAGAAGACAAATATTCAACCCATTAAATAGATATGATGGGTTTGTCAACTGATATGTTGTTTTTATATTTTGAACAAATGAGTCTTTTATTGTAGAAAATGAAAGTACCAATCAGTATTTATTGTGTATTGAGTAATACTGAGATGTTGACCCTATGCACATATGGTTTATAAAAAAAACAAATTTTTGAACTTCAATAATCAAAATTTTGGTTTTTTTTCCATCAAGTATTGGATATTTTATATGCAAAATACTGTTCAAATATTGGGACGTGTTCACATACTGGGTCTTCTCCCCTATTTCTCGAGGAGCTTGAGCACTAATGCCAAGCCCATAAAATTTCATTTGCATTAAATGGCCGAGTCTAGTCATGTCACTTGTTTTCAGGTGAAATAAAAGTCTGGAGTCCTTCCTCTAGATTTAAAAACGTAATGTATAGTACAATTCCTTTCAAAATTAAATTTCATCTTTTTTGGTCTTGATTTGCATGGCAATGTTAGCGTTCACAAAGACTAGATCTCTTCAATAATAATTTTAAATGCTGACATCGTGAGTGGTGAGCGGCACATGCAATTTGAAAATGAAACAAGTCTTCTCTGCAAAGTCTTGGGACTGTTGCACCCTGCAAGTATTATCATAATTATTTCTTCCACTCCCCGCACCCAATCTCTTCACCCAAACTTTTAAAATATCAAATTATCATTCACTATAATCCTGGAGTCCATACTGTTGACTGGTGTGATGGTGTCAAATGTTTGAAATAAAGTTTTGTATTATATTGGATCAACAGATCATCTTGTTTGACTTGTGGCAGAGATTGTCATTTATATCTGGTTGCATTGTTCAAGGCGAGTTGAAAATGGCTGCAAAAATGAGTTCGGTGACAATAGAGGCGAGACCTATGCAATGGTTGAGCATAAAACCAAATGGTTGAGCATAAAACCAAATGTCGATGTCAATAGTGGCGATGCGCAAAAACTAGGTAGCTCTAAATTAATGTGAAGAGGTTGATCTTGAAACAATCTGCAAAGATTCATAGAGATGAGTACCCTAAGTTATATGTGAGAAGCAAGAGAGAAGGCCCATTTTGATCAAGACTCAAGCTTACACATCAAGTTAATACGGTGGAAATTGTACAGTCCACAACCTTTGAGATGAAAATAGTGGATTATATTTAACCGTGAAGGATTTAGGCATAAATTATCAAAACATTGGAACCCACCTATTGGCTTGATCTCAATATGAATCAAAGGGATAATCTTTTGGTTGAACGTGCATTGAGCAAAGTGAGTTTGAAAGGATAGTGGATGGTGCAGAATATTGGGGTTTGGTGGAGGTGGTATGAAGAAAATCAAAGTTGAATTTGAGTTAAAAGTTACAGATAGTCTGCTTTTGTTTTTGTTGGGTAAGCGCTTAAGTGGCCATATGTGTGTTAAGTGTGTTAACACACCCTAACACATTTAGACCAGTATAATCAATCTTGCTCATTACTTGTGTGCTTAGTGTTATAAGAAAGAAACTATTAAGACAACCTTTCAAAACAACTAGAACTTTTCTATCTAAGAGTATTGATTGTTTGTTAGGTAGTAATCTCATTAAATGAGTCAACTAATAGATGACTTTTTTAATGCTAAGTTCTAAGGTAGCCTTATAATAAAATAGACACTAAGTACTAGGGGTGTAGATACTTCTCTTAGATGTGAATTATTATATTCAACACTACCTAATAAATGTTCTTTGTTTTATAAACATTCATTAAAAAAAGTAATCTCTCATTAAAAAAAATGCTCTTAATTTCTGTAATGTGTTTACTTAATTTACAGTTTTCATGCAAAGTATACAATATATATAGTACTTTTCATCATCAAAAAGCTAATCCAATATTTACCCTTCAGAATAAAATTTAGACCGGCCCTTCAAATTTGCTCACTGATTGTGGCAATTGAGGTAGCAGGATCAAGTCTCCAGTTATGCGAAATAAAACATTAGAATAACGTAACGGTAATATGGAAATGCCTTAAAAAATCAATATTTGTTGATGCTGGGAGAATAGAAGCACTAGTACATTTAAGATAGAAATGCCTCGAAAAATCAAGATTTTGTTCCAATGCATGTTAGTTTTTTATTCTACTTTTAAGATTTCTGTTGTAAGCATTGATGACCACCTTGTAATATATTATATTCAAACTTCTTTTTATTGAACTTTTACATAGTATGAGATATCTTATAGGTTGCTGTTTTGAAGAATTCAAGTTTTGGAACATTGCATTTCTCTAACTTTGGACAAAATTTACATAGAGACAAACTTTAGAACTTGATGGAGGAACTTGGGATTCTAGACGAGTTTAGAGAAGTAATGCATAGGATTTATGAGGAGGTCAGAGCTAAAATTAGAACCAGAAAGGGTATGTCAGAATGTTTTGGTAAGGACATTGGTGTCAAGCAAGGTTGTCCTTATAGACAGAGGAAAAATAACTAAACAAGGAGATAAACAAAATAAGTGCAAACCTTGTGTATCCTTCCAATGCAACCTTGAGTAAGGTTGTGTGAGCTTTGAAGTTGTGTAAACTTGTCAGAAACTAATTGTGGGGTGCTATTAGCTGACCTCCAAACATGGAATGACCAATGCTACAAAAACAAATAAGGAAAGCCTCCAATATGTAGATATTGGAGAGCAACTTGACAGAGAAGCTGCGTTGTAAAATCCAAGAGGATTTGTAAGAGGATGAGCCTGCATTTTATAGCGGTAGAAGTTGGTTGGAAGTTGGTTACAAATAGATGAATGCACATGCTATTGTTAGCATTTTAGGAAGTTGCAGCAGTTCCGAGAGGTTAAATGTCATTTTAGGGGTAGTAAAAGGGAATTTTATTAGCTGAATTTACATCCAGAAAGGTGGTTGTACATGCAAATGAATTTCCCCCACCTTTCTAGGATTGTAGAAGTGCAGTTTATTGGACTGTTGAAGTAGATTCCATGTGGAGTTGGCTGGGATGAGGAAGTGGAGTCCATGTGGGGTCCAAAATGGTTGTTATAATGTGCACACTTAATTATTTAATCATTTAGTTAATAAATGATAATTACCTAAGCTAATAGGGATACTAAGGACTAATTTAATTAATCCAAAGGGGTAAAATGCACATGATTAATAAATTTCATTAATAAATCACAAATGGGTGAATAATTGGATAATCTAGGACAATATTGGGAATAGGGTCAGTGATTTTGGGGTGTCTATGTTTTCCCCTTTTTAAAGTGTTATTGTGAAGTAATAGTGCTTTAAAGATAGTAGATGCATGCAGATCAGTGAGAGGAAAGATGTGAAACATTTGGATGCCCCAATGAGTAAGAAGATGTGATAATTTTAGATGCCCCAATGAGTAGGATGGTAGAGGAATGCCCCCTCAAGTGGGGGGGTGACACAACAAAGTGGTGGAAAATTGTTTGATAGGAAGGAAAACAAGGGATTGGAACAAGGATGGGAAATGATTGTGCTCGTAGAATGAGTGTCATTTGGAGAATAATTTTAGAGAAACCTTATTTTTGCTAAATTACATAATAGAGTTGTCATTGTGATTATGAAGGAATCAAGATGGTTAACCCAAATGCACGTAAACAAACACACACAACAAAGAAAAGATAAAATAAGGAAAGAGGAACCAATATATAGAGTAGGTACAAAAATTAGGGTTATAAAGGAACCAATATGTAATCACACTACTTACAAGTGGTCCTAAAAAGTAAACATAAAAAATGTAACACAAATTCAAAAAAGAAGACAATCAACTATGCCCCTCTTGCGTGCCATAATGATGATTACATAGATGCAAATGCTCCCCTGGTGGGAATAGGAAAACCAGATATGCGTATGAAAGGTTGGTGTGAAGTAGGAGTTGTGGAGAATGGGGTTGTGTAGTTGGAGTTGAAGTTATTTGCATTTGTTGGTGTCAAGGAAGTAAGGGTGGTAATCTGGATAGGAACTTTCAACATATCTTGTAACAGGGAGTTCTGTATGGCATGGGATGATGCATGGAAACAAACCCTGCGGATTGTTGAACTTGTTATCTCTTTCTGTTTCTCTTTCTCCCTTTGATGGCGAGTGGCTTCTTCTGTTGTAATTCCAATTCCTTCTTTTGGCGAGCTACCTCCCATTGTTTCTCATGCTCCTGTCTTTCAACAAACTTTTGTAGCTCCCTTTCTTGCCTCTCTTTAATGCGTTGCAATCTCTCTTCCTTTTTCTGCTCCTTTGCTGCCAACCTTTCTTGCTTTTTTGCCTCAATATGATCCTTTTTACGCTGCTTCCCTTCACATATTTCTTGTTTTTTATGTTCTGTATCTTTTAACATCTAAACATAAGCATCAGATGTTAACAATTGTGAAGCACAACTTATCCGGAGTGCAGCATCACTCTTACCCTTGGAAGGATCCCGTACAAATTGTGTCGGTAACCTTAAAAATTTACCCAATTTCTTCTCATTTGCAGCAACACCATCATTTGATATAACACTTTCAACATCATGGCCAGTTGTCTCTTCCTCATTTTTTATCTTTATCAATGACCTCAATTTCCTCTGCGTCAGCATAATAATGAGTAAAGTTTGCTGGTTCAAAGTCTGCTGGCACAAGGTTGGTTGGCATCGAAGGTAAAGATATACTTTCATCCTCAGTGTTTCCAATCTGATCAAGTCCCAACTCTGCAATATGCTCTTGCAGCCATGTAGGTTGTTCTGGTGCACTTGGCAATGAGAGATCGTTCTCTCCAAATCCCTGGGCCTCAGTGTTGCAGCTGGATGTGCCTTGGTCACGAGTATTCACAATGTGGTTCACT
Organism: Taxus chinensis; assembly: GCA_019776745.2. NCBI lineage: Eukaryota > Viridiplantae > Streptophyta > Pinopsida > Cupressales > Taxaceae > Taxus > Taxus chinensis. The sequence continues at coordinate 1,178 of JAHRHJ020002922.1, read as the reverse complement.
TCATAATCTTTGGTCTGCATTATACTTTGGCTTTCTCCCTGTATACTTGGTTCCTCCGTCTCTGTATTAGCAACAACCATTGTTTCAATGGTTGGATGGACTTCTTGTGTTGTTGACAGATTCTCAACTGATTCCATTAAGTAATTTTCTCCAATTTTGTCACCAACTGGTGGAGCTACATCTCTTGACAAACTTAGGATGTTTTCAGCAGCATCAACATCTATTATGTTTTCAGTACCATCAACATTCATAATGTTCTCAGTAGTATCATCATCTGTGACATTTTCAGCATCATCTTCGTTGGCATCTTCTTCAATGATATATAGTTTACTACATTCCATGTCATTCTGTAATGCATTTGGATCAAGTGGCCATATACCTGTGTGTCTAAAACCAGCACGAATATTTACAGGTGTCAAGGCCTTTGCGAGAGCTCTACTACCTATTTCTGCCAAGTCTGAATGTTTGACTTCTTGGTACTTATTATTACACATCCACTGCATCCTCTCAGATCTGAAATATGCTTTAAAAGGACCAAAGACACTAACATCCAGTGGTTGCAACCTGTGTGTAGTATGTGCTGGCAATGTCAATAAATCAATCCCCAATTGCCTGGCCTCTTCTATAGTTGACAATGCCACATGGCTTCCATGACCATCAAATATAAGTAAATGCCTATTTTCAGGGCACACCCCTCCAGGTACAGACTTACTGAAATGATACAACCAGCTTATAAAGAGCTCTCTAGTCATCCAAGCACTTGGATGTGTAGCCATGCAAGCACCTGCTTCACATCCCTTGATGTAATTTTGTGAAACTTTCTGACCTTTAAATAAGTAAAAGTTAGGGATACATTGCCCTGCAACATTTACACAACATAGAATTGTCATCCATTCTCTGCTACGAGGAATGATTTTGGGAACATTCCTGCAACCCTTGGTGGCAAGCACCCTCATGCCACAATTTCTCCCTGCTTGGATTCCTGTCTCATCAAAATTCCATATTTTTCCTGCACCATAGGAATTGATATGAATGTTAGCTAGTTTTTCATAAAACTTGCTAACCACCTCTGGACGTAAACCTATTGCACGATCTCTTTCTAGACCTTCAGCAGTCCGAAGGACTATGTCTGGGTGTCTTTTTCTAAATCCTTCACACCAGGATCTTCCAGGTAATCC
>JAHRHJ020002921.1:0-10082 GCA_019776745.2 Taxus chinensis | reverse complement strand
CCACGGCTTATACCGATGCTTCCCACATCTTCGTGATAGGTTTACAGTACAGTATATTCTAACCATTTTTTTAACATAAAAAAATATAAAAATACATTTTTGAGTGTTTGAAAAAGGTTTGACCTCACATTTTTTTGTCGGAAGCCTAGTTGCTAAAAGGGCCAAATTTTGCCCCATGGAAAACCAAGATACAGACGATTCTTTAGTTTGAAGATCTTGGGGGGATCTGTTATCCAAAATTCACCCCCAAGGTAATTTTGATAACATGCAAGCAACAAAATTGGTCAGGCGAAAAGTCATGTTACTAGGGTCTCCCTCATATTTTTCTAACTCCCCTGTCTAAGAGGAAGAGAGTAAGTCTGAGAAAATGTGAAAAAAGGTTCAAAGAAGGCAAATAGGTCGATCCAGAGAAAGGAAAAAATCGTGAAATGGCTAAGTCCTGCTCAGGGTCACCCCGGGGACGTTTTGGGGACAAAAATCACGAACCGGGCCGGGGTGGTTTCAGCCGAAATCAGTCAAGGCAGTCCAAAACAAAGGGGCCCCAAGTGGAACAAATGGACCCGAAACCGGCTGGTTCGCCGAAAATGGGAAAAATGGTCCGAAAGCAAAGGGACATTTGGGTCAAAAAATCGTGCGAACCGCCGAACGGGAGAAAAGAGCGAGGCAAGCCCGAAAAGGCAAAGGGAGCATGGGACAAAAGGCGCGAAACGGGCCCGGTTTGGTTTTGCTGAAATCAGCACAAAGAGCACTGTACCAAATGGGACAAAGGGACGTGTGGGACGTGAAAACCTGAAGGAGCCGAGGACCAATCAAATCATGACACGTGTCACAGGAGGAAAAGTCAACTTTTGGTCCGGAAACTTCAAACGGCCATAACTTTTGACTCCGAGCTCCGATTTTGATAAAATTGGACTTTCTGGAATGGGCACGACGTCCTCTACGCCACAAAAATGCTCTTTCCCGTCAAATGACAGAAAACGCCTGCCAGGCCCAAAAGAGCTTCCCGCACTCAGAAGGCCATAACTTTTGCATTTCTCAATGAAAATGCACAAAATTAGTATTGTTGGAATCATAGTTCTGAGCCCGATGCACAAGAATTGAGAAATATAGAATTTGATGAAGAATAAATTGTGATTTGGTAGTTGGGACGCATTCAATGAAGCATGGGATGACATTTCTCACTGCTACAAGTGATGGGACATTATGGGGAGCCTTTTGAAAGAAAAATAACATCATTTCACTTCATTTACTAAATTTTGCAAGTGGTTGAAGGATTTTTTTTGGGATTTTTAGTTTTCCTCTCTCTCTCTCTCTCTCTCTCTCTCCTCTTAGAAACCTATAAATTGGAGTGTTGGGCTCATTGGAAAAGGGAGGATAGTTTTTTGAGTAGCAAAAATCTACCAAAAATTACTTTTTAAAGCCAATGTGCTACAGGCCCTTGTAGTGGACTCCTTGCATGGTGATTTAGGCCCTTAGTCTATAATAGATTGGATTGTGCATACTTATGAAAGAAATAGATACAAGTTTATGGATTTCTCTTCCCCTACTGTGTTTGTTTGCATTCTTCTTTCCTTTCAAACTTATTACAAATACATTGTGTCTACCTTATACTCTACATGGATTCATTCTCATTGTGCATATATGGAATATTGTTGCGAATACATTTGCTGGAATGTAGAGAACTGTTATCACCCCTTCTAGTATGCATTTTTCTTCTATTTTTCACACATTGGAAGACTATTATCACACTCTCCTTTTCTGGTGTATCACCGCTTTAGTGTAGGATTTGTTTTCATGCACTCTCTCTCCTTGGTCTCTTGGAAAGTTAGATTAGGATTAGATAGTTTTTCCTATATTACAGTAGATTGTGGCAGGTAGTTTGGGAACAAGAACTAACTTTCTTTGGAGGTCTATCTCAAGTAGTAAGTCCCACAACTTAGAGATAGTATCCATGTTATCCAATCACACGGTGAGCTCAAGCACACACACTTATGCAAACAAAGGGTGCTATGATTTGGTGATAACAAGAAATTGGTTCACGCTTTGCAAATCTGACCCAGACTTAAAAACCTACGGTATGAAGAAAATTAGAGATCCTTTGGTATAAAGGAAAAAATAGCAAACTCGCAAAAAAAAGAACTTGACACCATGAAAATAATAAGACATGTGTCACTTTTTTATTAGCTCACAATTTTCAAGTCTACCAAAAAACTGACAGATATATAGTGTCGAAATGCTATTGAATCAAACTTCGCAATGCAACCAAAATTACAAAAACAAACTGAAGACACGTGTATATTTTTAAATGGCTCACTTTTCACAAGAATGAAAAACACTGAAAAATGTGAAAAGTTGGAAAATTTTAATTAGATAACTACCAAGACAAATAAAATACTGACAAATGTGAAATGTTAGAGCAATTAGTTATTGGCATTTTTATTTCTCAAATTTGACAAATGTGACATAAAAGATACTTGGAGCAATGTTCCTATTGGCTTAAGTCCTCCTGCAAATGTTAGAAATACTCTAATCTTTTGATTGTAACAACACGAATTGATAGGCATAAAATCCTTATCTGGATCTCCTGGACTGAAATTGATCACCATCAATGCATAAATTATTTTATTGTTAGGGGGGTCTGACACCATATCTTGTTGTGGAACTTCATTTCCCACTGGGTCTTGTTTCCACTACTTGAGATCCTTTTTGTTTATGTGGGTTCTTCATTAGACTTAGTTTCGGGGACCCATTTATCATTTCTGACTTTTTGTCTCATCCTAAGTTACGATGAAGGGTCGTATTGGTGTGTGTCATTTTCTACATTACATGGTGAGTCATCTCACTAAGGTGAGGTCATAGGTCTTAGGTGTCATAGGGGGTATGAAAGATTCTGTCATATGTGTCATTGTACGTCAGTGCATCACACATGAGTTATGTTCCATTTCAGGAATGTAACTCGTCTTCTCCACTTGAGGAGGTATGATTATCATGCACTAGGGGTTACACAACACCCCTATTTTTACCCTTCATATATATGACAAGAAGAGAGAGACATTTTATTAGCATGTGAATTTCATAGTTGAATTCTTTCTTCCTCATGGAACTTAGTCACATTTCCATTCGATTACAACTTAGTTGATGTGTGCATTATCCCGCATGATATTTGTTCTCACATTTTCACTTTCTCTGTCAATTGGTAACTTTCCATGTAATCAACCCCGATTACATGAATCACTTCTAATCCTAACCAAATCGATGATGATCTGAGTAATCTATGTCAATATTATATCTCCATATAGACAAAAACCCATAAACATAATATAAAAATCCCTACGTCTATTTGATATTGGCATCGCCTCCTCTATCCACTCCCGTTAGCCTCCATCACTTAAAATATAAAAAGAGTGATTTTATAATAGTAAAATAAATGAGCAGACTAAGCTTTCATGATTACCTGACTTCTATATATAGTCATCCCACCTCAATCGATGTCTATTCCACATGAATCGATAATGATCCCTGCAATAGATATTGAAATCCTAAAAATTGCACACTTTAACAGTTTGTGCTTCTTTATGGTTCCTAATAGCCTAAAAAATTCAAATTATAGCCTATTCACAATGATCCTGTGTTTTTTAACCCACCAAAGATTCCATAGCCTACCAAGAACCTTTCCCACCACATCCTACAAGTCATACACGTATAGGTCGAGAACCCATTTGGTTTCCCTATCACTTGGCTTCTCAGTCACGTAAGCCCACCTTTTTGGTTGTATATTTTATGCTCAGTCTTAAGGCACCTTAAATAAAAAATATTCATTTATATGTGCAATATTACACAAATCTACATGCTCTTGAATTTATTCATTCCTAAATCCATTCAAACAGGTGACCATCATGATGTCTCCCGATGGCCCCCAATTTTTTTTGGGGGAGGGGGGGGGGGTCTTTTCACTTATCCATGCTAAATTCAACTACCTTACTCATTTTTATCTCATGGCTTGTCCTTCACAAAATACTTGACAAAAAGGGGAAACTTTAGACACCAAAATTAGGTCACCTTAATTCCTACGTGTACGTATGCAACATAGGACATCCCTTCATAAACCCAAATGACCACTTTACCACTTTTACTGACCTATATTCACCATTTTCCCACTTATAACCATAAAATAAACAAAAAAACATTAAAAACCTTAACCCCCTAACAAACACCCAACAAGCCTAAACAACTTCAAAAACATTTATAAATCCTAAAAATATGGAAAAAAGAGAAATTTGGAACCAAATTCAACCATTCTCTTCAAAAAATATCTAAATCGATATTGATTCCCTAAATCGGCACCGGTCAGTGCTAATTCATTTAAAATGACATTGATTATATAAAAGGTGGCACAAGCCACTGCCCAACAATCTGAATAATTTATAGGTGACAGGGCTGAATTTTGGACTCATGTATTGAACATTTTCAGTGTTGAATTAGAACCTCATACTAAATTGAAGAAGCTGAAACATCTCAGTACATTATTCTCCCTTTGGTGAAGCTACCCTCTCAATATAATCATTTAAAGCATCATTTTCACAAAGGTATGTCCATCTTCTGAACTTGTAGACATTTTTGTCAGGTCTAATAACAAATTGAAAAACCTTGCACATTCTTGTTTTATCATTCTTGGTAAAGAATTGGTTCCATTTCAAATTTCTATCTATTTACACAGTTATCTACACCAATTCTGTAGATCAACACCAATCATATAGATCGACATTGATCACTATCTAAACACCTAAGTTTGCATTCTTAATTCATTTTAACATATTGTTATAATATTTCCACATCATGGATAATGTTCTCTTGCTTGTAATCTTTTTTATTTGTTAGATAACCATTCTAGGAGAAAGTTATTAGCCCACCACTATACACGATCTCCCCATTGTCCTTTTACCATTCATGTGGGAAAATATGATATCAACAACGAGTTTATAATATGTGTCATTGTCCTTACGCCTAATCCAAATTATATTCCCAAAAACTTAGATCTTCTCCTCATGTTACACAGTGACTTCCAACCTCTGCTAGGATATCAATTGAATCCTAGCATCTAGAAATATTCTATCCATAGTTCATTATCAACATCATATTATATAATCACCTGTAATTCATGTTATAAATTTTTTCCATAATAATTGTCTAAAAGTGATTTGACATCCGTTGAAGGAAACCCCTTGGGTCATGGAGTTGGCCCTTTTCAAGAAAATCACCTCATAATTATCTACTATCTCTTTCCTCAAATTTTCTCTGTATGGAGGATCCCATTTCTATTGAAGAGGATATTAATGTGTACATTTGGATCTACCATAATTTAATCATCATCAATATAGTTTTCATTAAACCCTGTCAATTTTTAAAATTGAATCCTAAATTAAATTAAAACACTAACCTTGATGGAACAATCTATAATTAGCATCAAATAATTGTATATTTATGATAAATGGTTTTCATCATCTTTCGATTTTCTAAAAAACCTAATTAATATCTTACAACATTCTATCTAAAAATAGCGTTATTCCTTTGTCCCTTTCTCATTGCATAGATATGCAGAGGATAAAATCATGCATCCCAACATCATTTGTTAAGAGATGACTTTATATCTGTTGGTCAAATAAAGCCATGAAATGAAGTAAAAAGACATCAAATTTATTTATCGTCAAAACCTTTCTAGTTTCATTACATCAAGAAATAGAAAAAACATTCTAGAGAAAAACATTTACATATGTTTATGTGTAGTTTCTAACTGGTTATAAGATTATCTTAGGCTCATTTTTTTATTTAGTCAACTTTTTTTTATAGTGATCACATCATCAACATACATGAGTGGGCTTATTTTTGCAGTAGGTTACCTTTCACTTTCTCTTCTATGACACAATCATGGCTTTGAGCTCCATGAATTTTTGTTTCAAACTGTATAGCCTTGACTTTACTATCTCTACCCCATCCTTCATATTTGAAATGTATATGAAATTAACAAATAAATCCTTCAAGGCATGACACACACCATTCCTGAGGTCTGGAGGCTAACATATTTTTGACTGAGTGGGTATAGTATCTTGTGTTACTTTCCTTATGGCTATTGTAGTAATTTATAATGAAGCCTCAGTTACACTAAGTAGATTGACAGAAGGATCATCAAATTTTCCTCTTTTTCTTTAAAATATCAAGACAGCCTCTTATGTTCTTAACAATATCTCTTTCCCTTGAGCCTTGATTCTTGTTGTTGTCACCTTTTGTAATTTATTTTCCTTCTTGTTTTTGACCAAAGATATTTTAGGAGGCTTATAGGAAGGGGTGTGAGACTTTGTAACCAACTATTTTTACTACCATTTTAGTTTTGCAAGTTGTAATTTATATTTCATAGGATCTTACATCCCCATGGCTGTGGATGATGCCATTGTTGTATCAAAAGTAGATGCGATAGTTGTGGGAGCTGGAGGAATCATTAAAGTTGAAGGATGAGTTAACATTTTTCATATGAGGTGACTCATAGGATTGTTGTTACCTACATTTCCTAGTGGGATGAGACATTGAGAAATGTATTTAAATCCATGGGATTGTTGGAACAAGCTAAACCTAGGTGTAGTTAATCTTGGGATGGTGACAAACCTAGAGAAAGCCTAATAATTTGCCCTATGAAAAATGAAGGCAATGATGACAATAACATAGAAACGTTTAGCATGTTAGTGTAAGTTATTATTTATCCTTTTATTTATTTATTAGGATAATTATTACACTTGTGTTAGACCTATACTTGTTGGGTTAAATTGCTTAGGTATACTAGTTGTGTGGAGTTAGCTTACTAGTTGTATTCAGTTAGATTTTTAGTTGTGTGAAGTTATCTTACTAGTATTCTGGAGTTAACTTAACTACCAGTATCATTTAGTGGGAGTTATTCACCACTGATTTAGGTAGTAGTTGGACTTCCCTCCTCCTATATGTACATGTTTCTTATTGAGTAATTCAATTCATTGGATTGTAATGTATTGAGAATTATGGATTATGATGGATTTACATATATGGTATTTTAGATCTTCTATTTTGCAAATCTAATGTGGTGTGCTATTATCATCTGAGATCATGGCTTGGAAAAATATTCTTATCATTCCTTTCATGGTATCAGAGTGATAGATGATGTACACATCCATCTATAAGTTTTTCTTTGAAAGTAAGGGGTTTATGATTTTCATGTATTCATAATTTGTTAGCACTTTTATGCAACATGCATTTCTATGCAAAATGGAGCACACCATTAAATTTGGAAGGTGTGAAGACCCTAGAATCAACTATAAAATTGACCATAATTTGTGACATTCAAATCTAGACGCATATTTCTACCCTCTGGGTGCATTCTTTTATCCATTAGATATAAGTGTGTACCTTCTGGATGCATGCTTTTACACTCTAGATATTTCTATTTTAGATGTAGTATTTTATCCACTAGATGTAGATATGTACCCTATGGGTGCATTATTTTATCCATTAGATATAAGCATGTACCTTTCAGATGCATTCTTTTACCCTCTAAATATTTTTGTTTTAGATGTAGTCTTTTATCCTCTTGACACAAATTTATGCCCTATCGGTGTATTCTCTTATCCATTGGATATAAGTGTGTACATTCCAGAATGCATTCTTTTACCCTCTATGGGTATTTCTATTTTGGATGTAGTGTTTTATCCACTGGACATAGATTTGTACTCTCTCAGTGCATTTTTTTATCTATTGGATATAAGCATGTACCTTTTGAATGCATTCTTTTACCCTGTGTACATTTAGGTTTTGGGCGCAGGATTTTATCCTTTGGTCACAAGCCTGTATCATGTGGATGCACTCTTTTACCCTTTGGACATTTGGGTGTCACATGTACCTTTTAAAAAAAATATTAGCATTAACATATTATTTTAATAGAAAAACCGTCTAGAGCTCATAACTTTTGATCCGTAGCTCAGATTAAGGTGATCTTTTTCTTGAAATTGTGTATTTTTTCAAGATATATGCATTGGTGAAATTTTATACACATATTTAAAATATAAAAGGTACTATTACTCATTTTAATATTTACATGCACTCAATTATAAAGTTCCAAATTTGGGAGGGTGTTGTAATCACTTGTGAATGCAATTTCAGTTGATCTCATCATCCTAAACTTCTAGGTGTTGCATTCTTGTATCTAATGGTGTATACATTTATATATCTCTTATTTGTTGAGATATTTTGGATATGTATTTTTGACACTTTTTTTGGCATGTTGACAGTCTCTCTTATGGGGGAGCTATTCTAGTGAAGCCCAGTGTTAGTTTGTTAGTGTTCGAGTAGTTTATTTTGGCAACTCATACAGATCTGTGGTGTCACTCTACCCATTCAGTAGTATGGGAGGGTGTGGTGTTGATATTGATTCTTTTGGTTTCGTGCCCTTGGCTTGTTATGTGTTGATACTGATTCTTCGGGTTTCGTCTCCTTACCTTATTACCTTGTATTTTCTTGGATCATGGCACTCCTATTTATTTGGATCTCATGTCTTTTCCTTGTTGTCTTGGTTATTTTTCTTGGATTGTGATGCACCTATTTGTAGCATTTTATCTTGCTTCTTCATATTTTGTGTCCTTGCCTTCTTACCTTGGTTTTTCTTTGATCATGGCACTCCTATTTATTTGGATCTCATGTCCTTGCCTTGTTGCCTTAGTTGTTCTTGGATCATCATGGCACACCTATTTGTAGCAGTTGATCAAATTATGTTTGGTGTTTGTTTTGCACTTTCGACATCACTTCATTGACAATCTCCTTATATGGAGCTATTCTAGTGAATCCTAGTGTTAGTTGTTTTTGAGTTCTTTGATTGAGTAGTGAATTCAGACCACAGTGTGCACAAAACTTCTTCAGCATTGTATGATTTTTTAGAGCCGAGATTCTTAGGATATCTTGTAGCAGTATTTTTCTCTCTCTACTTTGTTATTACCGGTTTTGGGTACCTCGTGGTGTCCAATTTTCCTAGTTATTGTACATGGGTACCTCATCAGGCCTTGTTTCTAGGACCCACCTTATTTTTCTCCCACCTAAGCTATGATTACGGGAGAGTGTTAGTGTAGGTTATTATTTATCCTTTTATTTATTTATTAGGATAATTCTTACACTTGTGTTAGCCCTACACTTGTTGGGTTAGCTTTCTTAGGTGTACTAGTTGTGTGGAGTTAGCTTACTTGTTGTGTTGAGTTAGCTTCTCAGTTGTGTGTAGTTAGCTTACTAGTCTTCTAGAGTTAACTTAACTACCAGTATCAATTAGTGGGAGTTCTTCACCACTGATTTAGGTAGTAGTTGAAATTCCCTCCTCCTATATGTACATCTTTTTTATTGAGTAATTCAAGCCATTGGATTGTAATGTATTGAGCATTATGGATTATGATGGATTTCCATATATGGTATTTTAGCTCTTCTGTTTTCCAAATCTAATGTGTCATGTTATTATCATCTAAGATTGCATCTTGGAACAATATTTTTATCGTTCCTTTCATATGCCTTCTGAATTTATCAGCTCCATGAAAGAGATGGGTTTTGTAGTGGCCATGAACTGGACTGTCATATTTTCTGACATCATGGTGCATGATAATGGAAATTTAGAGGAAGTGGAAATGAAATAAGAAAATGTGGGAGATGAGGGAAAGGAAAGAGAATTAGCGATAAAAGTGGAAGAATTCTGTCATGATTTAATAAAAGGAGTAGAGGGAGAAGAAGAAACCACTGTGGTTGATGATGTACCACACATATATCACTATAATGGAGGAGAAGGGAGTGATTTTACCAAACATGGAATTTTTGGTATCGCATTTTGTTAGAGGCTTCTTATTTTCTTTGTTTGAAATAGTCACCCTTTATTTACTAGCATATCTCAATGTAGGAATCATTTTTCTTTATGGTTCCATCTAATATATATGACTAACTTGAATCATCTAATTTGAGGTTGAAACTATTCTTGTTACTTAAGCTGATTTTTTTACTTTAGAATGAGGAGAAACGATCCATAGAATATTCATCTA
>JAHRHJ020002920.1:0-10082 GCA_019776745.2 Taxus chinensis | reverse complement strand
TGAAGTGACCAGTCCTTCATGGCAGCTTGTAGCAAATCTCTTTTGCCTGGGATAGACAGGGATTCCCACATTGATATATTGACATTTGTCTTCTTCATCTGATCAATGATACTGAATGGAGATGAAGTATCCCTCTGAAGTCAGTCAGCTGTTCGTTGGGAGCTCTCTTGATAGTTGTCAATTGTTCTAGTAGAGACAAATTGTCTCCCTTTTCCCCAAACTGCTCATGAAGACCTATGCATAACTGATTCCAATTTGTGATAGAACCAGCTCTAAGGCTCCTAAACCATTGCAATGCCTTCCCTTTGAACGAAGATGCCAACAATTTGACAGCAACATCCATTTCATTTATCTCATGGATTGCACAGATGTTAGCAATGTCTTTGACATGATCACCGGGAGTGGTATGATTTTCTCTAGTGAAAAATGGAATGTTCTTCAATGCCGCAATTGGAACTGGATTCTGTGCATTGAGGGCCAGTGGGCTGTTGCCAGTGAAATTGACAAAGGGATTTAGTGGTTGTGCCATTCTGATTGGCTTGAGAACCCTTGCTGACTGAATGAAAGGCCTACCAGGTGGAGGTGTAGAGAGAGTATATGTTGGGTGGAGATGGAGACCTTTGAGCTCCTTCTTCATCTTTGCCTTCTCTGCTTGGAGATAACTGTAGATATTCAAACAATCACTTCTTGTTCTCCAACTTCTTGACCTTGTCTGTGATTCTTCTCATGAGTTTTCTAGGCCTGCACTACTGAAACCCAGCTGATTCTTCCCCTTTTGGAGTCGCCAGATGCGCAATTTTATAGCTATTTTAAAGAAAGAAAATTGCAGCAAGATGCACATCAATCTTTGCTACAATGAAAATGAAGACCTCTAAAGTCCCATCGGGCGTGCCAGAACTGTTATCACCTAATCACAACACCCTTGTGTTTATACAAGTGCATATACTTGAACTCACAGTTTGATTGGATAACATGGGTACTATCTCCAAGTTGTGGGACTTGCTACTTGAGATAGACCTCCAGAGAAAGATGGGTCTTGCTCCTAAACTACCTGCCACAATCTACTCTAATGCAGGCAAAACTAACTACTCTAATCTATTATTTTCAAGGGACCAAAGAGAAGGAGAAAGGGTGAAAGAGAGAAATATTACACTAAAGGGGTGATAACACCAAGAAAAGGGGGTGTTGAACAATTCACAATACCTGAAAATAGAGAAAGGTTAGAATGGAGGGGATGGACAAGCATCACAGACCAAGATACACACAATACACCATCTCATTTAAGCACAAAAACATTTGATCATGTGATGGGAATAAGAAAATGCACAAAATACTTGTAACATGAAAAAAGGCAAGAAATAACAACAAAACCAAGCAACGATAGAGAGATTATCACAAAAACATTGATTTTATTCCTCCTGGAGTTCGCGCAATACATAAAATGGAGGTAGAAGGCATGATTCACCATTACAATGCCCAAAATGTAGGCTTAAAGATCTACATCTACCCTACAAAGAAGAAGAAGAGAGCAGCATGGAGAAAATGTCCAACTCCTTTACAAATGCTCCCTTTTACAATATATAGAAGAATGGAAGAGAGAGAGGGAAATGGAAAACTTGAGCTCTGCACTTCAACCACTAGTATTGAATGAACTGCCAATAGTATGGGGAACCCTGCCAAAAAAATTCCATCTTGTCATGTGTCATGTAGCAAGAAGAAAATCTGATTTTATGCCTTCATTAATGGTTTTTCACCAACCTGGAAGTGTTCACTTGCACCTAGAATGTTTTCTTGGTTTTTTCCCTCACCTACTCCACCTAAAATCTCCATTTTTAATGATTTTTAGTATGGGGCTTGAAGAAAATGAATCCATTAATATAATTTTCATCAAATTTGGAGATCCAAGGGGCGAGATATCTTCATGTGGGTCGTGAGGTCAAACTTGCCCGTTTTGAAATGTTTTTGGCAGGCTGTGTTCTTTTTGAGCATTTGTCCCAGTCCTGAGTCGATTTCTTTTATTTTAATTTCTCCCCCAATACTTAGTTAAATTTTTTGATTTATTTCCCCACTTCGATCATGACCATGCATCCTCCGTTTATTGAAGCTTGCGAGTTTGGAGGTAGTGCGGGGAATTTACAGAGTTGGACAAGGAACTGGGCAATGAGTTCTGTTTGTGCCTAATTCATGCCTAAAATCCCCTCAGCCAGCTCTTCCTTGTAACTCCCTAACTCGATCCCCAACTCAATGAGCTAAGTCAGCTCACCGAGCTCCTCGCCGGCTTGTCCCCCTTATGTCTCCCCGGGCTCACCACGTGTTGCCTATGTATTAGATTGAGTGTTTTGGTTCGGCAGGGAACTTGTTCCCGCGGGGAACAAGTTCCTCGCACCTCACTATATTCTGCAGGCTTTTTCGTTCGCCCACACCCCATTGCCACTACCTATCTCCAACTCAGAGAGCTCGGGGGATCTCATCGAGCTCCTGGCACCAACTCGCTCCCTTTAATGCAAACATTTCAGCCTATTGTGGGGAACATGAGCCCCACAGGAACCTGTTCTCCCAGGCCCCCCTGCCAACCCGTATCTCTGCAAGCCATAACCCCACCGCCACGTTCATCTGTCCACAGTGTTGTAGGTTTTAGAGCCCACCAGAGAACCTAACCCTATGGGGAACAAGTTCCCCCAAAAACATGATTTGTGCCCACATGACCCAATCTCCGCATTACAAAACCCGCGAATTTGATTGCGTTATCAAAGTTGGGTCCTTGCAGGGAATTTTGTCCCAACAAAAAATGTTCCATTTGGACCTCGAAGATCCTCCTTTTCCGCATAACAAAGGACCCTTTTCATTGCGGCCCCCAAATGAGTTCCTGGAACCTCAATTCCATCTGCACCTATTCATATCATACCCATAGCTTCCAAACCCGCAATACACTAAAAATGCTCATTTTTCACCTTTTTCCATTTTTTTCAATTTTTTTTCACTAACTCCTTAGAATTTTCTTGGTGATTGTTTAATAGGAAAAAATGGAATGAAGTCTCTAAAATCCAAATTTTATCATTTTCTCAAGTTTTCTCCAAATTTAACTAAGTGTTGAGCCTAAGATAGAGGAAAAAATGCACCATATGCTTCCAAATGTGCCCGAATTACTTTCAAAGGACTGCTCTAAAACATGGAAATTTACCTAGAGCTCCAAATTCTTCCCTGAAACTCTATCAACTGCTTGGAATGTCAAATTTCTTCCAAGTTGTCCATTTTTTCCAGGGGGTAAAAATGGATAACAGTGAATTTTTAAGTTCTAAGATTTCAAGAAAAGTAAGGAGGACTAGGTTGAATAAGAACAATTCTAAAACAATTTTAGGTTCAACACTCAAACGTTACAATTCCATATACTTCTCTCTAAGAGATTTCTATAAAGTCTTAGTTTGTAAAAATAGGATATCATGGTCTCCCATAATATCCAGTTGAAAATCATAGAAAAAATCAAAAAACCAATATGAAAGGAGGTTGTGTGTGCACCATTGTAATTACGATTTGTACGGTAACAACCTATTTCTACCATCACCATCCATCTAGTTGCAAGATCCACCACCATTGTTTTCTATACAAAATTAATACATCATTTAGATTCGTATTAAAATGGTTTCAACTCATGAATTGCTTGAAGTGCTTTGCATGGCACATTGTTCTTAGGATTCCTTATAAAGTGTTCACACCCAAAGGATCATGGGTAAAATCACGTTATTTCCCTTTCATTTTAAATTGTGTCATGGTTTGTGTTAGGTTGTGGAGCTATTTTCATGTGAGAAAGTGTTGAAGACTGTACACTAAGAGTACTGTACAATTTCCACATTTGTCTCGCTAGGGTTTGGGGGCAGCAGCCCCCCAAAAAAAATTGGCCTTAAAACATGCCCGATATACCAGGAAACATGCTTTTCTCATATGGGCAGGATTTTAACCCATAGGTTTATGGGACGGATTTTGCCCATGGTTTTGATACCCACAGTTTTGTAAAACTACTTAAGCAGTTGTTTACTTATATGGTTTTATGCATATGGTAGGTAATAATGTGTAACATTGCAGATGTGTTTTGAATTCGGGTGTGAATTTTGTAGAGTTTGTTGAGCATAGCTCCAAACAGATCTGGGCATTGTATTGAGAGAACGATGGCTTGTAATAAAATATAAGCAAGTGATTCTAGGTGGACGTAGCCCAAATTAGGTGAACCACGTTAAATACTATGTCTCTTTGTGTTGTGTTATTTTATTCTACACGTTTATTTAAGATTTGTAATATTTTCTGCATATTAGTTTCTACTGTTGCGATTCTGTGAGGGATTATTCCACATAAGACCCCTATTTTTAGAAGATGGTGTGTGGAACACACCAACGATGCAGAGACTGTGCGTGCCACACATTGTCTATCTTTGGAGGATCGGATCGAAGCACTTTTGCATGGAGATTGAGCTAAGAATAGGATTGTCACTCTCAGTTAACTATAAGAGGTCTATAGATAGCACACTTGCATGTGTGGCTATGCCTGTAAATGGCGCGTGGCTATTAATAGCATGTGGCCTATTTTTGGAATAGATAAGCGGTGAAGGGAAAGTCCCCACCCTATATATATGATGTGAATCACATAGTAGTAGAGAGAGGTGTAGAGAGATGGATGTATGGTGAGGTATAGAGATATGTGCATATGATTGGATTACTGTATCAGATCCATGCGTGCATCGGTATAGATTGCCATTATTGTAAGGAGCTTCTGTGTTTATTAATAGATGGAAGATATTGGCCGAACCTAAGTGTCATTCCTGTGTGTAATTGAGTAGTGCATGTTCTTGATTCAATCATGATTATTGTTTAAGCTTGTTCTTTCATAGATCTGAATATGGCATGCATTATAGAATGATGGATTAGTTATGGATCTATATGTTTCTTCCTTCATCATGCTAACATCCTACTGTAGCAACCCTAAAGAGGGACCTGGTACCTTTGCGTGCTTCGGGTGAGCGCTCAGTCTAGGCTGAGTGATGTGCCAGCGTGTCTAGGGTGTTATCTGGTAAATTCTAGGCTACATCATTGGTTCCATTTGCGAGGACCTCTTTTTCAGTTGTTTTTAGGATGGTTCGCGATGAAGACATACCGGTTAACTCTAGCAAGTATTGAGGAGTGGATACATGATCTGGAGGAAGAATATGCATGACGGTTCAACATTGGATCTGAGTTTAACGCACGCACTTGGGTAGAACAAAATTTGTATGATAACTTATATGAGATATTTTTGCCATCTTTCCAGTAGAATTATGAGTGGTTGATTGCTTATGCATCTAAGTGGAATTGGAGGTATCACACACTTGTCTGGACACATGAAGAATTTCAGGCCCTTTATGATGTTGATCTGATCTGGACTCGCACTTGTGGATACATGGTTTCATGGTGTTCTAAATAGTTATATTTTGGAATATTCAATTTCGACGTATTCTTTCCCAGAGGTAGCTGAATTCTAGTTTTTACGGTATCCTAGAGGAGCATATTTGCAAGGTATTCCACTGGTGATCAAGATCTTGATGGTAACTTTGAACTTGGAGAGTAAACTGATGGCTAACTAAAACCTCACCTTGCGCAAGGGTAGGAACAGGTTTGGTGAAAGATGGCAGACCTAGTGGCAGAAAGGTAGAGAGAGGAAAGGTGGCTTAAGTATAATGAGGCATGTGAGAGGGAGATAGAGAAGCAACGTACCATTGCAGAAAGTATGGCGTTGAGGAGAGAGATGGCTCGTGAAGGATTTGAAGCTCACGTAGAAGATGTGGAGCCAGAGCATCAGGAACTCCCCCATCTTGGAAAGCATGACAGAGATCCCCCTTGGCTTCACATAGAAGTGTGCCAACAAAGACTACCTGGGCCATGGGCGCGCATCTTAATCCACCTGGTGACCTAGCCCTTGCACTTGGTTTTCCAGTATCTAGTATGACAAGTAACTAGCAAGCTAACTTGGGAAGTAGGAGAGCAGGAGTAAGTCAGGAGCAAGTACATCAATGGCAGGACAGATGACTTCAATGTTATTTGGAGGAACATTTTTAGGCGCATCATCTACACAGAAATGTGAGCATGCACAAAATGTTGGATTCACCTTTGGAAGCGGAACTACCTCACAGACTATAGGGGTTCAGTATAGTACTACTGTCAGAGCACAGGGGAGTACATCTACAGGTCCTATTCTAGCTACAGGTGGAGGATCAGGAGGTATAGGTGGTTCTAGTTCTGGTGGATCTGGTGGTTCTGGAGGTAGAGGAAACACAGGAGGTTCTGGATCAGGTGGTCAAGGCCCACAACAACCACAGAATATCTATATGGAGATGTCTCTTCATCTCCCAGAATATAGAGGTATAGAGGATGCTGCTGAACATGTGCATATGTGTGAAATCTTATGGCGCGTGAAAGGGATCACGGCTTCTGAGCACAAGGAAAGTCAATTTACTACTACATTACAGGGACGTGCACACAGCTGGTATAGGAAGTTTGATCCTGATCAAACTTGCATGGATTATGCAACACTGAAGGATGCTTTCTTGAAAGAGTTCCATATCCCTGAGTTTGAGTAGAAGAGTATAAGTGCACTCAAGGATATCAAGAAAGGCACTACTGAGAGTGTACGTGAGTATGATGCCCATTTTAAGACACTTCTATCTAAGTTGTCTTATGATATTCATGCTAGCCAACATGCACAATGGTTTGTTGGAGGATTGATTACACCATTTAGAAGAGCACTGTCACATAAGACATACACTGATCCACGTGAAGCACTGGAAGCAGCTTTGCGTGCTGAGGTAGTTGGGAGCATTGACACTGGAGTTAGTCCATTCTTAGAGGCACAAATTGCAGCTATGGAAAAGCAGTTAGAGAAGCTATCAGCAAATTCAGCCCATGAAACACACTCAGGAATTTGGTGTACAGATTGTGAAGTGGAAGGTCACACCAAGGATAGTTTCCCTCACAGATCTATACGCTCATTACTGTTGGATTGTGAAATCTGTCATTTGAATCATGATGCTAGTCACTTTCCTTTGTTACAGTGCGTGATAAGGAAGAATGTATCCTGATTTTGTAAAAGTTGCCAGTCCACGACCCATGATACTGAGGATTGTCGATTGATTGGTCAGATCCATGATGCTATAGACATTGGGGTATGACAGACAAGTGTAACAGATAATTCTAAGGGTAAGAATGAGCACCAGGATCAGGATCATAATCAAATGTGCTATGACAGGAATGAGGGGCATTTTGAAGGAGGTCGTGGAAGGGGACATGGATATCATGGTGGATATGGAGGATGAGGCCGTGGTGGAGGAAGAGGTGAGTTCCCTCATGGAACATGTTATACGTGTGGATCTCCTGACCACTATAGGCATGAATGTCCTCAGCATATTGCATGTTATTTTTGTGGAAAGAACCATAGCTATGAAGAGTTCCTAGACTTATATGAGCATCTGAGTAAGCATCATAAGCAAGAAAACAAAGGCACTGGGATGGTTAGAATCTAGCACATGGTAGAAGATCAGTGGATGCCCAAGATAGCACCAGAACTTGAGGCCTTAACTATGAAGATTACTACACGAGCTGAAGTGGCACACGCAAGAGAGGCATTACACCAGAAGCCTACAATCACCAAGGAGGAGGTTTTGCATGCAAGGTACCCAGATCCTGCTCATCAGAAGGAAGTTTACCAGGATACCATGGAAGTGCTAAGGAATCTTCAGGGTGAGATACAATACTTAAAAGAGCAGAAGAAAGCATCAGAGACAGTCCAAACTGATATTGATGATCTGAGAGAAGTGTGTAAAATGTTGCGCCAGGAGAACATCATTCCACTATTAGGAAGTTGGTTAAAAGGGAACACTCCACGTGTAAGTATTGAGACCATACGGACAGATCCTACATGCAAATCTTCCCCCTGATAGCATTGATTATAACAAAGAAATTACTCTGAATGCTGTTGTAGATGGATGGTTGTTGAGCAATATTTTGATTGATACAGGTGCGGAAGTAAATGTGCTTACATTAGATGCATGGGTACAAATGGGGAGGCCTCCATTACAACCATCATCTAATGTGTTGTTTATGGCAAACAGGACTAAGGCCACTCCCATAGGAGTTTTGAAGGATGCATCTATAACCATACAAGGGGCCAAGTTCACTGGGGATTTTGAGGTATTAGCACTTGCAGAAGTAGACAATTTTCCAGCCTTGCTTGGATGCCCTTGGTGTTATGTGAATAATGCTGATTGAGATTCAATAAGGGGTATATCAGCTTTGAGAACAAAGAGGAAAGGGTTGTGATACCTTTGACAGATGGGAAGTCTACACCATATGTTGAGCCTCTAAGTGAGGAGGACTTAAACAAAATTTATGTACGCATTATTCAGGACCCTGAGGTCAATGAGCCATCAAAGGAAGGCATCCTATAGTGGGAGGATTCTCATTCTATTAGTGATACTACGAGTATTGCTTGTGAAAATTGGGCTCATGGTACATATGAACTAGTAGGGCACGAGGTAAAAAGTGTGGTTGCGTGCAAGAATGGACTTCATTCTGTTCGATGGATAGGTAGCACAGTACCTTGGTATACAGGGGTAGATCTTCCTGTATTTTTGAAAGCCATAGAAACACAGTGGATAGATCGAATTAAGATAAGAGATATATTAGTGTATACCTTACGCGGGACAACAACGCGTTAGTGGGTAGTCCACATAGATAATCTTATAGAATGGGAAGAGATTGGAGTCACCTTATCTATTAGGTTTGTAAGGAACAATGCACCTACGCAGATCTGCACTTATCATGGTGATCAACCTGTTCAGCATCACATTCAGTAGTGTGAGAGACTCTGGACAACAGGACATGAAGCATTACCACCTTCACTCTGGGTGCATAGATTGTACTCTACTCTACAAGGATGTGCACGTGCTTGGTATGTATATGCAGAACTACATCAGAGAGACTGACAACTGGAAAAAATTGACTGCAGGAATGCTCCAAACCTTTGACTACTTCTCGAATAAACCTCCAATAGAAGAAGCATTAAAAATTTTCAAGCACTTAACTATGGGAGATAGTGCAAAGGCAGAAGAGCATATTCAGAAATTATTGGGTGAGACAGAGTCTAGAAGCGCATTTTGAAAGGGAAGAAGAAATGGACTCCATATTACTTGAACGTGCTTGCCTTGAGAAAGAAAAAGGAAAGATGGTTTACATCGTGGATGATGAGGAAGTTGAGAACCTGGATATTGAACATTCACAAGGGGTGCACGAGGTCTTGGACAGTGCAGACAAGGATACGCATGCCTATCACAAACCCATGAAGACAAAGAAGGTGAATATAGGTTCAGAGGCTGAGCCTAAGGAGGCCATCATTGGAGACTACTGGTCAGACTCAGAGGTGGCAAAGATCATTGAGTTACTCAGGGATTATCAGGACTTATTCCCTCGAGGGTATCATGAACTTAAAGGCGTGCATAAATCACTTGGGGAAATGAAGATAAAGCTTAAGGATGGTGCACACCTAGTTAGAAAGAGACCTTATAGAATGAACCCCAATTTGCATGAAAAATTCAAAGATGAAATTGATAAAATGTTGAAGTCTGGAATCATTCAACCTTTGGATGAGTCAGAATGGGTTAGTGCAATGGTGATCAATATAAAGAAGGATGGACGAATTAGAATATGTGTGGACTACATGGAGTTGAATGCCACATGTGTAACAGACCCATTTCCTACACCATTTATCAAGGAAATATTAGGAGTTGTAAGGCGTAAAATATATTCCTTCACAGATGGGTTTTCCGGGTATCATCAGGTTAGGATTTCTCAGGAGGATCAAGCAAAGACAACTTTTACTACTGAATGGGGAAATTTTGCCTATACTATGATGCCCTTTGGATTGAAAAATGTGCTTGATGTATTCTCATGGATAGTTATTCAGGCATTCAAAGATTTTATTCACAACTTCTTACAGGTCTACCTCAATGATTGGACAATATATGGGCTTGTTAAGGATCACTGCGACAATTTGTGCTTAATGTTTGA
>JAHRHJ020002930.1:0-274818 GCA_019776745.2 Taxus chinensis | reverse complement strand
ACACCTAAAAGACCCTAAATTTGGCCTTCCAACCCATAGGTAGGGTTGGCATGGGGTTTTAAGAGGTGTGGGACAAGTTTGACTTGTCCCACAAGCTTTTAAATTTGGCCTCAAAGGCCAAATTCGAGTTTCCCATGTGGGGTAGAGTGTGCTACACTCAAACTCAAACACACATCAATCCACACAAAATCCCAAGTAAATCAAGGTTAATAAATGAACTCTCTTAGGTCACATCTTTTAATTAGTTTAGGACAATTTTCAATTTAACTTAATTAACCCACTACAACCCATGGCTAACAAGGGGTAACACCAATCCAAAGAATAAGAATAATAAAACAAGTAAAACTCCACTTACTAAGAGCAACACATACAACATAATAAGAGGGAAAAAATTGAAACAAAACAACACATGATCCCTAGGTCACAATTTTCCCTTTACCAGATAATTATAACACACACAATTACTTGTTGCCATGGTGACCCTAGCTGGATTCTTCTCAAATTCCGATGTGGTTGGTCTTCACTCCCCAATTTTGTTGTGAATATAATATACCTGCAGAATAGAAAATACCTCCTTCGGCCTATTGGCCACATTAAAACATTTATGCCAAATATACAATATAATCTAAAATAATCAACACCTGATTCACTATCATCTATGCAAGTACGATATCACTTAACACTTTCTAGCACATTCTTATTCCACATTTCATTTATATCAAAATGATCATCACATTAGTCAAATTATCAAGTTCTACTCAATATGATTAAATATATCCCAAGTCATAATTAAGATAAATATCCCTGTCAAAAGTATACAAATATCATCATCAAATGTCCACCAGTAAACCATATGCATCATATAAAGATCAAATCAATAACAGTCCCATGTCAATGATATCTACTAGCATGCTAAAACAAGAGGTCATAATAATCCATAGTGTAGTAATCAGTCTCGAAAACAACAAAACAAAACGAAGTCAAAGGGAAGTGGGCACTACAAATTCACTTGACTTTTCGAAAAGACACAACATAAGAGACCAACCACAGTACATAGTTACAACTCAGGGCATCCCACGGCATGAAATCTTTTAAGGTTATGCACTTACCTGAAACATCTTTCAAGACCTGTCTTTATGGTCAAGGAGATTCATGTCTTAATTCAAGAAATTCTTATAACAAAAGTGAACTTCTTTCTTTTATACAATTTTCTAAATAACTTAGGATCAAGTTGTTTGAAGGTTAAACATTCTATAATAAGCCAATAAATTGCTTAATTCGTTGATCTAAGAGCATTTCCCATTTCCCACAAGGTTAATTAATCTTACACAAGCCACTTAAACTTGTTTCACACCTCTATTACACAGGTGATAAGCACAAGATCTGATTAAGGTAAAGTATTGTTTTAGGTTCAGAACAATAATCTTCTTTCCTAAAGGATCTAAAGTTTAACATTACTTAATAAATATTACAATGAATAAAGGAAAGGTTTAACGAGGAATCAGGTCAAAAGGAATCAGCTTCGGGGTCCCATGGGTTTTTACTCAGTCGTTTATTGAGGCTAAGAATTTATCAAGATTATTTAGACTTTTCTTGATTAATTTTGTCAAGGGTAAAGCATTTACATTTCAAAAGATAAAGAGAGAGATCGAAGGGTTTCTTAAAAAATTTCCCTCCGACTTATATAACATCATTATCTTCCAAATGCTAAACATTGATTTCAGCATAAGATAATTTAAGGATTCACCATAACAGGATAATGTTGATTAATCTAGCTTGGAAAAAAACAAGGTAAATATATTTCATTACAAAAGATAGTTTCCTCTTTGATTGTTCAAGGGATCAAATGTTATCAAGTAGGTCACATCTACATTAATTTATTCGTGTGTGTGTGTGTGTGTGTGTTTTTTTTTTTTTTTTTTGTGTTTTTTTTTTTTTTGTGTGTGTGTGTGTGTGTGTGTGTGTGTGTGTGTGTGTGTGTGTGTGTGTGTGTGTGTGTGTGTGTGTGTGTGTGTGTGTGTGTGTGTGTGTGTGTATTAGTTTAACTTCTATAAGGATTATCCAACCAATTTTATTATGCTTATAAATACATTGTTACTATGTCCTAAAAGGGTTTACAAGTCAACATTTTATCTCAACAGAAAATTTTACCATTACTCACATGTGAAAACTAAACATGGTTACATCAATCCTTCCCAACACGATGCACAATCCATAGGTGGCAAAAGATTCTATTGTACTTGAATTGGGAGAAAGAAGGTAAAAACAATTGGTCAAGAAATGCTATACTAAGGTTGTCATAATACAATAAAAATACTCATAACGATACAGTGATCAATTTTATATTATTCATGATAGACAAAACAAGTCAAGGTTTCGGGAATTATGACAACATTTCTCCACAAGACATAATACTAAGGTACGGCCTCTTCTAAATTTTCCACTGAATCCCATCCCAAATTTTACAACAAATAAAAATTCATACAAAGGAACTTCATAACCAAGACTAATGCAATTATTTACAAGACTCTACCTCATCTACCCACATAAGCCATTTGCAACCATTAATAACTTGAGTCAGTTCATGAGAACTAAGCAAGATAAGACTACACAAAGCAACAATAAGCTACTATTCAACAATATCAATAAAGGAAAACACTCTATTCCAAGGATTGGATCAAATCTCTAAATACTAACAACTCCTTAAGTTAATAATAAAATTTCCACCATGCCAATCTAAGAAGAACAACCTTATACTTCAGTTATGAACATTGTTTCAAAAGCAACGAAATTTTAACAATCATACGAGAAGGGCCCTTGGCCCTATAAGTTAGAAATAAACAATCTAGTGGAAACAGGGTTCCCATCAAATAAATAAATAGTTATAAGATTGAAATTTGATATACAAACCAACAATCTAAAGTTATCAAAAGATACCAAAACCATAGGCTAGGATATTAGATTTCTAAAATGACAAGTGTTGATCAGTCCAACCAAGAGGAACCACGGGGTTCAAACATTATCACTAAAATCCAAGTATATTAGGATCTCAATCATGTAATCATATAGATTATATGATTGAAATTTAATACACGGCCACCACACAACATAAATTTCGAAGCAAAGGAAAAAAAATATACTAGTTTCAACCATTAACTCCAAGAGATTCCCCAATCATTCAGGAAGGGGCCAATGCCCTTATAGGCTAGTAACAACAAGTGATTGAAAAAGGGAGTTCTCTTAAACAAGAGCATAAATAACATCATCCAAGTTTTATAACACTAATGGTTTGCAAACCTCCACAATAAGTCTAAAGTTCGGTTTAATTAAAAGAAATTATTTCTTTCTCAAAATAAAGTATTTTAAGGCCAACCTCGATAACATAAAAAACTGTTCAAACATAGGTACTAACATATATTACTAAGTTTCATTATCAAAACAACACGTTCCACTATAAATCCATAAGATTATTGATGCATGATTAGTTTTCCCCAAAGGTTAATAACTTTTATATCAAATTCTATCACAAAACATTAAGGTATCTACGTGCATAGAATCTAACCAATCTTAATTAACAACATTAACAATGTAAAAGAGAAAACCACAAGTTAGAAAAATAGAATCTACCACCAACAATCTTCCCAAGAGGGAAATAGACCAACACAGTTCTAGTAATAATTGGGTATTGGATTAGTACAATTATAACCTCGAACTTAGGTGATCTGAAAAATAGTTACGGTTGAAGTTGATGGGGTCGGTCAAGGTACTTCATAAGGAAGGATTTAAAATCCTAGGAACAAGAGTGATGATCAACA
Organism: Taxus chinensis; assembly: GCA_019776745.2. NCBI lineage: Eukaryota > Viridiplantae > Streptophyta > Pinopsida > Cupressales > Taxaceae > Taxus > Taxus chinensis. Next base: position 271,003 of record JAHRHJ020002930.1, on the reverse strand, counting down.
TGAATCTCAAACAACCAAGGTCTGAAAACGTTGCCCACAAACTTCTTCATTCTAAAAGTTTTTATACCAAAACTCCAACCCGGCTAGCCGAAACATTGATCACTCCAATCCTACAACCTTTCTTTTCCAAGATCAAAAGGTTATCAAAGGGGTTTGAGAAAGAGTTAACAAAGTACGACAAAAAGATGAAAATATCGTGTGATAAGTAGGAGTTTCATAGTTACCGTAGGCTTATTTTCACAACATAAATTACTAGCTAAAAACAACATGACAAGCTTGAGGCTCAATCGAAGAAAATAAGATATTAAAAAAATGGACGAAGGTCGATCACTCGGGAAAGAAAATGTAACACTTAGAGGGGAGGAACACATCTATGTTTTCCACTAACACATTGAGAATGATAATTGCTAAAACAAGAAGATATCAAGAGGAAAGGAGAGATCTCCCAGCAAGGTGTCTAAATGAAAAAACAATTCAAGAAAAGTATGGTTCAATTTCATGATATTTTTAAATATACGAAATATCACAAAGAGTAGAATTATCTTGCCTGCTCCTCTAGCTTTAACAAGGCACACAAACACCTCAAAGTATTGGAATTAGCCCCCATTTTCTATTTTAGCAAGAGCTTTTCAATTATCCATAACTCTTTGCTGCCTTGGCTCAATGGTCCCTCGTTTGTGTCAATATCACTTTCCTTTACTCACCCTACATCAAAATTTACCACTTACTTCCTTCTACGTCGAAGTGCCATACCTCTAATTTTTGGTTGATTTTACCTTTCTCATCTTGTTGAGTTAGATCCCTTCGTTTTGCTACTCCACATTGGATCCTATGGGCACAAAGTGTATCGGTTTGATCTCGAGGGCTGATCTATACAATGCCATGGCCGTGACTCGGCCCTGTAACTCGATGCTCTCCAATGTGAGCTCACGCTTAGCTCGGTCTACGTTTGACTCATTATATCTGCCAATGTCTTCGGCATTTTACTGACTCACATGCTCTTCATCTTCTTGCTGAGCTCAAGGGTCTCGTCTTTACTTTATCTTGGCTTCATTATTCCATGTTTATCTAAGGGCTCGGCCCTATCTCTCTTTTTCCATGGATTGGCCGATCGGGGTTCTGGCCATATCTCCTGGCCTCCTGCATGCCAAGATCCAGTGGCATGAATTACTCACCCAATATCCCTTCGCCAACCGGGCTATCAACTGACGACTCATGCCTTTATTTTTTACTGCACGATGTGCCCTCTACGGGCTTCCAGTATCTTCGCTATCTGTATGGACCGAGTTTGAGCTCAATGCTTATGATATCTCCATCTCAGCCAAACTTTCCTTCTTAAGCTCTTCCATCTCAGCCTAGCCCTTTTACTAAATTATATGACTATGAGTCACACCTCCCTCCATGATTTTCAAACCTGACTCATAGTCAAGCTCCATTGAGTTGTCTTATGTGTCACCTTGCTAGCATACATGTGGCCAGAAATAAAACATGAGTTTTGAAACAGTAAAGGACATGCATCAAAGAAAAAAGGGGGAATACTTTACCAATGTTACAGTTGCACATGCCCAGGTTTGAAGAGAGAAAAATAATAGAGAAACGTCCATGAAAGAGAACAACAAGAGGAACAGGAATGAAGTCAGGAAGAGGAACAGGAACGAAGTCCTCGGATGGTAAAAGGGTAGGTATTAGACTTCCTACATCGCTGTAACTGTGCAACCTTTCCCAGACCACCAGGTTGAATTGGTTCGAATTAGTTAATACTTATGGAACTCACAATATTGCTTGTATTATCGTGACAGGAAGGAGTCTTGGGTCAGAAGGGATATTGGGGAGGCATCACCTCACACTCGCAACCAACAAAAGCATTATCCATCATAATTTGCATGGAAGGGAAGAACAATATCCCTATGTCCATCAACCACTTCTCTCAGGCATTAAAGTTCCTTTACTCCTATGGCAGGTCTCCATACACATCGTAACATTTTCCATAATGAAAATATATGCATTTTAATGAATAGATGTATATATATATATATATATATATTGTTTTACTTGTTAATAAAAAAATTGTTTAGAAAACTATTTATGTTAATTTATTGGGTTAGGTCAAGTTAAAAACTATTTAATTAATCTATATATCTTGTTTGAATTTGTATAGTAATATCCTTATTGTAAGTATCCACCCATGCAAATAAAGGAAAAAATTAACTAGGGAGAAATTTGGTTTCCATGGAGGTCCTCAAAGCTTTAGTGAGATAAAATGACTTGGATCCGATACCACGATGAACATCCAAGAAGAAGGAGGAGTACGCTCCTGCATCAACAACCAGGTGCGAAGGTGGAATACAAACTTCAACAATTAAGGGAAATAAAGTGGGGAATTACATTATCCTCAACTTTAAGAAAGCATCATCCTCGATGCAACATGACATTGAAGGAGGAAAGGCGGTAAGCCTTTAAGAACAAATAAAGATGAAGGTACACCCTATGGTTAAAATTTTAGACATTAGAGCATGGCCACAGGGTGGCCTTAGAAACATTTGGTAGAATGTTTAACTTTAAAAGTTTTATGAAGATTGGCAGTTCCCTCTTATTCATTATTTAATTTTGACTCTTTCTATTTACATTATTCCTAATTCAGGTTCTTTAAAATTTCATTTTTGTATAATTTTCATTTATTCATTCTTGTGGGTGCCCAACATGAACTACAATCACAACACACTACCAGGGTCATACACAACAATAATGATTCACAAGCATACTTTTACATACTTTCACAACCGTACCACACCACAAGAGCTTAACCAAACCAAGGAAGGAACATACAAGATCCACATAACATAGTACTCATCAAACATATATGATCGATACAATAATTCTCAAACATAAGTGTTCTATAACAACATGAAATTTCCCCATAGATGAAGGTTTCACACAAATCAAAACAAGGATTATAGATACATAGAGTCAACAAGGGAATCAAAACCATATCACAACATCACAAAACATGACCAAACTCACATGAGTACAAATACATCATAAAACCACTCCCAAAGCATCACAAACAACTCTGTATATCTCCTGAAGCATCACACGATAACTCCATATACCTCCCAAGTACCAATCACACACACACAAATACCTCCCTTAAGTCTCTTATGCCTCCCTCAAGGAGGTTGGTTTCCCTATGGCCCTAGGCACATAGATTCCAGACACCCCTAATCCAAGTGACAAAATAACTTGTGGTTCTACAACCCGCCAGTTATATGTAACTCCGTGGGGCGTACTCCCATACAATGAAGTGGGTCCATAGGTCCAACCATTCCACGGTGCATCCCATAACCCTATTCCACACATCACGACAATAGAACCAGCATAGCAATCTGATTCAAATGCAAAGTGGAAAAGTACAAGCCTTGGGCAAGGTGGTAAAATTTTAAAATTTTAAAAGAAGATCTAAATCTAAGCAAAAAAAATGGCCAAATATCCATAATTAGTGGAAAAATCTACATGGTAGTACTACAAACCAAGGAAATGCCCAAAAATATAAAACAAGGCAATTAAGAAATTTGTTGGTCCTTACAAAAATAGAAATAAAAAATTCAATTTACAAATAAAATACATATATAAGAATAGCACATTGCGATGACTAGGTGGCCTTATCTGGCCACCAAGGCGGTACTCAACGAGTTTCTAGCACTCAGAACATCGAGCCCCAACTCACAAAATAACATATCAATAGTATAGCTATCATCATCTCTATTTGAACCATCCTGCTACCTCTTCGACAAGGCTAAACATAGTCATAGTTACACTCAGGTTGCATCCATAAAACAACCAAAAAAGGAGAAAGGAAAGAATCGCAGGTCTTCATCTACAGAACAAAAATTCTGCTCGAGTTACCGGCCCATGGTACACAATTCATCACTCCAAACATAAACTTATACTGATTTCCCTTAGGGTCGGTGAGTGTAAGGTTCACGAAATAATATGCAACTACATTACTAACAAAATGGTGGTTCACACACAATAACCATAGCATCTTACCAATGTTACCAATATAGGGTATATTACATACATTGCATTCACGCTTTACAACACACCACATCACTACATACTACACCCAAATTTTAATTACTGTACGATAGGGATCATATGCCCAGACATTAGTGCAGAATCACAGCACCCCCGAATGTCCTCGGATCTAGGTGGGGCATTCGGTGTGATTGCACAACATTGATCTCTCAAGTTGTGGGACTTGCAAAACTTGAGATGGACCTCCAGAGAAGGCTGGTTCCTGATTCCTAATCTACCTTCCACAAGATACTTGAGTGCAGGAAGAGTTAACCTATCCTAATATAACCATTCCAAGGGGATAGAGAGAGAGAGAGAGAGAGAGAGAGAGAGAGAGTTTGTGTGTGTGTGTGAAAGAGAGCCTACACTAAGAGGTGATACACCAGAAAAGGAAGCGGTAAGATACTCTACTGAGGGAGGATGAAACAAGGAAAAAGGGACTGAGGGAGGTCAAAAAGAAGTGACACAGACCCAGATCCAAATCCATCATAGAAACTCCATGAAGCAAAAAATCCTGCACCTACAAACATGAAATACATGTACACGGAGAAAACATGAGATAGAGAGGCACAAAGAAATGAAAAAAATGCCAAGGGTTGAAAGACACCACAAAACAAGATTTTATTGTTCTATAAGGTGCACAGACTATTACATGGGTGCTCAGAGGCACAAATACACTTTCCAGGTGTAGGAGAAGGCTTACAACTCAGATGGAGTCAGGAAACAACTTTGACAAAGTTTCCCCACATTCTAGAATGTCTCCCCACTTCTCAAATGAGAAGTGTTTTCAATATATAGACGATGAAGACCAGAGAGAAAGAAGAGAAACTTGACTCTTCTCTTAAAGTCCAACCACCAACCATCAATTCCCACTATGAATCCACCTACAATCTGTCAATTTTTCCTCTCTATATTTTTTTGGTGTGTTGAATAAGGAAGAACGGAGGATCAAATTAAATTTGATATGGTAGTTGAAGCAATCAGATTCTACATTCATGGCTTGAAATATGTTTTCACATTTTTTACCCACCTAACCTCATCAAAATTAAATTTTTAGGCTCCCATGACATAGACGAGGTCGAGACCTTTCTAAAAAATCTTCTCTTGCTCAAATCCGAGCTTCCAGTCAAAAGATATGGTTGTCTGAAGATCTTGCTTTGAGACTATGCAAAATGCCAAAACATAACCTTTGCAAAGCAGATCCACAGGCCCGAAAATACAAACTAAACTTTTTGTGAAAAGATGCAAAATCACAAAACCTCTCGCAGCCCCGCAGGTCCAAAATTCACTTTTGCCTAAAATCCCCCGCAAGCGCGAATCCTTCTCATTTTTATTCTTGATAAAGAAATCTCCCCTAGGCCCATGGGCCTGTGCTTACAAACTGGGATTTTGTGAAAGTGGAAAAAGATGCAAAAAAAATCCCATGGCCCCACAACTTAATATTTCCCAAAATTCATCTTCGGGACCGCCGGCCCGCATTTTCCACTTAGGAAAATGTCCTCCCTGGGTCCGCTGACCTGCTTGTAATTTAGGCTTGACGCATGGCTTCCCTAGGCATCTGCGGAGGTGCGGCTTACTTTTATAATTTATGCCTTTTTTTTAACAAAATCCAAAAAACTTGAAATGCCTCTGGCGACCCGCCTTCCCACTTTGACTTGAAACATGCCCACATGTAGAGTTGGCATGCGTTTGGGGACCGCCTTTAGATTTTACTTTTGAAGTTACGCCAAAGATACACGTGGCTCCTTCCGTGACTTTGCTCTATTTCTTTGTATTTTTGCTAAGTCCCTTTTTGTTTGGCGGGGGCTATCTATCTAACCCGAGATACATGGAGGCTCAGTGCTTGTTTGGAATTGTTCCTCAAGATTTTACCTTTGAAGTTACGCCGAGTCGACACGTGGCAACCTCCACCAGTTCTTTTATACTTAGCTGATTTGGGGCTGGTTTAACTTTCGGGCTCTAACTACATGGCAGATTGGCACTAGTTCAGGGTCCTTCCTTGGGTGTGCCTTTTGGATTTGTGTTGTTGAGGCACTGGCACCTTCCACTAGCTCTGCTCTGTTTATACTTTTCAATGGTTGGTTCTGCCCCTTGACTTCTTCTTTTTGGACCTGGGACACGTGGAAGCTCCGCACTCATTTGGACTCTACCTCCATATTTTCCCTTTGAAGTTATGTTGAGCCGACACGTGGAGGGCTGACAAAAATTTGGAGCCTCCACTCTTGATCCTTCCTTTGAATTTGTGTCAGGTCAACACGTGGGGGCTTCCGCTGACACTCTTATACTTATCCCATTTGGGCCCACTGCCATTTGACTTCTATCAGACCCTAGACACGTGGAGAGCTGGCACACAGTTAAGTTTCCGCCTTGGGCTCTCACTTTTAAAATTGCACCGAGCTAACACATGGTTCTTTCTACTGTCGTTTTTATACTTAGTTGATTCTATGACCGGATCTGTCCCCTTTTTTACTCTAACCACGTGGGAAGCCTGCGCTAGTTTAGGAGCCCGCTCTTTGGACCCAGCCTTGGTGTTGCACCGATGAGACATGTGGCGGGTTCCACTTCCCTGAGAATTTTCAACTGCTGATTGTCTCCTTTTGGACTTTGGACATGTGGAAGATTCATGCTCATTTAGGGGCTGCTCTTTGGACCTCCTTCTAAAGTTACGCCATTTGGACGCGTGGAAGCTTAGCACACATTTAGGACCTAACTGAGTTGACACATGGCACCTTCCCCGAGTCTATTTGTTCGGCCCTGAGTTGACTCATTTGTGGCTGATTCTGAAAACTTTGAGTCTTTCCTTGTTTTCCTCCTATGAGCCTCTGGCTTCCTTGTTGTTGTTGTTTGATTCTATTTTCAAGCGTTCTCCTCCATTACAGAGTCTTTCCTATCTCTCAGATTTGGATTTGAATGTGAGCACGTAGGACAGAGCTGACCCTTAGGTTTTCTTCTGTGCGGGGTCATGTTTGAACAATTTTACCCAGGGGAAAATTTGGGATAACAATTTGGTGACTGACGGGGACATATGTCTGCTAAATGAGGAGACCATTTTCCTTGAAGCATCCATTGGGCATAGAGTTTACCTAGTAGACACGAATTTTATCTTGCCCCTAAAACTGTGAGCTCGACTGCTTGGTTGGGGACAACGAACCTGCTTTGGAAATTAACTGCCTCGAAACCCAATTTTAGTTTCTCTGTATTTGTTTCATTTTGGAACTAGCAACTGTTACAAGCATCTATGGGTCTCTCTACCGCGAATACTGAAGGGCATGTCATCTACACCTCTGGATTAATGAAAATAAAACTTATACACAAAGATTAAATCATAGATGCCTCAAATGAGACATTCAGAGTGTGCACAAGCACTTCTTCTGCTGAAAACAAAATCTACTCCTACTCCTATACTAACCCTTATCAAAGAAAATCTAAATAAATCCCGCCATAGGAAAGGATAAATATCTTCCCTTCCTCAAAATTTGGGACCATGTAGTTGATTTGGCGCTGGACATGGTCGGAAACGAGAGTAAAATACCACCTTGCAGATGGTGTCTCTCTCTCCTCAAAGTATCAAAAAACACGATGTACACCTCCGAGGGTTGTTTTGCATTTGAATCTGGGAGGTGCTACTACTGAACTTTAGTGCTTTGTAGCTCAACCTCATGCTCTGAAGTGGACATGACTGGTTTTGACTTCTCCCTTGGCCCTAATGAAGCTAAGTACCTGATTGGGCATGTTCTAGTCGTTTGAATGTGCCCATGGTTTAGAATCTCAACTCCACTGATGGAGTCTTCCTGTAGATATTCCTAGATGGATGATGTGAGAGAGATGATGACATCCTCTTCCTCTTTACCTTCCTCCTCCTTTGAAGGATATAGAAGATTCATATCTTCCAACCTTTGTTCCAGAGAGCTGTTATCAAGTGCAGTTTGTTGTCTTAAATGCTTTCCTTCATGGCATCATGCTCATGTACTTGGAAGGTGGATGATAGGAGAGAAAATGATGTGATCTCCTCAGGCTCCTCTCCATCAAAGTAATCTTCCAATTCAGGCAGATAGTCTACCTGTTGTATATATCTACCTCCTCGGGTAAATATAGACAAACGCACAGGTTGGAGGCGCACAGTAGAAGATGTCGACATGAAAAAATTCGCACCCTGGCGCAGGTTGGAGACGCATAACAGAAGATGTCAACATGAAAAAATTCATGCCCTAGCACAGGTTGGAGGTGCACAACAAAAGATATCGACATGGAAAAATTTGCGCCCTGGCGCAGGTTGGAGGCGCATAGCAGAAGATGTCGATATGGAAAAATTTGTGCCCTGGAAAAAGTTGGAGGTGCACAGCAGAAGATGTCGACACGAAAAAATTCACGCCCTGGCGCAGGTTTGAGGCGCATAGAAAAATATGTCAACACAAAAAAATTTGCACCTTGGCGCAGGTTGGAGGCACATAGCAGAAGATGTCGACACTGAAAAATTTACACCCTGGTGCAGGTTGGAGGCACACAAAAGAAGATGTCGACATGAAATTTTCAGCACCTATGGCACATGTAAGAGTGTGTTGACATGAGGATGGATGCGCCGAGGTGCATCTTCAGGAGGTGCAACATTTTGAGCATTGACACCCCGACAGAACGAAAACCCTGACGCAGATATTCAAATGGCCATAACTTTTCACAGGGAGCTCAGATTCACGCAAAGTTGGACTTTTCAGAAATCTTAATTGGGTGAGAATAAGTTCTTTAAAAATGCAAAGTACAATTCACCATTTTTTGGGTTTGCTAGGGTCCTCACCTACCACCATAATGAGATGAATTAAATACAATCTGGAGGTGGTTGGGGTAGATTTGGAATTCCTCTCTCTTCCCTCTCTCATTCTTCCTATAAATTGTAAGGAGGGGCTTCTTTCTAAAGGTTGGACATTCTTGTTTTGCCCTTCCCTTCTTCTCTTTGGCAGCTAAATTTGTGGAGTTCAAATCTTCCATCTAAAACTATAATACAACTTTGCCTCTTGGCATTTTGTAGTGTATTGTATCAATCTTTGGAGAAAATAATGCATGTCTATGGATGATTCTCAACCCTCTCCGTGTTCATTTGCATCCTCTTGATCTTTCACTGCAAATTTTTTTATCTGTGCATGATCTTGCATTGCATTTTAATGATTTGTGTTTATTGGAAAGACAGGTGTTCTTCATTCCTCGGTGCATCACCTTTGTTATTTTAGGTTTTATTTTATACATCTTCTTACCCTGTATCCTTGGAAAGTTATTTTAGGTTTTTGAGTAAACCCTCTGCATTTTTACATGTGCATCTGAACAGCGGAATAGGAACCAGCCTTCATCCGAAGAGCTTTTCCGATTTCACAAGGTCCCACACTTGGGAAAAGCTCCATGTTATGCAATCGCACTGAGAGTCTCAACCCATCGAGTTGCAGACATTTAGGGGAGCTGTGAGTTTCCATAAACACTACCACCTTGTTGTCATGTTATATGTGCTCTACCTCCTCCATGGTGTCCTCTTGATCAAAAAATTTCTCACCATGGTTCCCTTCATCCTCAAATGTGAAGTTTAAAAGATAAAACTCTTCTTCAACATTAGAGCTTGAAAGGGATAAAGTGGGGGGAATAATTAAAGGTTCTTTTGTGGCCTACTCTGCACTTGGAGCCTTTGAAACTGTATGGTCCTTCTGCACAGCTTGAATTTACTCCTCTTCTTTTGGATTTGGAGTAGCTTCTTCTTCCCCTACTTGTGTTGTAGTTGGAGCTTTCACCACTTGTGGCTTGACCTCAGCCTCCACCATAGGTTTAACCAACAAGGGAATCTTTTTGAACTCAAGTCTAACAGCCCAACTCCTCAATTTTTTTATCATTTATTCTTTGTTGGGTTCCTCTTCTTGCTATTCTCCTTGAATGGTTTTTGGAGTCTCTCCTTGACATGGAACTGGGAGAGTATGAGGAGTGGTGTGTGGGGTATCCACTATTTTTTTGTTTCTTTTTGGTGGAGGGGAAGGCATGTCTTTTAACTCTTGTGGAGGGGACTCAAATCTAGATAAGAAAAGGGAAGAGGAGAAAAAATGGGTTAGAATAATAGAGGATGGAGAAAGGAAATTAACATTTGGGGCAGCAATTGAGGGGCTTGACTCTTGACACTCTTGAAATGATAAAGCTTGAGAAAGAGAAAATGAAGGACAAGGAGCTGGTGATTGACTTACCCATTGACAAGGTTGTCTCATACTTTTCTCATATGCCTCAATATCCTCAATCCACTGTGCAACTTGAGGCAGCCTTTCAGTCATGAAGTCAACCTTCTCCTGAGGGTTGTAATGTCTTGGAATAAGGCTGGCCCATGGACAAGGTGCCCCATAGCCAATTCTGAAATCCTTCATCTGTGTTGTAGCCCTAGACTACACCATAGATGCCTCCATCCCTTGAATCTTCTCCAGCAAATCAACATTTTCCATGTATTTGTTATCATCATATGTATACCCTTCTTCTTGATAAGCTCCATAGCCAAACTGGTTTTGACCCTGCTCATATGGGTAAGCATAATGGTTCTGGATCTGATCATAATTCTGACCTAGAGGAGTTAGGAAATACATTGGAGGTGGACTACATTTTTGTAGGTGTGAATTCCATGAGGGGAATGAAGTCATGATTGTAAAACTTCATGGAATGGAAGAAAATGAAAGAGATGGAAGAAAAATGGATGAAAATGGGTGGAAATGGATGAAAATGTAAATGTAACTCAGAGAATGGTTCATTGACCAGATGGAGTTGCCATATGTGCTTGCATGTGCCTCAAAAGGCTGAATCCTAACAAGAACACACCTACCTACTAAGATGAAGTGGTAAGGTGCTTCAGACCTGTCCCACCGTGCATGCCAAAATTGTTAGTGTGGTCACATAGTGGCTTAAGATTTGTTGTTAGGAATGAGACACTTTGGAAAGATGAGAAAAATCCTAACCTCGGTGTCCCACTGGGCATGCTAAAACTGTTAGTGTAGAATCACAACACCTTCAAATTGCCTTGAATCTGGGTGGGGTATTCGGTGTGATTGCACAACATTGGACCATCTCTCAAGCTATGGGACTTGTAAAACTTGAGATGGACCTCCAGAGAAGGTTGGTTCTTGCTTCCTAATATACCTACCACAAGTTACTCGAATGCAGGAAAAGCTAACCTATCCTAATCTAACCATTCCAAGGGGATAGGGAGAGTGAAAGAGAGTGAAAGAGAGCCTAAACTAAGTGGTGATACACCAAAAAAGGAAGTGGCAAGATACTCTATTGAGGGAGGATGAAACAAGGAAAAGGGGTTGAGGGATGTCAGACATAAGTGACACAGACCCAGATCCAAATCCACCATCGAAACTCCATGAAGCACAACGTCTTGCACCTGCAAACATGAAATACATGCACAGGGAGAAAACACGAGAGAGAGAGGCACAAAGAAATAACAAAACAATGCCAAGGGTTGAAAGACGCCACAAAACAAGATTTTATTGCTCTATAAGGTGCACAGAGGCACAAATACGCTTTCCAGGCATAGGAGAAGGCTTACAGCTTAGATGGAGTCAGGAAACAACTTTGACAGAGTATCCCCACATTCTAGAATGTCTCACCCCTTCTCAAATGATTAAGGAAGGAAACCAATTTAATAGTTACAATTGACGATAACTACCCACTTTTCCTAATAATTGAAGTGTAAATTATCATATAATTTAGTGGTAATGGGATTTAACACACAATTCCATCATGTAACAAGTTATAAGAAATTGACATCATCTTAATAGAAAATTTGAACCATTTTAAAGGGATTTATTTCATTCCACATCAATGACTCTTATGTGATTCTCCTTGTCAACATCAATAAGTATGTGACATCAAATTCTACTAAATGTCACACAACATGAGCCGTACTATATTGTCCCTTAGCTAAGAGAAATTGGAGCCATGTTAGGGATTTTTCTACTAGATATAACATGTGGGTGCATAGTCAAGACTAATAAATATCTATACATAAATATCCATTGGACATCCAGATACTAGTAATCGCACATGCAATGTGCGATCGAAATACCGAAGGGGATGCATGGAAGGAGTTAAACTTGACATAAAGAAGCTTGTGGGGAGGAGGGTGATAAAGAAGAAGATCAAGGGACGAGAACTGAAAAACACCGTGGCATCTATTTTCCTTGATGCTTAAAAGGAACATTTGCATATACCTGGATGTGGAAATGTTAACCTAATTATTTTTGTGTATGCCAAAATAGCAACATCCATTTTTTTAGTAGATCGGAGGTGTAGCTCTTTTATCTTTTGGAAGGGGGTGGTTTGCAGCCGAGTTATTGTTGACAAAAATATGCCCCCGCGCTCATATTTATGGCCAACTCCTTTGTTCCCCTTATCTTGTGCCTCAGTCTCCATTTTTTTTATTTTCAGGCACTCAAAATTTTTTGGAAGTGGCACCATTGGATAGATCTTTTTATCAGCTTTCCGGAAAGGTAAAATTTTCCCCCTAACTCCTCATATTTTTCAAGTTACAGCTCGGTGGAGTTTTTGTGGGAAATTTTCCCCTAGCAGGCCCGCAGCCAATCGGAAGCGACCACGTGTCCTTGAAAGTGGCGGAGAGCGGAGGAAAACTTGGAAAAATTCCAAGTTTTGGACAAATTTGCAAAAGGAAAATTTTTGGCCCGCTGCCCCGCCGGCGAATCAGAATGCGCCACGTGTCAGGGGGGAGCAGGGTAAAAAATTTGCTAAGTGTTGGCGCATGGGAGATTTTTGCAATTTTGGCCCACAACCAATGAGGTGCTTCCACGAGTCCCAGGGGGGACGGTGGGTGTCGGGGGAAAATATTAGATTTTTGGCCAAGTTTTGGTCAAAAAGGTCAAAATGGAAGGATTGGCCTGCATGGCCCGCGAGCCAATAAAATGTCGCCACGTGTCCTCACCATCGGTCTCGGCGTTGATGCAAGGAAATCGGGTTTCCGGATCGGGTTTCATCGTCGGAGAAACAACAAGAGAAAACATGTCGGGTGGCTTTCAAAACCCGACACCAAAGGGATATGTCGTCGGGTCGCCAAACCCGACGCATAAGGAAATCGGGTTCATAGTCGGGTTTACACGTCGGAAACGCATGGTGAAGAAGCATGTCGGGAGCCCGCCAAAACCCGACACCAAAAGACATGTCGCAAGGGGTAGAAAACCCGAAAGGCAAGCAAATCGGATTTCCAGATCAGGTAAACAGGTCGGAAATGCATGATGAAGGAGCATGTCGGGAGGTCGTCAAAACCCAACACAATGCAAATCGGATTTCCGGATCGGGAAAACAAGTCGGAAACACACGGATCAGAGGCATGTCGAGCAGTCCTCTATACCCGATGCAAATGCACAAGGGAGTTCTGAACCCGACAGGCATTGGGGATCTCACCTACCACCATGGTTGTTGAAGAGTTAAGTGCAGTTTTGGAGGTGGTTGGAAAAGGGGGGTGAATTTTTCTCCTCTCTCATTTTTCTTCTTCCTATATATTGGCCAGGAAAGGCTCTTATCAATGTTGGACATTTTTGTTTTGGCCCCTCCCTTCTTTTCTTTGGCAGGTGGAGTTGTGGAGCTAAAACCTCCCATTTGGAACTGTAATGCAACCTTGGCCTATTGGCATTTTTACAGTGTATTGTATCAACCTTCGGAGCAAATAAATGCATGACTGTGGATGTTTCTCAACCCTCTATGTGTTTTCATTTTGCATCCTCCTGATCTTTCACTGCGAATATGTTTATCCGTGCTTGATATTGCATTGCATTTCTATGGTTTGTGTTTGTTGGCAAAACATATGTTCTTCATTCCTCGGTGCATCACCTCCGTAGTTTAGGTTTTATTTTTATGCATTCTCTTCCCTGTCTCCTTGGAAAGTTAGATTAGGTTTTTGGTAAACCCTCTGCATTTTATTCATGCATCTGAATAGAGGAATAGGAGCCGGCCTTCATCCAGAGAGCTTTTCCGATTTCGCGAGGTCCCACACTTGGGAAAAGCTCCATGTTGTGCAGTCACACTGAGACTTTCAACCCATCGCGTTGCAGAGTCCCAGGGGTGCTGTGATTTTGCACCAACAGTTCTGGCACACCCGGTGGGACCTTAGATGTCTTTACTTTCATTGCAGCAAGATTGATGTGCACTTGTTGTAAGTTCCAGCTTTGAAGGAGCTTTAAAATCGCACCTCTGGCGACTCCAAAGGAGGCATAATCCACTGGTTTCTGCAGTCCAAGCTTGACAAATTTATGAGAAGAATACAGACCAGGTCAAGAACTAGGGAGGAAGGATTGTTTGTTTATCTGCACCTATCTCCGGGAAGAGAAAGAAGGGGAAGAAGAGCTCAAAGATCTGCGTCTCCACCTAATAGAACTTTGTCTACACCTCCACCTGGTAGACCTTTTCTCGCATCAACAAGGGTTCTCAGGCCAATCAGAATGGCGCAACCACTAAATCCCTTTGTCAATTTCACTGGCAGCAGCCCACTTGCCCTCAATGCACAGAATCCAGTTCCAATTGCAGCATTGAAGAACATTCCATTTTTCACTGGAGAAAATCATACCACTCCTGGTGATCATGTCAAAGACATTGCTAACGTCTGTGCAATCCATGAGATAAATGAAATGGATGTGGCTATCAAACTGCTGGCATCATCGTTCAAAGGGAAGGCATTGCAATGGTTTAGAAGCCTTGAAGCTGGTTCTATCACAAATTGGAATCAGTTATGCATAGTTCTCCATGAGCAGTTTGGAGAGAAGGGAGACAACTTGTCTCTTCTAGAACAATTGACGACTATCAAGAGAGCTCCCAACGAGCAGCTAACTGACTTCAACTTCAGATTTCAAAGGTCTTGGGATAGGATTCCGGTGGCAGTCAGGCCAACAGCAGAAGGTGCTTTTCTATACTATCTTAAAGCTTTGAATCCTGATATTTCTATGTTAATTCAATCTATGGGAGGCACAATCTTACCTGCTGCTTATAGTATTGCCATTAGAGCTGAAAACTGTCTTATTCAAGCTAAACTGGCTCCTAGGCCCCCAATGCCATTATATCCAAGTTTAGAGAGCCCAAGCACTAGCCAAGCGCCTGTCTTAGCTCCTATTCCCACTCCTAGAAATCAGAGTTCAAATGAAGCTTCTACTTCATCTTCTAGTGCCTCAAATGAACTTCAAGAAGTCATGAAACAATTGCAAAATTTGGGAAATGAGCTGGTTACTATCAAAAGATAGCAAGCTCAGAGTGCTAGACCGTATCAACCTCAAGCTCAGCCTAACAGGCAACCATATCAACCTCAAAGGCCACCCAATCCAGCTGTAAATCAGAATCAAGCAAGGCCTCCGGCCAACAGACCATTTCAGCCCTATAATCCCAATGTTGCATCCACATCCAGAGCTTTGGTGCCAGTCCAAAATAACATGGCCCAAGAATATGATTGGTGTTTCCCGTGCAGTCAGCCACATAACCAATCAATGTGCTTTAACGGTGCATTAAATCAGGCCCTGATGGTGCAAACCATTGGTGGGTCGCAAGAGTCCAGCCACGAAGAAGACCAGCAGCAAGGGGCACCTCAGCAAGGAACATCTCCGAACGAAACTACTCTTGTCAATTGGCAAGCTGAGGATTTCTGTGGTATGAATCAAATACCCTCTCAAAGTGTTGCAGCCAACACAAGGTCAAAGAGGAGAAATTTGGGTGAAGAACAGCCATTGGCTTCAAGTAATCCACAACCTTCTACCACTCCACAAGCCGCTGGAAAACAAACTGTAAATCCAAACATGCAAGGAGCAACCATACCAGCTCCTAAACCAACTGAGATGCCGGCTATTGCTGCCCACATACAAGAGATGAATGTGCAAACCAAGGGACAACAAAAGGGTACTTCATCTCCATTCAGTATCATCGATCAGATGAAGAAAACAAACGTCAACATATCCATGTGGGAATCACTATCTATCCCAGGACAGAGAGATCTGTTACAAGCCACCATGAAGGACTGGCCAGCTTCAAATCAGCAGATGCAAGACAAAGTGCTTACAAATGCTGCCCAATCTGAAGGAAGTCATGGAGGACAACAAGGTAAGATGTTGAAACCCCCTCCCTTCTATATTTCATTAATCATTGGAAATCAGCTAGTGCACAATTGCATGATAGACTCTGGGGCAAGTAGCTCAGTAATGCCTAAACAGATAGCTGATCAGTTAGGGCTCCAGTATGAAATAACATCTAAGGGAGTAGTGCAGTTGGATGGGACTGCAATAGCAACAGTTGGAGTGATTAGAAATTTGAGTCTTACCTTGCACGCATGTCCAAATGTTGTGGTTTTACAAGATGTGTCAGTTATAGACCTTCCACCACTCTTTGCCCTATGTTTGTCAAGGGACTTCACTGCCAAGATTGGGGGATATTTGTCCGCTGATTGGTCTCACATGCTATTCAGGACAAGGTATGGAACCAAAGCCACAATCAGGTCTGAACCTATTGCAAACTTCCATATTGAGCCCTACACTCCAAGTCAGATTAATGCCAATTGCTCGGCATTTGATCAAGAAGATCACCCTAGCACTGATGAAGCTGACACCAAGGTTGGAAGCATCCCAGATTTGACTCTTGATGAATGGGCAAGCAAGGTGCATGCTTTTGATCCCTATCAAGAAATAGAAGAATCTGAGCTAGGAGTTTATTGCATATATGAAGAAAGTCAACCCATTCCCAGCATCACCAAGCCAGATCATAAGGACAAGAATGAAGTATGGCAGCTGTTCTTTGATGGATCAAGGAGTAGACAAGGTGCAGGAGGAGGAGCTATGCTCATTTCACCGCAAAGTATAAGGTATTACTCAGCCTTTCGTTTCCAATTTTCCTGTTCAAACAACACAGCTGAGTATGAAGCCTTAATTCATGGGTTGCACTGGGCAAGGAAGAAAAGCATCAGGAATTTACAAGTATTTGGTGATAGTGAGCTGATCATAAACCAAGTCAAAGGAAAAAATGCTGCCAAAAATGATCTGTTGAAGAACTACAAAAATCGGGTATGGGATCTCATTGAAGATTTTGAATCTTTTAGCATCATTTCCATCCCAAGAAAAAAGAATGAAGCCGCTGACAGATTGGCAGCAATTGGGGCTGCGTTTGATGTTGTAGAAAGTATCAAAAGTGAGAAAACTCATCCTCATATCAAAGTGGTTGTGAGACCAGCTGTTCCAGATAACAACACAAGTTGGCAAGTCTTCGAGAATGATCAGCAAATTGTTAATTTCCTGCAAGAAGAAGCTGAGTTCTCCATGAGAAATCAAGACAAGCTGGAGCAGCAGTATGGCGATCAAGTCGTGCAGCTTAGGACTAACAAATTGCCAAAAGGCCTCATAACCTTAGAGTCAATATTCAACCCGAATGATCAGTTCTGGAAGGAGAAAGCGAACATTCAAGTAAAGGGTGAAGATTCAGAGCCTATTTTTGTGGAAGAAGGCAAGACATTGCAGATTGGCAAGGTAAGTACCTCACAAGAGAAATCTGATTTTGTTCAGCTTTGTCAAGAGTTCCCAGATGTCTTCACTTGGACTTACAAAGATTTAAGAGGTTTCAATCCAAAGTTGGCACAACATACTATTGAGTTGGATCTGGAATCCAAGCCTATCAGGCAAAAGCAAAGGCCAGTGAATCCTCATATCGAGCATCTCATGAGAAAAGAGTTAGGCAAGCTCATTGAGGCCAGTATCATCTTCCCCATCAAACACTCAAGTTGGGTTGCAAATTTGGTGCCGGTAAGAAAGAGAAACGGAGAAATAAGATTGTGTGTGGACTTTCGCGATCTAAATAAAGCATCGCTCAAAGATCATTATCCGCTTCCATCAATGGAACAAATATTGCAGGTTGTAGCTGGTTCGGAAAGGTTTTCATTGCTAGATGGATATTCAGGCTATAATCAGATAATGGTAAAGGAAGAAGATCAATTCAAGACGGCCTTCACTACAAAATGGGGTACGTATGCTTACAAGAAAATGCCATTTGGACTATCAAATGCCGGAGCAACATTTCAGCGAGCTATGGATATGGCATTCAAAGGCTTGATCAACAAGATAGTGCTGGTATATCTAGATGATATCACTGTCTTCTCAAATAATGCAGCAGACCATCTCTTTCACCTCAGACAAGTATTTCAGAGGTGTAGAAGGTTCGGAGTGTCATTGAATCCCAAGAAGTGTGTATTCTTGGCACACGAAGGCAAACTGTTGGGCCACATCGTCTCTAGGGAAGGGCTAACAATTGATCCTGAAAGGGTTGAAGCCATCCAAACGCTTCCATTGCCACACCACAAGAAATATCTCCAAAGCTTCTTAGGAAGGATAAACTTTGTCCGCAGATTTGTGCATAATTTTGCCACTCTTGTGAAGCCTCTAACAACGATGTTGAAGAAGAATCTGGCATTCAAATGGAAAGCAGAAGGCAAAGAGAGTTTCGAAGACATCAAGCATGCAATATCACAAGCTCCAACTCTTATCAACCCAGACTTTTCGAAGGACTTCATGTTGTATGCGTTTGGAGGATCAGACACAATCTCAGCTATCTTGACGCAGCTGAATAGAGAAGGTTCAGAATAGCCCATAGCATTCTTCAGTCAAACCTTGGAAGATTACGAAATAAAGTATTCTTTCATCGAAAAGCATGTCCTTGCTGTCATCAGGAGCTTGAAGAAGTTCAGACACTTGGTCTCAAACAATAAGATTCAACTGCTGGTGTCTCATGCTGGCATCAAGGACTTCCTCCTAAACAAGGATTTGAAAGAGAAGAGAGCAGGTTGGATCACTCGAGTGATGGAATATGATATTGAAATCAAAGTGACCAAGCTGGTTCGTGGCAAAGGTTTGTGTGAGCAGCTTGCTTCTGAACAACCAGACGAGTCAAAAAGTGAAGAGGATGTTGTCTTGCTACTACAGAATGATCAAGAACAGCCAGCTGATGATGCACCCATCCCATGTTGGACCCAAGACTTGGTGCACTACCTCCAAACAGGCTTGTGACCCCCAGAAGTAAGCAAAGCAAAAAGGAGATACTTCAGATTACAAGCCATTCCATATGTGCTTGTTGATGGAGTTTTGTTCAAAAGGGACATCAATGGTGTTCTATTAAGATGCATTGGAACAGGTCAAGTTGAGAAAATCCTACACGAGTTCCATGACGGGGAAGCAGGAGGCCACTTTGCTCCACGAGTAACAGCTCTCAAAATCATGAAAGCTGGTTACTACTGGCCAACTGTGTTCAACGATTGCTACTCATGGGTCAAGAAATGCAAGAAATGTGCATTCTTCACGGGGAAAGAAAGGTTAGCAGCGCTGCCCCTTCATCCAATTTCAGTGGATCAGCCATTCATGCAATGGGGATTGGACTTCATTGGGGTTATCAATCCCAATTCAAGTCAGGGCCACAAGTGGATACTTACAGCAACAGATTATTTCACCAAGTGGACCGAAGCAATGGCACTCAAGGAGGCAAATGAATCTAATATCTTAGATTTCTATGAAGGGATAGTCACGAGGTTTGGTGTCCCCTGCCACTATCATATCAGACAATGCATTGGCATTCCTTGGCACAAAGATCACTGAATGGGCTGTCAAGAATTGTGTGTATCTCAGCACTTCATCGAACTATTACCCTCAAGGTAATGGCCAAGCCGAGTCTACAAACAAGAACCTACTAAGAATCATCAGAAGGACTCTTGATGAGAATCAGAGGACTTGGCATGCAAAGCTCAAATCAGCCCTATGGGCTGATAGGATCACACCTAAGAGATCTACAGGAAGCTCTCCATACAAGCTTGTATACGGGAAAGAAGCAGTTCTACCTATATCACTTGAGTTGCCAGCACTGGAACTCATGAAACAGTTGGAACTAGCTGAGTTTGAACCTATGGAAATCAGGTATGCAGAGCTAATGGAATTAGAAGAATCAAGAGAGCACGCAATGCAGACCATAGAAAAAGATAAAGCATTGGTCAAAAAGAGTTTTGACAAGAAAGCTAAGGCCAGGATATTGCAAACTGGAGATTTGGTACTGAAGTGGGATGCTGATCGTGCAAAACCAGGAAAGAACTCCAAGTTTGATGCCATCTGGAGTGGCCCGTACATGATCATTGAATGCAAAGGTAGCAATGCTTTCCGATTGGCTAAGTTGGATGGTGAAGAGTTGCAGATCCCAGTCAATGGGATCTATCTCAAACATTGCTACTAGAAAGATAGAATTTCACCCTTGTAAATATTAGTTTAGAATTTCCATTCCTCTAAGTGCTTATGCACATTGTACTGCTGTTAGAGTAGTTTCTATTTCCCTAAGTGCTTCTGCACATGTCCTATTGCTTCTAGTATGTGCATGTTTACAGTTCATCAAGCTCCTGGAAAAGAATTTGCAGCCACAGGAAAACCAGCTCAACGAATGTTTCAATGGCTCAAAGACACTGGTTTTCAAATTTTAGATCAGCTGAGAGGTTATCAGACAGACTCCATGCCCAATGGATCGATACAAGCAGCTGGCCGTTCCTCATCTAGCAGGCAGATGACCCCGCTGAGTCGCCAAATTGTTATCCAAAATTCACCCCCCAGGGTAATTTTGATAACATGCATCAGAATATTCAAGTCCCAGGCAAATTGATTGTTTCAGAGCAAAAATCAGGTTTCTAGGGTCCCTTCAGGAAATTTTCTAACTCTCCTGTCTAGGTTGAAAAGAGCAAGCTCTGAGAAAACGCGGAAAAAAGTTGCAGAAAGCAAGTAGGTTGATCCAGAAAAATCTGTGAAAATCAGCTAAGTCCTAGTCCTAGAAGCATTTGGGACAAGTGGGACAAAAAGGCGCGGATCGGCCGAAATGAGCACAGGCGGCCCCGGAAGCAATTGGGACATATGGGACAAAAGGACGCGGCGGGCGCGAAAAGCCGATCTGGCCAAAAGAGAGAAAAAATTGGCTAACTACTGAGAGGGTCGCCATTTGGGACAAGCGGGACAAAAATACACGAACCGGCCGAACCGGGCGAAATGAGTCAAGGCAGCCCGAAACAGTCTGGGACGCGCGGGCCCAAAGTACACGAACCGGCCAGATCGGCCGAAATGAGAACTTTTGTCCTGGAACAGTTGGGACAAAAAGGCGCGAACCGGCCGAACCGGGCGAATTTGTCCCAGACAGTCCGAAAGCAAATGGGACATATGGGCTGCGAGTATGCGAACCGGCCGGTTCAGCTGAAATCAGCACAAAGAGCACTGTACCAAATGGGACAAAGGGACGCGTGGGACGCGAAAACAAGAAGGAGCTGAGAGCCAATCAAATCTTGCCACGTGTCCAACGCAAAGAGGGACAAAGAAGCCCATTTCAAACGGATCATAGGTTTTTGTCCCAAACGGTTTGACATCCGAAAAGACTCGAAGGGCACGAAAGAGCTTGCAGACCCGTCAACCAATCAAAGCATGACACGTCACAGGAAGAAAAGTCAACGTTTGGTCCGGAAACTTCAAATTTCCATAACTTTTGACTCCGAGCTCCGATTTTCATAAAATTAGACTTTCTGGAACGAGCACAACGTCCTTTACACCACAAAACATATTCAGCTCCAGTCACTCAATGGTCATTCCCGTCAAATGACAGAAAACCCCTGCCAGACCCAAAATAGCTGCCCGCACTCAGAAGGCCATAACTTTTGCATTTCTCAACGAAATCACACAAAATTGGTACCGTTGGAATCGTGGTTCCGAGCCCGATGCACAGCAATCAAGAAATTCCAGATTTGATCAGAAATTGATTGAGTTTTTTAAGAAAACGTGGCCGGGTTCAGAACAGTGTTTTATTTGGTAGCTGGGAGTGCAATTAAGAGGCATGGTCATCATTCTTTCTCTGCTGCAGCACATGGGACAGTATGGGGAGCCTTTTGCAAGTAATGTATAACCATTTCACTCAATTTAATGCCTCTTACAGGTGGTTGAAGGACAGATTTCGGGATTTCCATTTTCCCTTCTCTTCTCCTTCTCATTTTTTCTATAAATTGGAGTGTTGGGCTCATTGTAAAGGGGAGAGTTTTTGGGTAACAAAGCTCTGTCAAAATTGCTTTGTGAAGCCAGTGTGTTGCAGGCCCTTGTAGTGGACTCCTTGCATGGTGATCCAGGCCCTTATCTTGTAATAGATTGAACTGTGCATATCATGAAGTAATAAAATACCAGTTTGTGGATATATCTTCCCCTGCTGTGTTTCCTTGCATTCTTCTTGCCCCTTTAATCTTTCTACAAGAATATTGTGTCTATTTATTATGTTCTTGCAGGAATTCATTATCATTGTGTGTGCTTGGAATATTGCTGTGAATGCATTTTGCTAGATTATGGTGAACTGTCATCACCTCTTCTAGTGTGCACTTTGCCTCTGTATTTCACACATTTGGAGATTACTCTCACACCCTCTTTTTCTGGTGTATCACCGCTTTAGTGTAGGCTTTCATTTTATGCATTCTCTCTCCCTGGTCCCTTGGAATTTTAGATTAGGATATTAGTTTACCTACATTAGAGTAGATTGTGGCAGGTAGTTTAGGAGAAAGAACCAGCTTTCTCTGGAGGTCTATCTCAAGTAGCAAGTCCCACAACTTGGAGATAGTACCCATGTTATCCAATCACACTGTGATGCTTCAGAGTGATCATGATCAACATCCAGAGGTGCTGTGATCCGGTGATAACAGTTCTGGCATGCCCGGTGGGAGCAAGAGGTCACTCCATAAAAATTTGAAGGAGTTTTCATGAAATTTGCACTAAAATTGCAGTTTTTTACAAATTTCAGATTTTGCTTCTTCCAGGCTGAACTCCGAAATCATTTTTCAGGGGCTTAAATTGCTCGAAGAAGGCCAAATTTTCACCGGTTGGTAGATCTGAGGGTTATCTTCAAAAGGGTATTTTTAGTTTTTTGATATTTTGATTTCCAAAATTTCATGTTTTTTGGATTTCAGGTTTTCGGGGTCCGAGAGCATCAAAGCAGACCCAACAGTCATTTCGGGTTTTGGGTGATGCATTGCATGACCTGAGTTCCACCTGTGCCCCTTTGGGCATCCGCGGCTGCACAACATGACATGAGTTCCGAATTGAAGACTACATCCTCTGGGTCCTTCAAATGTTTAATTCCGATTTTCAATATTGT
The DNA here is from genome assembly GCA_019776745.2 of Taxus chinensis. Classification (NCBI taxonomy): domain Eukaryota; kingdom Viridiplantae; phylum Streptophyta; class Pinopsida; order Cupressales; family Taxaceae; genus Taxus; species Taxus chinensis. Next base: position 247,756 of record JAHRHJ020002930.1, on the reverse strand, counting down.
CAAGTTTGGTGTGTAACTTGGCGAAATCCAGCCTTTTAGAGGCATTTTTCAAAACACATCTGGCGACTCCATCTGATCAGCAACCCATTTCTCTGAGTTGCAGACCCGTTTCCATTCATTCCCATCCATCTCTTTCATTCTTTTCCATTCCATGAAGTTGTGCAGCCATGACTTCATTTCCATCATGGAATTCAAATTTCCAACAACAGCAATGTTTCCCACCTCCAACACGTTTTACAAATCCTCCAGATCAGCATGCATACTCATATGAACAGCAGTGCCAAAGTCAGTTTGGCAATGGAGCTTTCCAAGAGCAAGAGTATGCATATAACGAAGACCATCAGATGCAAGATGCTGGTCTGTTGGAGAAAATCCAAAAAATGGAGGTGGAGATGGTGCAGTCCAGGGCTCAAGCACAAATGAAAGCTTTTGGAATCGGTTGTGGAGCACCCTGTCCATGGGTGGGACCTTTTCCAAGGCATTACAGCCCTCAGGAGAAAATTGACTTCATGATTGCAACACTGCCTTTGCTTGTAAAGTGGATCGGAGGAATAGAGGTGTATGAGAGAAGTATTCAGCAACCTTGTCAATGGGTAAGCACACCATCTCATACCTTTTCTTTTCCTCTTTCCCAATCTGTATCATTTCAGCAGTATCAAGTTTCAAACCCTCCATCTGCTGTCCCAAATGTTGAATCTATGTCTCCACCTCTTAGTCTTCCATCTCATCTCGATTCTTCTTTCCTTTTCCCTTCCAAACAGTCATTCCCTCCACAAGAGCTAACAGAAACACCCCCTCCTCCAAAGAAACAAGAGGTTTCAGTGCCTCCACCACCACAAAAATTTGTAAAATCAGTTGAGTTTCAACCCATTCCTCCTTTTGCATTCCCAATCCCATGTGGGGAAGAAGAAATTGAAAAAATAAGTCGGCAAGGATAGCAAGAGGAAGAGCCAGGAAAAGGAAAAATGATTAAGAGCTTAGTAAGTTTGGCTCTTAAATTTGGAATTGAAAAGATCCCTTTGCTGGTAAAGCCTACAGAAGAGGCTAAGGTTGAACAAATGGTGGTTAAAACTGATTTTGTGGCAGCAGAAGAAGAGCAAAAGGAAGAAAGCTCCGAAGAAGATCTTGCAGCCCCAACTTGTCCTCTAGAGCAGCAGATTGAAGAGTTTGACTTAAAAGACTTCATGCTAGAGGAAGAGTTATATCAAGAGCAAGATTCCCTTCGAGTAATAGAGGAGGGAGAAGCTGCTCCAAAGGCAAAAAAAGAGGAGCACATCCCAGTTGTGGAGGAGAAAAGTGCAGATCCAAGGGCTTTGAGCACAAAGCAGGCTACAGGAGAACCTTCAGTTCTTCATTCTACTTCACCTCTCCCAAGTTCTAGTACTGAAGAGGAGTTTGATCTCTCAAACTCAATATTGGAGAGTGAAGGAAACCATGGTGGTCAAGTTGCAGATCAAGAGAACATCATGGGAGAAGTTGAACACGAGCAGCAAGACAGCAATGAGGCAGTTTACCTGTCAGATTTGGAGGACTTTTTTTATGGAGAAGAGCCGGTTGAGTTTTCACCATTCTCTCTTTCATCATCCACATTCCAAACACCAGAGTCTGCTGTCATGAAGGAGAGCATTCATTTGCAGCATCTTGCATCTTACAGCAACTCTTTGGGATCAGGATTGGAAGATTTTAATCTTCCATGTTCTTCATTGGAGGAAGGGAAAGGACAGAAGAATTCCACCATTTCTTCCACGTCATCCATCTCGGAGGGTCTACAAGAGAACTCCATTTTTGGAGTTGAAAATCAGAGCTATGGACATATCAAACGGACCATACCTTGCCCAATCAGGTATTTGGCTTCATTGGAGCCAAAGGAGAAGCCACAATCCGGTCATGCTCACTTCTGGGCATGAGGATGAGCTACAAAGTACCAAGGATCAGCTGCCATACCTCTTCAATTCAAATGCAGAGCAACTAAAAGAGGTATTAGAGTTTTTAGTTGATACCTTGATGATTTGGATAGAAGACCAACTTCTTGTTGATTTTCCATCCATCCAAACAGCCATGATCAGTGCCAAATCAGTTGCATGGCTGCCAATTTTGAAGAAAGGGAGCTATTTTGCACAACCAGTTGCAGGGTTTGTTTAGCTTGCCTTTGCTTCCAGTTAGAATAGAGTAGGTAGGTTTGCTTTCAGCAGAAGAAGTGCTTGTGCACACTCTGCATGTTCCATTTTGGGGCATGTATGATTTTCAGTTTTGTACATAGTTTTTAGTGTTGCTGGTTTTGCTCTGGCACGGTTCATTTCAGTGGCCTTTTGGTGAGAAAAACTCTAAGTCCAATGGGTTTCAAGTGGCTCAGGGGGAAGTTTCAAATTTCAGATCAGTTTCAAGCTTACTTATGATTCCATGCCCAATGGATGCTTCAGACAACTGATATCTTCATCTAGCAGGCAGATGACCCTACTGAGTCGCCAAATTGTTGACAAAAATATGCCCCCGTGCTCATATTTATGGCCAACTCCTTTGTTCCCCTTATCTTGTGCCTCAGTCTCCATTTTTTCGATTTTCAGGCACTCAAAAGTTTCTGGAAGTGGCACCATTGGATAGAGCTTTTTATCAGCTTTCCGGAAAGGTAAAATTTTCCCCCTAACTCCTCATATTTTTCAAGTTACGGCTCGGCGGAGTTTTTGTGGGAAATTTTCCCCTAGCAGGCCCGCAGCCAATCGGAAGCGACCACGTGTCCTTGAAAGTGGCGGAGAGCGGAGGAAAACTTGGAAAAATTCCAAGTTTTGGACAAATTTGCAAAAGGAAAATTTTTGGCCCGCTGCCCCGCCGGCGAATCAGAATGCGCCACGTGTCAGGGGGGAGCAGGGTAAAAAATTTGCTAAGTGTTGGCGCATGGGAGATTTTTGCAATTTTGGCCCACAACCAATGAGGTGCTTCCACGAGTCCCAGGGGGGACGGCGGGTGTCGGGGGAAAATATCAGATTTTTGGCCAAGTTTTGGTCAAAAAGGTCAAAATGGAAGGATTGGCCCGCATGGCCCGCGAGCCAATAAAACGTCGCCACGTGTCCTCACCATCAGTCTCGGCGTCGATGCAAGGAAATCAGGTTTCCGGATCGGGTTTCATCGTCGGAGAAACAACAAGAGAAAACATGTCGGGAGCCTTTCAAAACCCGACACCAAAGGACATATGTCGTCGGGTCCAAACCCGACGCACAAGGAAATCGGGTTCATAGTCGGGTTTGCACGTCGGAAACGCATGGTGAAGAAGCATGTCGGGAGCCCGCCAAAACCCGACACCAAAAGACATGTCGCAAGGGGTAGAAAACCCGACAGGCAAGCAAATCGGATTTCCGGATCAGGTAAACAGGTCGGAAACGCATGATGAAGGAGCATGTCGGGAGGTCGTCAAAACCCGACACAATGCAAATCGGATTTCCAGATCGGGAAAACAAGTCGGAAACACACGGATCAGAGGCATGTCGAGCAGTCCTCTATACCCGATGCAAATGCACAAGGGAGTTCTGAACCCGACAGGCGTTGGGGATCTCACCTACCACCATGGTTGTTGAAGAGTTAAGTGCAGTTTTGGAGGTGGTTGGAAAAGGGGGGTGAATTTTTCTCCTCTCTCATTTTTCTTCTTCCTATATATTGTAAGGAGGGGCTCTTATCAATGTTGGACATTTTTGTTTTGGCCCCTCCCTTCTTCTCTTTGGCAGGTGGAGTTGTGGAGCTAAAACCTCCCATTTGAAACTGTAATGCAACCTTGGCCTCTTGGCATTTTTTGCAGTGTATTGTATCAACCTTCGGAGCAAATAAATGCATGACTGTGGATGTTTCTCAACCCTCTATGTGTTTTCATTTTGCATCCTCCTGATCTTTCACTGTGAATATGTTTATCTGTGCATGATATTGCATTGCATTTCTATGGTTTGTGTTTAATTGGCAAAACATATGTTCTTCATTCCTCGGTGCATCACCTCCTTAGCTTAGGTTTTATTTTTATGCATTCTCTCTCCCTGTCTCCTTGGTAAGTTAGATTAGGTTTTTGGTAAACCCTCTGCATTTTATTCATGCATCTGAACAGAGGAATAGGAGCCGGCCTTCATCCGGAGAGCTTTTCCGATTTCGCGAGGTCCCACACTTGGGAAAAGCTCCATGTTGTGCAGTCGCACTGAGACTTTCAACCCATCGCGTTGCAGAGTCCTAGGGGTGCTTTAATTTTGCACCAACAGTTATTTAACTAATCGGAAGTAAAAAATGCAGACAAAGAACAAAGATATTTGGTTAAGAAGGTGTTTCTATAGACGAGGTTAAACCTATTAAAATAACAACATTTTTTTGTTCATTGTTTGTGTCTTAATATAAATTAATATAAACTAGGATTGCGTTTTGGGACATGCCAAGCCAAAGGAAACATTGTCAAAAGATATGGCATACAATGCAAATAACATCACTAATTTTATGAAAAACCTTACATGCCTAGTACACAACAACTTTACGCAGGCTTTTGGAAAAGAAGAAAACCCACATGCTCACATGAATCATTGAAAATTTATTACTTTTAAAATTAATTGCAATAAGCAAAACCAATAATATCACTATTTAAAACATGGTGTGGAGATCTAACAAAAGCATCCCCAGAAAAGGCCCAAATGGTACTTATGTGGTCTAATAGACACTAATAATTGTAGGATATGCGCAAGGAAAAAAACATTTTTTTTCAAAAGAGCTTGGAAGCTTTAGAGCACGAAATGGATAATAATCAAAGCATAATGGAAGTCGGATTTTTTTAATCTGACACATGTATTTCAAGGTACCATTTTTCTTATATAATGCAAGAAAAGTAAAATACTTTTGAATTGTTGATTTGAGAAATTGAATAAATACTTTATTTATAGTTGAATAGTGAAGTGGGTGTGTTGGGTGTAGCTGATGAATGAGTAGCAATGGCTTCTATGTATTCTCAATAATTGCACAATCCTCGTACAGTCCAATATTATTCTCATTAAATTCAACATTGCCGACATATTTGAACGTTTGCTACAATGATGTGGGATGAGATTTGAACTTGGTGAAAAATGGGATGAACAACACAAAAAGGGAAAAAAATGAATTCGAGAAAGCTCCAAAGTGCAAGTGAAAAAATTATCAGTAAAATGCAATGTGTACAACATAAGGGAAAGGTGTTCTTAACCACACTGCTACTCTATACTCCCACCACTGTAGATTTTCTAACTGCAGGTGTCTCCAAGAATGCATCCCTGCAGTTCTATTTTTCTTCTCTTGAGTCTCCACATGCACCACCATCCACAGAAGTCACACTCAAGAAGGCATGAAGCAGCACAAGGAAAAAGTGAAAAAAACAAGACGTCCAACAATGAAACCAATACTATAAACTAATCAAACAAAAAGGCAATTAAAATATTTTCATAGTCAAAAATCAATAATTTGCCAAACTCTCAATCATACATTAGCCTCCAACAAATTGTATATGACTTTTTCCAAAATTAATAGAAATATGTGGAAAAATCTACTCTCTCTCTCTGCAGACATCAGGTGGATGTATTAATCTTTAATATAGCTATTAACAAAAGCACGAAAGAGAACAATGAAAGTAAAAAATAGGAGAGAAGAGGTGAAAGCGGCATATGATAATGACCACTTCTGTGAAATCCTCGTTCACGTGCTTTTGGTTGTCAACGCCTTTAATTAGGTAATTATTTTCTTTTAAGCGAAACGAACCACCATAGTCGTTTGGGTAGAATTGGTCATATGACGAGATGGCTTTCGCATCGACTACGGACCAGACACAGACTACAGAGACTTCCCTCTCTGACTTGATCGCCTTTCCACTTTCTCTATCTTCCCCTATTTTTTGGCTCCCTGCAACACGCCAAGAAACCATCCACCTATAGTCGTTTCGGTAGAAATGGTCATATGTATTATGACAAGATGGCTTTCGCATCGACTACGGACCAGACACAGACCAGAGAGACTTCCCTTCCCTCTCTGACTCGATCGCCTTTCCACTTTCTCTATCTTCCCCTATTTTTTGGCTCCCTGCAACACGCCAAGAAACCATCCACCTATCTCGGCTATCGATGACTCACCACGTGAATATGAGACACACCTGTGTCTCGCCCTGAACCGTTTGATTTTCAACCTGTATACTCCTGCAATCCCCTCCATTCATCTTCTGACTGTTGTCAAATTCAGCTCAGGCCACCCCAAATAAGAAACGCCTTCGGCGTCATAACATGTGGGTGCATACTCAAGACTAATAAATATCCATTGGACATCGGTATGCATCTAGATGATTCTATAAATCTTCAAATATATGCTCAGTCCCAAGAATTTAAGTCATAATGATGCAATTCACTGGAAGAAAACCCGTACAACTCCTACACATCCATCTCAGATTAAGATATCACCGAAAAATTGGTGTCACTGAGAGTTATGTAAATATTATTTATGATGCTAAGTTTTATTTTGCCTCAAACCTTTTGATGGGATCGGTTATTTGTGGGGTTTCATATTCACAATGCCCACAGAAAATACTCTTAAATCATGGATAAACAATACACACATACTGACAATTTACACTCAGCTTAGTTATTGTAGGGTAACAATGTTGAAAAGGGCAACTTATGCTCTGATATGATAGTATTGCTCCCATTTTTAATTTTTGCTCCATATGCACAGCAGCCCAATGGAAACAATGCTAGTTTTTCCTTCTCTAACTTTGGCCAAAACAACAGCCAGTGGTTGATTTACATGGGGAACGCTTCTTTTTCTACTGCCCACGGTTATATCGATCTCACACCAAATCCAAACGCCACCACAACCATTGCCTCTTGAAACCTGGCGTTGCAGAAGTGCATCGGGAGGGTTCTCTACCGAAACCGAGTCACGGTTTGGCCGGCAAGTTTGGCTAGGCCTATCTCTCACGCAAGTTCGCACAAAGGAAAAAAGTATTTTTTGTCACATTGCCGTTAGTTTTGTCGCGTCGCCGTTATCTTTGACGAAATAGGTAACAACGTATTACGTTGTTACCTATTCCATCAAAATTCCATTTGCATTTTTATAAAAAAACCGGCACCGTAGTCCTTCATACGTGAGTGCGAAGCGGGATGGTGGGGCACGTGAAATAGGCCGCGGGGGTCGCGGGTTCAAGGCCAGCTGGGTGCAAGGATGGACCGCCCTAGTCAAGTTTTGCGCAAGTTCGCGTTGACTGCGAACCTGCGTGATGGATAGGCTGATCGGGGAAGTTTCCCCACCACCTTCACTATACTGGTAAGAAACATCACAACCAACGCCATGGGCACACTGACGAATTTCAATGCGATGGATTGGCCTTCATCATCGTTACGGACAATGGAAACTTTTTGCTAGACAGCTACGAGGCCTTCCTCGACCTCTTCGGCTTGAACACCAATGGAAACATGACTGGGGAGCTTGCCATTGAGTTCAACACGTTCAAGAATGAATTCGATCGGGACAACCACATCAACATCAACATCGAGGGAATCAAATCCAATGCAATGACAAACATGGGAGAGCACGGGATGTTCAAAGGTCGGGTGACCAATAACCGTCTAGCTCACCTACGATGGGTGGTCCAAAAACCTACAAATCTCTATGGGCTATGTAGATAATGCATCCGACAGCCGCTTTGAGAGCCTTCTGAACTGCACGGTGGAGGTGGAGAAAAAAAATTGAAAGGCCTACATTAAAATGCCCACAGGATAACTAGAGAGCAAAAAAACAAGCACCACCATCAAGCACATGTCGCCGCACCAAGAGGAGGGGTATGATCATCCTGAGGAGGGATGAAGGCTCCGCTATTAGGCTCTACAGATGGAGGATCCACATTTCAGCTATTATGATCAGGATACTGCATTTAAAGTGGCCTCATAATACCCTAACCAGGGGGAAGAGATCCAACAAGAGTTTGCATGGAAGGCGGCAAAGATCCCCACCACGGAGAGCTGGCAACACCTTTCCCTCGCGAGGGTGGTCTTCAACCTGGTCTAGAAGAGGACAGGGCAGAAGGGTGGCCCCGAGGGTAGGCGGAATAGTGGCTGTGCGAGAAGCTCCTCCGACGCAAACCAGTAGGAGGCGGTCATCGGGGAGGTGAAGGCCAAGGTGGCGACAGTTGCGGATCCGGCGAAACCTAACTCATAGTGCACTGTGCACTCCCCCAGTGATCAAGAAGCTCCTACAGATGAGAAAACTCTAAGGACACCTTGGCGGCTTGAGCTTGAATCTATATATGAATAGTATATAGGATAACCACCTTACCATTAGTGGAAAAACATATAGCAAAATGATCTTGCCTGAAAATTATACAATTGCAAGATTTCAAGATATGAAATAGAATACATGCATGAAAAAAATGCCAAAGATTAGCAATAACTAAGCCAAGGGCTAAAGTCACCAAATAAGGCCAGACGTCACAGAAAGAAATCGGGGTGATAGGGTTAGAACAGAGAATGGATCCATCTCCATATAGATTGAGCATGGGGACAAGGCTAAAAAAGGTGTATGAACAACTCATGGTTGGAATAGAAAGGACAATTAGGAATAGGAATGCCAATATGCCTAAGCCTTTCTCCTATAAGAAAACCTTGGTAAACAAGACACTGTATAAAATGGCTAACTTTAGGCTTGAGAAGAGGGTTCAAACCATGGGAAATCTGATGAATCCAAGTGGTATGCGTAGAGCTCAACCCCCATCAGACATTGAGCTTGTCAATGGCTAGTGAGAGAGGACATAACAGTTGATAAATGGTCTAAGTGTTGTAGTGGAGGAAAGTTGTGTCACAATTCTACCTCCAATCACACCACCATGTAGTCGGAGGTTGGAGCCCCAATTTATGTAGCATGACATCCGTTAGGTGCTTCTAAATTTTGTAGATTGAGAGGAAGTCCGAGCTGTTTAGATGAAACTTAACTTTGAGCTCGGGCCAAGGAATACAATCTCTATGATGCACAAGATCATGAATGGTATGGATACTCTTGTGATAAATTTGAATGGATTTAATGCCTGAGGTTTCAGCAAACGGAAGAGTGCCATCAATGATAATAAGAGACCTTCAGATGTTCTACGAATTGAAAGAAAGGCCAATGTGAAAACCATCGCCAATCCACCTCATTAAAGTCTTTACCTTCTCAAAGGCTTTCTAAAGACTTTTTGTGACAAAGGTACCAACAATTTTAACAGGAATAGAAGTGATAATCAGAGAATGCAAGAAAATTCTACTATAACATTTTTTTCCATAGGGGGCTCCATATTCAATACAATGCCGCAACAAACTTTTCCAAGTCTAGGTATCGAAAAGACACTGAATCACCCATTTGGCTCAGAAAGCCACACTCTACCAAAAAACGTCAATGACTCTCATGCCTCATTGAACCTGAGGAAGACAATAGATATCCCAAGCAATGAGGTGAAAACCAACTAAACAAGAAATTTTACACCATAAGAAGTCCTGAAGTAGCTTGGCGAGCCAATTGAACGAATTGCAAGAAGGAAACCAAGATGCAAAATAATAAACATGAGTAATGACAAGGATTTTGGTGTAAACTTGGAACTTACCAACTAGAGATAAGGGTTTGAAAGACCATTTTCTAACTTTCTGCTCCACTCTGTTAAGAACATAATTCCATAAGGTGGTAGAGTCATTGTCGAAGGAAAAAGGAATGCCAAGAAATTTGAATTTCTCACCACGATCAATCCATTTCTAGGGGTAGGACTTTAACCAAGCCAGATGAGGTAAACAACTCTGCCGATAGCCCAAAGTTTAAGCCATTTGAATATTTGAGCTAGACGCCAAGAAAAAGGTGTCAAGACACTCAAAGGTTATAGCAATGTTCTTCTCTGATTAAGCAAGAGTAATAAAAGAATCATATGCAATATTCCCATTGATAAGTTGAGTCACATGATCTAGAAGAATAATCCCCCGAATTAGGCCTTACGTAGCTTGATGGGTGATTAGGTAACCCGGTGCATCAACAAGAAGCATAAATAGTGCCAACGCAAGAGGGCACCCCTGTGTGATAAAGAGGAAAAGACCAATGGCACTAGACTGGTAGCTAATAATGGTGAGTCTAGAAGAAACATTAGAAAAAAGCATGCTAACATCAGTTTGAAAGAAATCTCCAAAACCTAGCACTTTAAGCATAGCCATAGGGGGCTCCATATTCTATGCTAACACATTTTGCCATAGGGGGCTCCATATTCAATACAATGACGCAACAAAATTTTCCAATTCTAGGTATCGAAAAGACACCGAATCACCCATTCGGCTCATAAAGCCACACTCTGCCAAAAAACAACAATGAATCTCATGCCTCCTTGATCTTGAGGAAGACAACAGAGATCCCAAGCAATGAGGTGAAAACCAACTAAACAAGAAATTTTACACCATAAGAAGTCCCAAAGTAGCTTGCCGAGCCGATTGAACGAATTAGAAGAAGGAAACCAACATGCGAAATAATAAACATGAGTAACGACAAGGATTTTAGTGTAAACTTGAAACTTACCAACAAGAGATAAGGGTTTGGAAGACCATTTGGTAACTTTCTGCTCCACTCTATTAAGAACATAATTCCATAAGGTGGCAGAGTCACTGTTAAAGGCAAAAGGAATGCCAAGAAATTTGAATTTCTCGCCACGACCAATCCATTTCTAGGGGTAGGACTTTAACCAATCTGGAGGAGGTAAAAAACTCTGCCAATAGCCCAAAGTTTTAGTCATTTGAATATTTGAGCTAGACGCCAAGAAAAAGGTGTCAAGACACTCAAAGGTTGTAGTAATGTTCTTCTTTAATTCAGCAAGAGTTAGAAAGGAATCATCTACGAAATGCCCATTGATAAGTTGAGTCACATGATCTGGAAGAATAATCCCCCGAATATGTCCTTGCGCAGCTTGATGGGTGATTAGGTAATCCAATGCATCAACAATAAGCACAAATAGCACCGGTGCAAGAGGGCTCCCCTGTGTGATAGAGAGGAAAATACCAATGGCAGTAGACTGGTAGCTATTAATGGTGAGTTGAGTAGAAACATTAGAAAAAATCGTGCTAACATTAGTTTGAAATAAATCTCTAAAACCCAACACTTTAAGCATAGCCAGAATGAAAGGTCATTCAATGTGATCGTAAGCTTTCTCGAAATCAAAATTTAATGTCAAGTGAAGAAAACTTTAGAAGGCCATAACTTTTTATAGAGAGCTCATTTTTGGGAAAACAAGAACTTTCTGGAAATCTCTCAACGTCCTCTTTGTATACAGATCAATAATTTTATATTTTGATAAATTTTAGGGGTTAATTTTTAGAAAACAGCATGTAGAGTTTTACAGTGCGAACTGGTAAATTTTAACTTGTTAGATCTGTTCAATTTGATCTCCCTCCTCTCCCAACATGTCAAATAGACATGGAGGATTGTTCCTAAATGGATTTAAGGAAGGATTCAAGGTTCAATTTGTCTAAATGATTTGTAATTTGAACATTTCTGTTTCTTGACAGAAAACGACTACAAAACAGTTTGAGCCTGATTTTGTTAAGTTTTGACATATTTCCTTAAGTGTTTTAGCCCAAATTGATTTAATTTACATCATAGCATGTTCATTTTTAATGTTTCAATTTTATTTCTTGAATTGCAGGTTCAAATTTTTCATTTTAGATAAATTAATTGCCAGGATGAAATAAAAAACAGAGGGCAATTTCTAAAGGATTTATTTATCATTTTTCACCTTCCAAGTATGGAGATTCATTTCCATTCCAGAATAATACATTTAAGTGATTTAATCAAACCATTTAAGAGCCAAAATACAAAGTCTGATTTCCAATTTTAACATATTTCAAAATAATAGAGTTACATATATTTCCTTCATACGTACTCCTCATTTCAATTTTCCAAACAAAGATTTCAAATCACAATTTGATGATCTATTTCAATACAAAAATGTAAATTGATAAAGGTAGTGCAATATTTTATTGATTTCAAATATACAACTTTACATTCTTCAATTCTCTAATGCAAATAACATATTTCAATTTATTTCTCTCAAATGGACAGAACAAAGTATATATATCTTCCACATTTCGAATTTACAAATTTCATAACTCAATAAAAAGCATCCTTCCATTAAAAATAAAATACAGATCATCCACTTCAAAGTGGGAAGGGTTACAATGAGATTTCATTTCAGATGGAACTGTCAAATTGTCTTTCTCCTCCGCTCCAGAATAGCAACATGAATTCTTCTAATTTGGTCACAACATGAGTAGGGGAAAGGCAACACTCTCCACCCAACAAAGACATCCAATGAAAAGAATAATTCATCCTTCTTCATGGGCCCCCGAGCCCCAACCACAATGCAATAAAAGGTGTGATCCAAATCATGGCAACAATAGGCTTCCACAAAACATACAAGTAGCATAATCACAATAAACACATTCCAAAACAAAATTTAGTTTTACAACTACATTAACACATGACAAACAATAATAAGGCTTCAATCAAGCAAGCCAAAGGAGCAAGAAACTATGGAGGATGCTACTTATGCCTCCTAAAGGGGAAATGTGTATCACCACCTGAGAATAACCCACCTAAGTGTGTGTGTGTGTGTGTGTGTGTGTGTGTGTGTGTGTGTGTGTGTGTGTGTGTGTGTGTGTGTGTGTGTGTGTGTGTGTGAATATCTTTTCAAATCCTATCATGCCCTTATTCCTCCCCCAAGTACCCCTTATTCCTCACATTTCCTTATGCCTCCCCAACCTCTTATAGCACCCCATAATGAGTAAAGAAATTCAAGCTATTTCTTTTTACAAGGTGGAACCCAATCCCAACTCCCTCCACACTTATACCTCCCCAAAACACTTATAACTCCCTCAAGAGTACCCCATAGTCTTCTCCTACACCATTCCTAGGAAGTCTACTCGAAAAACCCACAAACATGACAAAACATTCACACAATAACATGTACATTCATAAAGAAAAGGAGTATTTCAAGAGCCAAGATCTTACCTCTCCATGATGGAGTTGTCTAAGTTCCAAAACAGCAAGCTTTCCAATGCCAAAATAAACCACCAACAAGCATGCAAGGGTCTCCAAACTCCTTCCAAAAGCAAGAGCTCCACACAGCAAAAATTCACCCAAAAGGAAATATGCAAAATGTTCAACAACCCAAAAAAAAGTAAGGAGTTCCAATTTTATAGAAGAGGGAAGAGAAGAGGATGAGGTGGATCCATGTAGGATGCCACATCACATATCCTCAACTCCAACACAAAATTCAAATTTATTCTCCAATGCACAATAAAGAGGTGGGTGAATAATATGACAATAAACTTACACACTCCAAAAATCTCACACCCCATAAGGACTGAATTTAATAAAATGTAAGAAGAGTGCAATTAAAACTTACAATTAGTCATATCAAAATGCATAAAGAAGGTCTAAATTCAACCCTCCAACTATATGCATGGTTGGTAAATAAAATTAAGAGGTATGGGACAAGTTTTATTTGTCCCACAAGCCTCCAAAATCATCCTCCAAGGACAAATTCCAATTTCCAAGAAGGTGGAGTGTTTCATACTCCAAAATCTGACTTACACAACTCTTACACGTCACTTACCACATTCAATACAAGATCCAACAACTTCTATAATTATTTTCTTATAACCCAAATTTGATTAATTTATTTATTTTAACAATATGATTACTCACATTAATTCTCCACAATTAAAAGAATAATGAAAGGGGTAAATGCATCACAAAATAAGCACATGCAAACAATAATAAAAAGGAACCACATTAATAAAATATACATAACCCCTTGGCCACATTCAAAGGTAATCCCCCCATGGGAATCCCTAACAAAATACAACACACAACAAATACAGTTCTCATGGTGACCTTGTTGAATTCATCTAGAATTCCAATGTGGTTGGTCTCCAATCCCCCAATGTTTGTTGTAATAGTTTAACCTGCAAAACATAAATACCTCCTTCGGCCTCGTGGCCATATCAGAACATCCAACATGATATAAATATAATCACAAAATCCTATATACCTATGAATCACAAAAACATCAAGGCAATCAACAATATCACGTACAATTTATATCAACAACTATATCATCATCATATAATGTCCATTCTAGGTCTACTCACAATATCCAAAAATCATATGTCCAAAAAACATTCATAATATATCCATGTCAAATAATACATCATCATCCACATATGAAGTGTCTCTAATAATCATCATGCATCATAACTAAATCAAGATCAACAATAATCTATTGTCCAACATCTAACATCATACTAAATCAAAACCATAATAATGTCCATAATGTAATTAACAGTATCAAGATCAGTATCATAAGGTGTCAAAGGGAAGTGGGCACTACAGACACAACATCAATACATTTTTTTAAAGAAATAGCCCGCTCAATTGAATCCTCCTGAGCTTGAAACACCAAATGATAGTGCTTGACAAAAGCATCAGTGATCTCTGAGAGCTCCATAAGATGTTGGTGAGAATCATAAATAGCCTTGATCTGTTGTCGAGCATGCTTGACCCAGAGGAATTTGAAAAATATTTTGGAGGATTTATCTCCCACCCTAAGCCAGTGAATTCTTGAGTGGATATGTGCACCACGAGCCAAGTGGGATTCAATAAGTTTGAGCTTGTGGCAAATATTAGTGGCCTGACTCTAAAGGTGAGAGTCAAAAGGATTGGCCTCGAGAAATAAGGAGACTCATCTAAATTCTTTGTGCAGAGTTGAGTCCACCTGTCTATAAACCTTGATAACCTACTTTCCAAACCTGTGAAGGAATTTGGTGGTGCAGTGTATCGCTGCCTCCCACCACGAAATCTAGCGCCTATGGAATTGTTTTTGTGATTGGATCACTAGCACTGAAAACCATCTTTATATTAGCTAGTTTGGTGTCTTGATGATTCCTACCCTATTGACTGCAACCTTTGTATTCATTATTGCTTTCATTGCAGCTCCTCTAGTAGATATTGATGGTATTCATGAGAGCTAGCTGGCAGCAAATGGCAGACATGGCAGCATATTCCAAATCTTGGCAATGAGTTGAATCACTTCAGGATGACTCAACAAAGAAACATTAAGAAAGAATTATGTTTTGGGCACCTTGCGAGGGTCACCTAATTAGGGGATTATTTTTTATATCAAAATTTCCCTAAACATCCCTAAATTATGTCAGTGCAGAAGATCTTCTTAGGAGATTTTCGATGACTATTTGAACGTCAAAAATGGAGTTCATATGCACATTTGGTGGCTGGTCAAGGTTGTGGTCAACCCTAGGCAGAACCAAGTCAATTGGCGAGTCACGAAGCAGTGGCAAGTTTGATCGTGTGAAGATGATGTATTCAGGCTTGTACCTTCAGTCTTCATAACTCGAAGTCATCTTCATCTTCGTATACGACTGATAAAAAATATTGTCATGTGGTGGGTCCTCAGGCCACCACATGGTCTGCCACCACTAAACCCTCATTTAAGTGAGCTCATAATCAAGCTATTCCTTGAGTTACATATCGAGCTATTTGGAGAGTTATAAATTTTTCTAAGTAAGGATCCCTTTTCCACTTACGAATTGGTATTTTGGCTCAGTCAAGCCATTAGGCTACGTGGATGGGTAGACTCGGCAATGACTTATGGGTGACTCGGCGGGAGTGTGTGACTCGGCAGGAGTGGACTCGGTGGTAATCTCGGTGACATCATGGGACACCGAGTAGGCTCGACATAGTCGGTGATGTGGATGGTGCAGTGGACTCGGCAGAGTCGGTGAAGTGGACGGTGGAGCAAGCTCGCCAGAGTCGGCAAGGTGGACGGTGCAGTGGGCTTGGCAGAACACGACGAGGAGGGATCGTGACAACAGAAGGGTCGGTGATAGCAAGGCAAGGACGTGACGAGTACGGAGGTCTCCAAGGCAGTGGGTAACTTGGTTGGGCCCCTAAATAGCCAAAGCGAATCCACCAGCGAGTTGGTTGAGTGGTGAGTTAGCCGATAAGGCCTTAAATAAAATTTTAGTGTCTCATTTGCACTATAAAAGGGACCTCTTCCTCGTTGTAAAGACACACCTTGAGCTTGTCCTTTCTGAAGCTTATTTATGGGATTTTGTAGTAATTGGGATCTTTTTAAAATATAGTTTTGTGCACTATATTAAAATCCTAAAATTGCTAAAGGAAAATATTGTTTATTGGCCTATTATTTTTAGGTAATATTAGACTAAATATTTGTGATTGGGAGTATCACACTACCTAATAGGCCCATTTAGCCACATTATTTATCAGTTGCGATGCC
The DNA here is from genome assembly GCA_019776745.2 of Taxus chinensis. Classification (NCBI taxonomy): domain Eukaryota; kingdom Viridiplantae; phylum Streptophyta; class Pinopsida; order Cupressales; family Taxaceae; genus Taxus; species Taxus chinensis. The sequence continues at coordinate 231,420 of JAHRHJ020002930.1, read as the reverse complement.
TAAAGTATCGACCGGATTGTTGGAGGACATAGGGAAGCGTTGGGAAGGTGGATCGAGTTCCGAAGGAGTTTTTGAATCAAGAAGGTGGAGAACAATTCGGATGATCATCGGAAGTTCTTCGAAGGACTGGCGTACTACTAGGCAAGTGGAAATTCCATTAGGTTTTTTGTAAGAAATAACATTATCCTTAAAATTTTTACTAGTTGAATGGTTCGATAAGAACCCAGAGACGTAGGCTATTTCAGAACTCCGTAATCAATCGTGTGCAATTGTTATTACATTCCTGCCTTTATTTTAAATTGATTACTTAAAAGGAGTAACTTGTCAACAAAAAAAATAAGCCTATAGGTGTACAAGATCAGGTAGATAAAAAATTGATCATTTTCAGATCATGCCCCTGTCAAACAACCTTAAATGTGATCAGATGGTGGTCTGACAAAAGCACCTCTAGCCAAACCTTGATAACAAAGGATCCTTGCGTGTCAAAATCAAAATAAGGTTGTTGTGAAAGAAGTGTTTTGTTAGTGTAGAATCACAGCACCCATGAGTGCCTATAACTATACGAGTTGAGACTCTCAGTGTCATTACACAACATGGAGCATCTCTCAAAGTGTGGGACTTTTGAAATCGAGAGAGCTCTCTAGATGAAGGTAAGTTCCTATTCCTTTGTTTAGGTGTATACAAATAAATTGCAGAGGACCTATTCTAAAACCTACTCTATCTTACCAAGGAGACAGGAGTGAGAAGATATGAGAAAATAAACCTAAGTTAATGAGGTGATGCAACAAAGGAATGTTGGACACCCATTTTGCAATTTAACATACACTATAGAAATGCAATACAACTACCATGCACAGATAACCAAACTGTAATGAGAGATCAGAAAACAACAATAAACACATGAGAGGTTTGAGAATCATCCACAGACATATATTATTGCTCCAGAGTTTATACAAGACATTACAGTAGCCAAGATGTAAAAGTTTGTATTACAACTTGAATGGGAGGTTTGAAAGCTCCACAAATTCTCTTGTAGATAAGGGAAGAAGGGAGGGTGCAAAACAGAAATGACCGATCCTTTACAATGAGCCCAGCTTCTTCTTTTATAGATGTAGTGAAGAGAGAAGAAGAAAAGATGTGGGAAAATTGACTTGAAGCTTAGCTACCAGCCATCAATGCACCTACAAATCCATCCATAATCTATTGATTTCGCTGCTCTATGTCTGTTTGGCATGTGGAAGAAGGAAGAACGGCGGATGAAATCAAATCCAATCTGGTTGTTGGAGCAATCGGATCACATATTAATGGCATGAAGACGTTTTCCAATTTTTCACCAACCTAACCTCATCAAAATTAAATTTTCAGGTTTCCATGGCATAGACAAGGTTGAAACCTTTCCAATGGTGCCAAATTTGTTGAATTTCGGGCACTGAGTCGAAAGATATGTCCATTTGAATGTTTGAGTCAGGTTCTTACAAAAATGGAAAAAACCAGTTAGTAGAATGGATCCGTGGGCCCGGAACTCACCTTGCACCTTTTGGCACCAAAAATACAAAATGCAAGAAAAAATGCCCCACAGCCCCGCAATTCATTTTTCTCAAAAAACCATCTTCGGGCCCGCCAGTCTGCATTTTCCATTTGGGCAAAAAATCACTCCAAGGCCGTCTAGCCCACATGTAATTTAGGACTGACACGTGGCTCCTTGGGCATCAGCGTAGGTGCGGCTCATTTTTATACTTTATGCCTTTTGGAAATGAAGCCAAAAAGTTAAAATTACCTCTGGTGACCCGCCTTCCCGCTTTGACTTGGAACATGGCCACGTATAGAGTTGGCGCATTTGGGGACCGCATTTGGATTTTGCTTTTGAAGTTGTGCCGAAGAGACACGTGGCACCTTCCATGGATTTTCTCTATTCCTTGATGTTTTGGCTAAGTCCTTTTGTTTGGCGGGGGCCATATATCTGACCCGGGACATGTGGAGACTTGGCACTTGTCCAAGAGACCCACTTTTAGATTTAACTTTGAAGATGCGTCGGGTTGACACGTGGCTCCTTCAATGCATCTGTGATACTTAGCCGATTCAGGATGATGCATTTCTCGAACCCTAGACATGTGGAAGCCTCGTGCTCATTTGAGTCTCCGCTTTGGGCTGCGCCTTTGAATGTGCGCCATTGAGACACGTGGCGCCTTCCGCGATTCTGGACTTTTCAACGGCTAACTCTACCCCATTTCAGGCCTGGGACACATGGAAGCTCCACGCTTGTTTGGGGACTACCTTTTGGGTTTAACCTTTGGAGAAGCGCCGATGAGGCATGTGTCAGCTTCTGTTGATTCTTCCATACTTAGCCAATTTGGGCTAGCTCTGAATCATTTGTAAAGCCCGAAGACTTTGAGCCTTTCCCCGCTTCTCTCCTAAGAGCCTCTGGTTTCTCCTTGACATTGTTTGCTCTTCCCCAACCTTGTTATTCCATTATAGAGCTTTCCTGTAACCTGATTGTCAGATTTGAAACGTAGGCTCATTCAAAGGAAACGTCCCTTAGATTTCTTTATGCATAGGGTCGTGTTTGATCAATTTTACCAGGGAAAAATTGAGATAACAAGTGTGTGATTGAGGCATTTTAATACCCCATCATATCCTTCTTGAAGATTGGTCCAAGTGAACTATGTTTGGTATTTACATTCTTGTCGTCGTCTAAGTAATGGATCAGAAAGGCCCCAATGGATTTTAAAGTAATACCATGCTGCATGTTCACTGAGACACTAATGCACAAGAAGGGCACCACATTTATCATCTAGATGCTCCACTATCTTAAATTCACAACACACCAACCAATAAGTAACAGGTAAGTTGTCACCTAACCAATTCCATAATAATGTTCTTTCAGGACCTTCATTAGGGGCATAAATATTTAAAATACCAAAAGAAAGATCATTAATACTCATAATCACCCACACTACCCTATTACAGGGGTCCTCGCATGAGGCAGTAATTAATGCCAAAAATTTCGGCGCAATGGAAATGCTAGCTCCACCTCTACCATCAATATGTTGAGTCTTGAAATGTGTAAAATCAAGGGCAATACACATTAGAGTAGTCTGAAGAAAAAAATAAGAAATCTTTATTTCCTATAAACAAATCACATCTAAACTGCTAATTAACTGGAAAGCTAAACGAAAAGAGAATTTTTGGGAGGGCTCTGTCAGACCTCAAACATTTGAAGACATGAAATTCATGAGAAATCAAACATATCAAATTCCCCCTACCCGTCAGGAAATCCATCCTTTAAGCCAAGAATGGAAAATTTTTTGGCAAGAAGAAGTTGTCTGAATCATTATGCTCAACATGAATGGAGTGGCGTTTGGCCCAATTTTCCCCCCACACACCACATGAAACCTCTCGAGGTGGACTAAGTGAATGTCCCAGAGGAAGAGATGTTGAAGCAAAATTCCCAGTATTCTATGAATTAGGATGAAAAACTTGGCTTTGCGAGGACTTAGAAGGAATGGAAATTGAGGGACTAGTTTGTTCCACTCTAGGCTCATCCCTAGATGGCGGAGGGGAAGAAGAAGGATGCAGAACTTCAACAAAAGGTTTCCCCCCTGAATTCTTCTTACAACCAACCACTATCTAGCAATCAGCTGGAGGGTCAACTTTAGACTTCATTGCAGCGGATTACGTGTGGACATGCTTGGAACAGGCCAAAAGAGGGTAGTCCTGAATGCAGTGGTCTGGGGCCTGACAGTGAAAGCACGTGTTGGGGAGGTTGAAATATACCACCTTTTGAGAGATTCATAGGGACCCAACTTGAATATTCAGATGGTCCCGCAGATATTTCGCAAGGTCCACTTCGACGCAAACATGCTTGTTGGGACGAGCAAAGGAAAAACGCTCATGTTCATGGAAAATCACCCTACCAATGGGCTTAAAAATCTTTTGTAAAAAGGATCATAGGTGAACAGGAAGGCCAGGGAGCTCAATCCAAACAGGGATTTTGAACAAGACTTGGTTAGTCAGATTAAAATCCTGGGTCCAAGGAGATAACACCAATAGGGTATTACTTAAGTACCAACACACTGCCTTAAGCAGAAGGGATTGAAGCTGGGAAGGCTCACGAAAGGAAAAAAAATAAAACCCCTTAGTGAGATTACAAACCTTTGAAAAAAGGATACCGTTAGAGTCCCAGTGGTTTTTCGTCCATTTTTCTAGGTAGGTTTCAGTCGGGATACAACCAAAGAAATAGGAAATAAGGCAATGGTTTTGATACCACTTGACAACAGGATCCAAGCATTCATCATTAATTATTACATCCGGAGAGGGTACAGAGTCCATACCTCGCCGTAAAATTTTGGCAGAAACTACCTCGCACGCTTGGGAGCCATTTCCACCAGTTACAATAGTCATTGCAATGGAAGGAGAGTTGGCCATTTTATAGGTGTGACATCACCTTAAAGGCGGGGAAAAAGTGAGAAGACACTATGATAGGACCAAGGGGAGACTACTAGATAGGCTAAGGATGCACAGTTTCTGCAACGAAGTAAGGCAAGAAAAAGCATGACAATTTTTTTAGTAATTTTAAACTTTTATTGATTTTTTAATTGTTAAATTTTTATTTCATATTAATTTGTAATTTTTATTCATTTTAAATTTTAATATTATTTAAATTACATTTTTATTTTTATTTTTTTATTATTTTTTTTAACTTTTTAATGAATATTTACTTATTTACTTTTTAATTTATTATAATTTATAATATTATAATAAACTTAATGTATTTATAATAATTATTTATCACTTATATCGATGGGGTTTGGGTGGAGCAGTTAAGTCATATGGTTGTTTCCAGCACCACCTAGGTTCAAATCCTACTAAGGCACGATCCTCCTTCGGGGTGGTAATGTTCGAGGTGGCACAGTTGGCAGGCTAGATTCATTATGGTAGTTTTTGGCTTGAGATGACCTGCACTAGATGTGTGTTCAAGGATGGAGGATTGTGGTTCGCTGGTGGTGTGTGCATGTATGGCAGTTCATGATTCGCTAGACGTGTGTTTAAGTGTGGTGGCTTGTGGTTCACTAATTGCTGAGCTTAATTAACATATCTTGATTGATTGTAATCCGGTTCATAGCTCCGGTCAAAAGCGTTTATCTATAAAAATTACTATTATTATTATGTATCAATTATTATCTTATAAATTATATATAATTTATAATTTATTTATAACTTAATATATTATAAATTATATAATTAATAATTTATAATAAATAAATTAAATTATATATTATATACATTATAAATTTATTATTACGCCGAAGGCGTTCCCCCTATGGGAAAGGACTTCTAGACGTTTTTGCAGCTAGGCTAAATTTGAGGCCTCCCAGATGTTTTTGCAATGTCTTTTATTTTGACAGCCATTTGGATGTGACTGTTTTATCTGTATTTAACGGGCTGCGTGACACTTTTCTAATTGCAAATTATTCTATGAGGGTAATGATTTTGAAGCTCGTGTAAGCAATTTCGGTACAAGTACTGTTCAACCTCCTTGCTATGAATTAGTTTCTTCTTCACGCCATCTTCAATCTTAGCTGATCAAAATCTATTTATTAAAGAACCTGTCTTTCAGCCTTTCCTTTGCATCTGCTCGAACCCTGAAGCCAAAAAAACTACTCCAGATTTTCTGCTTTGATTGCTATTTCTACCTGTAATTCCATTAGATCGATTTTATGTGACTTCCTGAAGAGTGAAATTTGGAATAGTAGTATGATAGCAATGATTTAAACAGTTCGGTTTATTTGGTGGATGGTTGCTTTAAAACATTTTGTTAACTTCTAATAGATTATGGTCTATTGTTTTTTTTTGTAGGAGTAATATCTTTTATTACAAGAGGGGAAACTTGTACCCTGCTGCTCCCCTATTCTCTTCTCTTGGAGATGTCTTGTATGTGGGGGAACACAGTCTCCATACGTCCCTAAAAATTTAAGAACTACATGTAGAACTTCTGTTAAAATAGCATATGGGTATATTTGTGCAGGGAGTATTTATGTGTTTATTTCTTTCTCTAGAGGAGGCCAACAGGATTGGTAGAAAAGTAATATACTCTGATGGAAATATTTCCAAGTATTGAAGGATCTTGGCTAGTTTTTAATATAAATTTCTTAAGACAAGTTATTAGGTTTGTAATCTTCACTCTACATGGTAGTATACATAATGCTTGTCAACTATTTGAAAAAATGTCCTGAAGGGATGAAATTTCTGAAATGGGTGTTTTAAGTTTACGGACAATGAATACAGGTCAAATGCAATGAACATTTTTCCAACCCAATCATCTCGTCTTTGCCATCATACGCCCATCCCATGGAAAAATAAGACTTTTGGGGTCGATATAAATGAAATATGTGGTAGATACAGAATGCTTGTGAATTGTTTGACAAAATACCTTGACGAGCTGTAATATCATAGATACAATGATTTCAAGATATTTGGAAATCAAAACTCCACAATATTTGGTAGCATCCTCTGAGCTCGTGTGAAAATGGAATCCTTAAAACTGTGAACTTATATGAAAGAAAAATGTGGAGCTGTTTATAAAGCACGTGAACTGTTTGACACAATGCCTAGCTGATTATACACAATCTGACATGAAACTTCAATCAGTAGAGCCAATCACAGGAGTAGTTACTGCTAGCTGCACATGTTTATTTATTTTATTTTATTACATATTTAAGTTTATTTATTTTCACTCCGAATTATAACAAGCTCACATTTTCCAACATATCCCAACCCCTAACAAAATAAGAGCTTTAGAGAAGGGCATGGATTTTATATGTGTGAAAGATATAGGAGTATATAGAGTCCACATGAACAAAATGCCTCTAAGAACTATAATCTCATAGATTACAATGATTTGAGGATATTTACAAAGCCAAACTCCCCAATCTTTGCTAACATCCTCTGATCCTTTGCCATAATGGAAACTTCAAAACTTGGAATCGATATGAATAAAAAATGTGGAGGTATATATAAGGTATGTGAATTGTTTGAAAAAATTCCTTTGCGAGTAGGTACCCTAGCTGATTATACACAAGCCATGTAAACCGTTCTTATAATCTGACATGGGATGTCAGTCAGCAGAGCCTATCATGTTACTGTTGGTTACATATGTTCATTTCATAAATTTTATCACACATTTCAGACTATTTATTCTCACTCTAAAACTATAACAAGCTCACATTTTCCAGCATACTCCTGACCCCCAAAAAAATAAGAGCTTTGGAGTAGGGTAAAATGTGGAGGTTAATATATAAGGTATGTGAACTGTTTGACAAAATACCTCTGTGAGCAGGTGCCCTGAGTGATTATACACAAGGCATGTGAGTTGTTTAGATAATCCGACACATGATTTCTTCAGTCAACAGATCCAACAAAAGTCTCGCCATTAGTGAAAACCACAGCTTAGCCATTTTGCACAGAAATGATAGAATCCACAGAAAATTCTTCAAACCCTCAAGATAAAAAAATTATTGTGTCCAACAGTATTGAAAGATTGAAACATTTATCTCTGGAATTGAAACAGTCAATAATGAGATGAAACAATGACTTAAGAGATATAAATAGTGGAGGGTGTTGGAAGGATGGATTGAAGGTTTGGAGTATCTACGACCAGCGATTATTATTTACCGTGTCCCTACGATTATTAGGATGGATTCCAGTTAACGTATTTTGTGTTGGCAGTCGGGGGATCAGAAGCCAAACAAGACATCCACACCAACCATAGCCAAGGAGTAGGCAAGTACCTTTATTTATTAATGCCCAGTTCAATTAATGTCTTGGAATTACATTTATATTGGATGGAAATCTCATGAATATTTGACGTGGACAATATAACATCCATAATATTAATGGAAGGCTATAGAAGGTGGAATTTGTGTTGGCAATTGGGGTGGAGCTGCTGAGTGGAAGAGACATGTTTTCACAGCTGAATAGTGGATTGGTGTCATGGTTCGTGCCTTGTTGTTGTGCTTTCAATTCAGGCTCCCATTTTTCTGTCTCCAGCTGCTCTTCACTAAGTATTTCCCCTTCCTTGAGCAGCATGTCTATATATCCCTTTGCCTTCTTCACCCATTAATATAGTCATTACATAAATATTGTTTTCAAGTTCTCAAATATAGCATATATATTTGATGAGATGTTGGTACAAGACAAAGGTAGCCTTCCAGAGGAGAGAAGCTCCCTATCTTGATGAATGAGACAGCTACTCTTCCCCTCCTCACTCAAGTTTACATTACATGTAGTTTTTTGTTGGGAAGCCATCAATTTTTGAAAGGAACGAAGTCTCTCCAGTTAATGTTGAGTGCAACAGTTGCAGGATCCCTAATTATGAGATCATACATATCTTGCACAGATATAATTTTATTTCCCAACTCTTCAATGTACAATGGCTCCATGGTTTTTCCTGTCACCTACAATCCAATCCAAGCAATCAATAAATATTACACTATGAGTATATTTTTTACATTTTGCAAAACTAATGTTTTTTTATTTTGTTGGGAGTTACTCAAGAGAAAAAGGGAACACGTGATCGAGAATGATGTTTCTCATTCTAGGAAATGGATTATTAAAGATATTTAGATTTGAATTATCATTGGTAGGCCTATAGAATTTAATGCGATTGTCACATCTGATGGATTTGACATCAATAAAATCTTTTATAACATGCTTTAGATTGGTACATCGATTAGTGAGGTGACCAACAAATCTATGATAGATGCAATAAACATGAGCATCAAAACTTTTACCATGAGTCTTGCTTGCATTTACCGTGCATTTACCTCAAATGGTGGGGGAGAGACATAAGATTGCACTCAAGTAATTTCTTTAGCATGATGTGGAGGTCACATTGTAGATGTGTGAATTTCCTTCATGTAGGTTTTAATTATATCTTAGTAGGTTGGGAGATGACATTAATAATTTCTTTAAAAGTAGACTTGTTATTATTAGTCTTGCCTTTGAGTGTAGATTTTCTTGGGAATTTTACATTAGGTGTTTAACAGGAGCTAACAATAAATCTTATTCATGTGTAGTAACTTAGCTTCATGTTTCTTTAGGATATGCCATAAATGATCAAATAAGGAGAACTTTTCAAAGATAAAAAAGTCTTGTAAGGGAGAAAGTAAGGGTTTTGTGAAGAGATCTTGAAATTATCTATTGGAGAAGGTATTATTCATTTTAGTAAGCATAGTCTTGTAGCGTAAAACATAGGCATTGATGTCTGCATTAGACCCTTGGTGGACTTTAGACATTTGTGCATATGAAACTTTGTCACCAATGTTAATATAGAATTGTGCAAGAAATTAAGTTTCCAAAGTGGTGAAGGATCACACATAATGCATTGGTAGATCATAGAACCATTGCAAGGCAAAGTCCTTAATACTTCAAGGGAACTATTGGTGAGTAAGATGTTGTGAGAGGCATAGTCAAAATATGCTTCCTGGAATGATCAAAGTTGCTATGTACGATCACTTTTTCCATCATAAATATGAATCTTAGAAGCAACAAAAATAATGGGAAAGTAGATTATGAAGCAATTGAGTGGAATCCATAATGTGAGAATTAGCTGACGTAACTTGTTGTAATTGTATTAGTTGGGCTTGGAGAGTGTGAACAAGGGGTTCAAGGGCCTACATGCTAGAAGAAGAAACATGAGAAGCACTATGATTACAATGTGGAACAATAGTTGATATAGGAATATGAATAGAAACATTGTAAATTGGGGCACTTGGTGCCCCCGTATATGTGGGAATAGTGGAAGAGTGAATATGGATGTCTCTTTAGTAGCTTGAGAAACATGCTTAAGTTACCCTCAAGTAACATATAGAAGGATGCCAATTTGAGCAAGATTATCATGTAAGAAATGTTTCATATGTTTTTCCTCACCCTTAAGAAGGGATTGGGAATAATTGTCAAAGTTAGCATTAGGCACTCTACATGGAATTCAATAAAGAAAAATAGGATATTACACCATTAAATGTTATGATTATAATATAGAATTTATTAATATTATGGGAATGATCATTTTGAAATTCCACATTGTAAGTGAAGATGCTTAGGATAACCATGCAATATGGCAATTCAATAAAAAAGAAGATTTAATTATTAACCCCGTAGGAGTTACCAAATTGAAACCATAAGTGTCAGGATAAAACTTATGCCAGGATCCCATTTGTTTGTTTGTAATACTGCAACTTTATTTGTCCAAAATCTATGCACAAAGTATTGCCAATAATTTTATCCTTCTTCCTGACTGATTTTTTGTGACATGCATCTCATAAAGATCAAATTTTATTTTAGCCATTGCAACACTCTTTTGTCTTGAGTTCAATTTCTCATATTGATTTTCTATTCTCATTTCTAATGTAGGTTCGCGATGGCAAGCTATTGGTGAATGGTATTGTCCAATATGAAGATTTCATTCTAGAACCACCTGCATATGAGATGCATCCAGTGGTATTGTCCATATGGTGTGGTATTCTCTCGATCTTTTCCAAATCCCATTTTTATCTGATACAATGCTAAAGTTGTAACTACTTTTTTAATGGAGTTTCATGAAATGTCATTTGTTAGAACACTCATAGGTTGCTTTCATTTCAATTGAGAATTGGGATATTTGATTCCCAAACAAATGTTTTTATCTTTAATGTGGACCATTGCAGTGATCTGGAGGAGTTACCTAATGAGTTGGGGAAGTTTGGTGTGTACTTACGGTGCTAAGATTATGTGCATGTGTAGGCTTGACAGCTCTACCACCTTCTATCCACAGTCTTCAACAACTGAGACACCTTTCTCAAACAATATCCAAACTCACATTTCTAGAACACATGATTTGCGATATACAAAAAATGAACAACATTTGATGTTTATTTGTAAAACCAACTCAAACAAGCTTATTGTTGAAGTTGTTGAAGAATCATTCAGTTTAGACTGGTTGTTCTATAACTACACAACACACCTTGTATGTAAGTTCATTTATTGAAACGGTAGTCTAATGTTAGCAATTTACCTACTGTGATATCAGAATGGCATTTCAGATTCTCTTTGATGGTCTCAAAATTTGACTTCAATGCAATAAAGTAAAGTGAGAAATTGATTTTTATGCAAACCAGATTTATGGGGTTCAACGTACAATATTTGTGTATTTCCTTTTTCTGAATTAGTTGTCAATGTGAATTTTGCCACATAGACATTGTGTTCAAGATTTTCTCAATTGAGAGAATAATAGGTACAAGGACGAGTTCGAATGGATCATTGCTCCTTTTTTTATTGAAATCTAATGCAGCCACTATAACAGCTCTACTCCTTTTTTCTATAAGGAGCTCAATCCAAACTCTACTGCCTCAATGTACAAACACAAAAACTAGCAAAAAAAGATGAACAAAAGCATGTATAAAAACCAGAGAACTGGGCTTCTCGGGCAAACAACAAACAGAGGAAAATAAACAAGGAAAAGAGAGAAAATCAAGATGCCCATGTTTTATTGCAACTGTTCAAGTTAAAGATCGTTACATCTAACTTGATCCTCTGGCTTATTACATTCATTTCAGTGAACTGTATATATAGATATGAAAGATCCTAGATGTTACTCCACAAAGACTTCCACTTCAAAAGTTAAAAAAAAACTTTCCCAACTTTAGCAATGGTTGTCAGTGCCAACTATTTTGCATCTGTATGGTCTCCATATCACACACAAAGAAATTAATTCAGATTTTGTTTGACTAGAACCGCCATTCAAATCTGGGATTCTGGACTGCACTAGATTTCCTTTTTACCATATGTGATTGGGCCCTTGGTTGCTTACCATTCTCACCTGGTATGAAACACACAAGTCTAAATGCTCCACTATCTTAAATTCACAACACACCAACCAATAAGTAATAGGTAAGTTGTCACCTATACCAATTCCATAATAATGTTCTTTCGGGACCTTCATTAGGGGCATAAATATTTAAAATACCAAAATAAAGATCATTAATACTCATAATCACCCACACTACCCTATTACATGGGTCCTCACATGAGGCAGTAATTAATGCCAAAAATTTCGGCACAATGGAAATGCTAGCTCCTCCTCTACCATCAATATGTTGAGTATTGAAATGTGTAAAATCAAGGGCAATACACATTAGAGTAGTCTGAAGAAAAAAATAAAAAATCTTGATTTCCTATAAACAAATCACATCTAAACTACTAATTAACTAGAAAGCTAAATGAACAGAGAATTTTCGGGAGGGATTTGTCAGACCCCGAACATTCGAAGACATGAAATTCATGAGAAATCAAACATATCAAATTCCCCCTACTCGTCAAGAAATCCATCCTTTGAGCCAAGAATGGAAAATTTGTTGGCAAGAAATCATTATTCTCAACATGAATGGAGTGGCGTTTGGCCCCATTTTCCCCCCACACACCACGTGAAACCTCTCGAGGTGGACTATGTGAACATTGCAGAGGAAGAGAAGTTGAAGCAACATTCCCGGTATTCTATGAATTAGGATGAACAACTTGGCTCTGCGAGGACTTAGAAGGAATGAAAATCAAGGGACTAGGTAGCTTCACTCTAGGCTCATCCCTGGATGGCAGAGGAGAAGAAGAAGGATGCAAAACTTCAACAAAAGGTTTCCCCCCTTAATTCTTCTTAGAACCAACCACTATCTAGCCATCAACTGGAGGGTCAACTTTAGACTTCATTGCAGTGGATTGTGTTGGGACATGCTTGGAACGGGACAAAAGAGGGTAGTCCTGAATGTGATGGTCTGGGACCTGACAATGAAAGCACATGTTGGGGAGGTTGAAATATACCACCTTTTGAGAGATTCACAGGGACCCAACTTGAATATTCAGATGGTCCCGCCGATATTTCGCAAGGTCCACTTCGACGCAAACATGCTTGTTGGGCCGAGCAAAGGAAAAATGCTCATATTCATGGAAAATCACCCTATCAATGGGCTTAAAAATATTTGGTAAAAAGGATCATAGGTGAACAGGAAGGTCAGGGAGCTCAATCGAAACAGGGATTTTGAGCAAGACTTGGTTAGTCAGATTGAAATCTTGGGTCCAAGGAGATAACACTAATAGGGTATTACTTAAGTACCAACAAGCCACCTTAAGCAGAAGGGATTGAAGCTAGGAAGGCTCACGAAAGGAAAACAAATAAAACCCCTTAGTGAGATTACAAACCTCTGAAAAAAGAATATTGTTAGAGTCCCAGTGGTTTGTCATCCAGTTTTCTAGGTAGGTTTCAGTTGGGATACAGCCAAAGAAATAGGCAATAAGACAATGGTTTTGATACCACTTGACAATAGGATCCAAGCATTCATCATTAATTATTACATTCGGAGAGGGTTCAGAGTCCATACCTCGCCATAAACATTTCGCAGAAACTACCTCGCACGCTTGGGAGCCATTTCCACCAGTTGCAATAGTCATTGCAATGGAAGGAGAGTTGGGCATTTTATAGGTGTGACATTGCCTTAGAGGTGGGGAAAAAGTGAGAAGACACTATGATAGGACCAAGGGTAGACTGCTAGAGAGGCTAAGGATGCACAGTTTCCGCAACGAAGTAAGGCACGAAAAAGCATGATAATTTTTTTAGTAATTTTAAATTTTTATTGATTTTTTAATTGTTAAATTTTTATTTTGTATTAATTTGTAATTTTTATTCATTTTAAATTTTAATATTAATTAAATTAAATTTTTATTTTTATTTTTTTATTAGTTTTTTTAACTTTTTAATGAAAATTTACTTTTTTACTTTTTAATTTATTATAATTTATAATATTATAATAAACTTATTATATTTATAATAATTATTTATCACTTATGTCGATGGGGTTTGGGTGGAGTAGTTAAGTCATAAGGTTGTTTCCAGCACCACCTAGGTTCGAATCCCACTAAGGCACGATCCTCCTTTGGGGTGGTAATGTTTGAGGTGGCACAGTTCGCAGGCTAGATTCATTATGGTAGTTTTTGGCTTGAGATGACCTGAACTATATGTGTGTTCAAGCATGGAGGCTTGTGGTTCGTTGGTGGTGTGTACATGTATGGCAGTTCATGATTCGCTAGACGTGTGTTTAAGTGTGGTGGCTTGTGGTTTGCTAATTGCTGAGCTTAATTAACATATCTTGATTGATTGTAATCCGGTTCATAGCTCCGGTCAAAAGCGTTTATCTATAAAAATTACTATTATTATTATTTATCACTTATTATATTGTAAATTATATATAATTTATAATTTATTTATAACTTAATATATTATAAATTATATAATTTATAATTTATAATAAATAAATTAAATTATATATTATATACATTATAAATTTATTATTACGCTGAAGGCATTCCCCCTATGGGAAAGGACCTCCGAACGTTTCTGCAACTAGGCTAAATTTGAGGCCTCCCAGACGTTTTTGCAATGTCTTTTATTTTGACAGCCATTTGGATGTGACTGTTTTATCTGTATTTAATGGGCTGTGCAACACTTTTCTAATTACAGATTATTCTATGTGGGAAATGATTTTGAAGCTCGTGTAAGTGATTTCGGTACAAGTACTGTTCAACCTCCTTGCTATGAATTAGTTTCTTCTTCATGCCATCTTTAATCTTAGCTGATCAAAATCTATTTATTAAAGAACCTGTCTTTCAGCCTTTCCTCTGCATCTACTCGAACCCTGTAGCCAAAAAACTACTCCATCTTTTCTGCTTTGATTGCTATTTCCACCTGTAATTCCATTAGACCGATTTTATCTGACTTCCTTAAGAGTGAAATTTGGAAGAGTAGTATGATAGCAATGATTTAAACAGTGCGGTTTATTTGGTGGATGGTTTCTTTAAAACATTTTGTTAGCTTCTAATAGATTATGGTCTATTGTTTTTTTTTTGTAGGAGTAATATCTTTTATTACAAGAGGGGAAACTTATAACCTGCTGCTCCCCTGTTCTCTTCTCTTGGAGATGTCTTGTATGTGGGGGAACACAGTCTCCATACGTCCCTAAAAATTTAAGAACTACATGTAGAACTTCTGTTAAAACAGCATATGGGTATATTTGTGCAGGGAGTATTTATGTGTTTATTTCTTTCTCTAGAGGAGGCCAACAAGATTGGTAGAAAAGTAATATACTCTGATGGCAATATTTCCAAGTATTGAAGGATCTTGGCAAGTTTTTAATAGACATTTCTTAAGACAAGTTACTAGGTTTGTAATCTTCACGCTACGTGGTAGTATACATAATGCTTGTCAACTATTTGACAAAATGTCCTGAAGGGATGAAATTTCTGAAATGGGTGTTTTACGTTTACGGACAATGAATCTAGGTCAAATGCAATGAACATTTTTCCAACCCAATCATCTCGTCTTTTCCATCATACTCCCATCCCATGGAAAAATAAGACTTTTGGAGTCGATATAAATGAAATATGTGGTAGATACATAATGCTTGTGAACTGTTTGACAAAATGCCTTGACGAGCTGTAATTTCATAGATACAATGATTTCAGGATATTTGGAAATCAAAACTCCCCAATATTTGGTAGCATCCTCTGAGCTCGTGTGAAAATGGAATCCTTAAAACTGTGAACTTATATGAAAGAAAAATGTGGAGCTGTTTATAAAGCACGTGAACTGTTTGACACAATGCCTAGCTGATTACACACAATCTGACATGAAACTTCAATCAGCAGAGCCAATCACAGGAGTAGTTACTGCTAGCTGGACATGTTTATTTATTTTATTTTATTACATATTTAAGTTTATTTATTTTCACTCCGAATTATAACAAGCTCACATTTTCCAACATATCCCAACCCCTAACAAAATAAGAGCTTTAGAGAAGGGCATGGATTTTATATGTGTGAAAGATATAGGAGTATATAGAGTCCACATGAACAAAATGCCTCTAAGAACTATAATCTCATAGATTACAATGATTTGAGGATATTTACAAAGCCAAACTCCCCAATCTTTGCTAACATCCTCTGATCCTTTGCCATAATGGAAACTTCAAAACTTGGAATCGATATGAATAAAAAATGTGGAGGTATATATAAGGTATGTGAATTGTTTGACAAAATTCCTTTGCGAGTAGGTACCCTAGCTGATTATACACAAGCCATGTAAACCGTTCTTATAATCTGACATGGGATGTCAGTCAGCAGAGCCTATCATGTTACTGTTGGTTACATATGTTCATTTCATAAATTTTATCGCACATTTCAGACTATTTATTCTCACTCTAAAACTATAACAAGCTCACATTTTCCAGCATACTCCTGACCCCCAAAAAAATAAGAGCTTTGGAGTAGGGTAAAATGTGGAGGTTAATATATAAGGTATGTGAACTGTTTGACAAAATACCTCTGTGAGCAGGTGCCCTGAGTGATTATACACAAGGCATGTGAGTTGTTTAGATAATCTGACACATGATTTCTTCAGTCAACAGATCCAACAAAAGTCTCGCCATTAGTGAAAGCCACAGCTTAGCCATTTTGCACAGAAATGATAGAATCCACAGAAAATTCTTCAAACCCTCAAGATAACAAAATTATTGTGTCCAACAGTATTGAAAGATTGAAACATTTATCTCTGGAATTGAAACAGTCAATAATGAGATGAAACAATGACTTAAGAGATATAAATAGTGGAGGGTGTTGGAAGGATGGATTGAAGGTTTGGAGTATCTACGACCAGCGATTATTATTTACCATGTCCCTACGATTATTAGGATGGATTCCAGTTAACGTATTTTGTGTTGGCAGTCAGGGGATCAGAAGCCAAACAAGACATCCACACCAACCATAGCCAAGGAGTAGGAAAGTACCTTTATTTATTAATGCCCAGTTCAATTAATGTCTTGGAATTACATTTATATTGGATGGAAATCTCATGAATATTTAACGTGGACAATATAACATCCATAATATTAATGGAAGGCTATAGAAGGTGGAATTTGTGTTGGCAATTGGGGTGGAGCTGCTGAGTGGAAGAGACATGTTTTCACAGCTGAATAGTGGATTGGTGTCGTGGTTCGTGCCTTGTTGTTGTGCTTTCAATTCAGGCTCCCATTTTTCTGTCTCCAGTTTCTCTTCACTAAGTATCTCCCCTTCCTTGAGCAGCATGTTTATATATCCCTTTGCCTTCTTCACCCATTAATATACTCATTACATATATATTGTTTTCAAGTTTTGAAATATAGCATATATATTTGATGAGATGTTGGTACAAGACGAAGGTAGCCTTCCAGAGGAGAGAAGCTCCCTATCTTGATGAATGAGACAGCTGCTCTTCCCCTCCTCACTCAATTTTACATTACATGTAGTTTTTTGTTGGGAAGCCATCAATTTTTGAAAGGAACAAAGTCTCTCCAGTTAATGTTGAGTGCAACAGTTGCAGGATCCCTAATTATGAGATCATACATATCTTGCACAGATATAATTTTATTTCCCAACTCTTCAATGTACAATGGCTCCATGGTTTTTCCTATCACCTACAATCCAATCCAAGCAATCAATAAATATTACACTATGAGTATATTTTTTACATTTTGTAAAACTAATGTTTTTTTGTTTTGTTGGGAGTTACTCAAGAGAAAAAGGGAACACGTGATTGAGAATGATGTTTCTCATTCTAGGAAATGGATTATTAAAGATATTTAGATTTGAATTATCATTGGTAGGCCTATAGAATTTAATGCAATTGTCACATCTAATGGATTTGACATCATTAAAATCTTTTATAACATGCTTTAGCTTGGTACATCGATTAGTGAGGTGACCAACACATCTATGATAGATGCAATAAACATGAGCATCAAAACTTTTACCATGAGTCTTTCTTGCATTTACTATGCATTTATCTCAAATGGTGGGGGAGAGACATAAGATTGCACTCAAGTAATTTCTTTAGCACGATATGGAGGTCACATTGTAGATGTGTGAATTGCCTTCATGTAGGTTTTAATTATATCTTAGTAGGTTTGGAGATGACATTAATGATTTCTTTAAAAGTATACTTGTTATTATTAGTCTTGCCTTTGAGTGTATATTTTCTTGGGAATTTTACATTAGGTGTTTAACAGGAGCTAACAATAAATCTTATTCATGTGTAGTAACTTAGCTTCATGTTTCTTTAGGATATGCCATAAATGATCAAATAAGGAGAACTTTTCAAAGATAAAAAAGTCTTGTAAGGGAGAAAGTAAGGGTTTTGTGAAGAGATCTTGAAATTCTCTATTGGAGAAGGTATTATTCATTTTAGTAAGCATAGTCTTGTAGCGTAAAACATAGGCATTGATGTGTGCATTAGACCCTTGGTGGACTTTAGACATTTGTGCATATGAAAATTTGTCACCAATGTTGATATAGAATTGTGCAAGAAATTAAGTTTCCAAAGTGGTGAAGGATCACACATAATGCATTGGTAGATCATAGAACCATTGCAAGGAAAAGTCCTCAATACTTCAAGGGAACTATTGGTGAGTAAGATGTTGTGAGAGGCATAGTAAAAATTTGCTTCCTGGAATGATCAAAGTCGCTATGTACGATTGCTTTTTCCATCATAAATATGAAGCTTAGAAGCAACAAAAATAAGGGGAAAGTAGATTATGAAGCAATTGAGTGGAATCCATAATGTGAGAATTAGTTGACATACCTTGTTGTAATTGTATTAGATGGGCTTGGAGAGTGTGAACAAGGGGTTCAATGGCCTACATGCTAGAAGAAGAAATATGAGAAGCACTATGATTACAATGTGGAACAATAGTTGATATAGGAATAGGAATAGAAACATTGTAAATTGGGGCACGTGGTGCCCCCATATATGTGGGAATAGTTGAAGAGTGAATATAGATGTCTCTTTAGTAGCTTGAGAAACATGCTTAAGTTACCCTCAAGTAACATATAGACGGATGCCAATTTGAGCAAGATTATCATGTAAGAAATGTTTCATATTTTTTTCCTCACTCTTAAGAAGGGATTGGGAATAACTGTCAGAGTTAGCATTAGGCACTCTACGTGGAATTCAATACAAAAAAATAGGATATTACACCATTAAATGTTATGATTATAATATAGAATTTATTAATATTATGGGAACGATCATTTTGAAATTCCACATTGTAAGTGAAGATGCTTAGGATAACCATGCAATATGGTAATTCAATAAAAAAAAAGATTTAATTAATAACCCCATAGGAGTTACCAAATTGAAACCATAGGTGTCAGGATACAACTTATTCCAGGATCCCATTTGTTTGTTCATAATACTGCAACTTTATTTGTCTAAAATCTATGCACAGAGTATTGCCAATAATTTTATCCTTTTGCCTGACTGATTTTTTGTGACATGCATCTCATAAAGATCAAATTTTATGTTAGCGATTGCAACACTCTTTTGTCTTGAGTTTAATTTCTCATATTGCTTTTCTATTCTAATTTCTAATGCAGGTTCATGATGGCAAGCTATTGGTGAATGGTATTGTCCAATATGAAGATTTCATTGTAGAACCACTTGCATATGAGATGCATCCAGTGGTATTGTCCATATGGTGTGGTATTATCTCGATCTTTCCAAATCCCATTTTTATCTGATACAATGCTAAATTTGTAACTACTTTTTTAATGGAGTTTCATGAAATGTCATTTGTTAGAACACTCATAGGTTGCTTTCATTTCAATTGAGAATTGGGATATTTGATTCCCAAACAAATGTTTTTATCTTTAATGTGGACCATTGCAGTGATCTAGAGGAGTTACCTAATGAGTTGGGTAAGCTTGGTGTGCACTTACGATGCTAAGATTGTGTGCATGTGCAGGCTTGACAGCTCTGCCACCTTCTATCCACTGTCTTCAACAACTGAGACACCTTTCTCAAACAATATCCAAACTCACATTTCTAGAACACATGATTTGCGATACAAAAAATGAACAAAATTTGATGTTTATTTGTAAAACCAACTCTACAAGCAAGCTTATTGTTGAAGTTGTTGAAGAATCATTCAGTTTAGAATAGTTGTTCTATTGACCAAATTACAACTACACATGTTGTATGTATGTTTAATTATTGAAACGGTAGTCTAATGTTAGCAATTTACCTATTGTGATATTGGAATGGCATTTCAGATTCTCTTTGATGGTATCAGAATTTGACTTCAATGCAATAAAGTAAAGTGAGAAATGTATTTTTATGCAAACCAGATTTATGGGGTTCAACGTACAATATTTGTGTATTTCCTTTTTCTGAATTAGTTTACAATGTGAATTTGGCCACATAGACATTGTGTTCAAGATTTGCCTAATTGAGAGAATAATAGGTACAAGGATGAGTTCGAATGGATCATTGCTCCTTTTTTTATTGAAATCTAATGCAGCCACTATAACAACTCTACTCCTTTTTTCTATAAGGAGCTCAATCCAAACCCTACTGCCTCAATGTACACACACAAAAACCAGCAAAAAAAAGATGAACAAAAGCATGTATAAAAACCAGAGAACTGGGTTTCTCGGGCAAACAACAAATAGAGGAAAACAAACAAGGAAAAGAGAGAAAATCAAGATGCCCATGTTTTATTGCAACTGTTCAAGTTAAAGATTGTTACATCTAACTTGATCCTCTGGCTTATTACATTCATTTCAGTGAACTGTATATATAGATATGAAAGATCCTAGATGTTACTCCACAAAGACTTCCACTTCAAAATTTCAAAAAAAAAATCCCAACTTTAGCAATGGTTGTCAGTGCCAACTATTTTGCATCTGTATGGTCTCCATATCACACACAAAAAAGATTAATTCAGATTTTGTTTGACTAGAACCGCCATTCAAATCTGGGATTCTGGACTACACTAGATTTCCTTTTTACCATATGTGATTGGGCCCTTGGTTGCTTACCATTCTCACCTGGTATGAAAATTCTTCTTCCTCATGTAGATCTTTAAAAACCCAAAAAACTTGCAAAACATTGGAAAACAACAGACTTAACAATATCAAAATTATTGCATGTTTATAGTCAAACATAGCATTTTTCGATGTTTTTCACTCAAATTTGAAATATGTTTTGCTCCAAAATGTTGCACAAAAGTTTTGACTCCAAAAGGTGCTTACACAAACACACTAAACTGAGCTAAACAAACCTAATCCAAAGCACGAACATAGTGAGCAGAGTGGAGTGGAAACTCCAGATAGAGTGAACACAATCGAAAGAGATAGATGATGCAAATGAATCACGAATGTCGGAAGAATTGATGTGAGGTCTAGGGTATCCGCTAGTACCATTGACAAAGGGCAAGAAGGGTGCACGAACGAAATATTCTTTTGCACGTGGCCTATACTACATATCCTTCATTTGTACATTTTGATAATAAAACAACAAATTGATCGACACAAACAAAGTAACAGGGTTGTACGTGGCCTAAACAGTTCGTTCGTTGCCTTAGTCTACTTAACAAAATGAAACATGGGTGGAGTGAAGGTCAAATAGCCCTCTTTCGAAACCTCCTCTGATACCAAATGTTGGGGTTGCTCCCTTGACTTGGAGAGAGCATACACTCAATTAGATTTGATCAACATATATTATTCAAGAGAGATAGCACGATATATAGAGAGTTGATATATTAAAATTAGATAGTCAAATCTCATCTAGAATCTTCCTACAATCTCTGGATTACTCTCAATCACTCTTTCACCTATCATCTCTGCCAACTCCTATTATTGAGTGATTTTTACTCATGTAATAATCACTTACACTCTGATTATTATTTGTTTCACTTATTATTTTTTCCACGCAAATATTTATAACTAAATATTGTACTCTGAAGCACCTAAGTCCCAAGCACCCATGACTATTTCTAACAGTGGATAAGACATTCATATAAAAATGTTAAACTTGTTTATTACATAATTACTAAAAAAACACATGGAAAAAAACCAAATCCTAATTTGGAAGCTTGTAGTGTTAATGGCACAAAACTCCACAAACTATTGTTTGAAGGTTTTTAATGCACATTTGTCATCATTATCTATAAGATATATTTTCTACATAAACCCTTGAATTCAATCCATGGAAAAGGAATTAGATCCCATGCCAACGAAACAATCCTCAACACTAGTCCTACAATTGTAAAAATCCATTTTGAGAGTGCAAAATTCATGCACTTAACCAAGTTTCTTCCAGGGCTTCTTGAAGGAACTGATCATTCAAAAACTCTTTATAATAGAAGGCCTTAACAATATTGCAAAAAAAATCATTTCTTTTTGTCTTCTGATTCATCCATCTCCGTCAGAAGTTTAGTTTGTGTAATGCCCACATTTTCAACACCAAAATACGACAGTAAAATTATTGGAATAATTTTTTTTTGACTTTGATTGCACGTTACACAACACCATATGGGATCTAAATAAAGAAACTCGACATCACGTAGGACACTTACATAAACATGAACGAACTCATACAATAGGATAACATAGGGTATGCATGAATGTCTTACTCAAACGACGTAAACCAGGACAATGACCTAATTACAGTAAGAAACACAGGATAGGCATACTCCACGACATGGCATTTTTATGGTTTTCATATTCATTACATTAAGGTTTTCATTGTATGACCTTATAGTTTTCAACAATTGCTTTATTTTGCAGAACATTAGTCTTTAATGGAGAATGCGTGGTTGGTTTCTTTATCCAATTCCATTAGTTATCCATAGCTCATTTGTTTAATAAAATCATTTTAAACAACTATGAGTCTCCTAATATTCAATTCTTATGTTAAAGGTTTGTTTCTCAAAAATTGTTTAGTTGACTAAAATTGTGTGAAGAACACATAACATGGGACCCTTTGGTTCTTTACAACTAGACTGCATGTTCTTGTTTAACATTTCACCTATAGTGGTTCCTTTAGAATTTACTCATTTCTCTTATGGAAATAACTTTATATAGCTTGATTGTGATTAGGAATGTCTATACACACATTCACCTTCTAATATTTGACTTATGTATTTGTTTGAAAGAGTCGAGTTTACTTGGTTTGGAAAAATACTCTCGTTACAAGGAGGAAATTTCACAAGAAGAAAAAGGAAGGTTACTATATCAATAGAATACCTATCCCGAGTTCATTTCATATCATTGTTTGATACTGAAAATACACTCTTTTCAACTTCAAGTTATTACGACCATGTAGGTTAACTAATTAAATTGTACCTTTCTTGATTCAGGATCCATTGCTCCAATTAGGAATTCATATTTTTACAATCATATTTCACATGGAAGGGTACATTACACATGTGTTCCCATTATAGAGATTTTTCTTTGAATTCGAGTGACGAATTTCACAATTTCAAACTACATATGTTTTATCATCTTAAGGATTTACTCCTAATGGAAAAGGGTTAATTTCATGTTTCAACCATAAATTCTACTTCTTGAGTGATCGTAGGTGTAATATATTCCTATCTGCGCCAAGGGTTCTACTAACTTTTACAAGTCCAACTAGAGTGCAATTTCCTTAATTCACAAGACCTTGGCTACAACCAAAGGTATCTAAATCTCAAGGCTACATTTTGTTATTTCATTAGTATCGTTGCTTAAACACATTCATGCATAAAAATTATGTGATCATGCATCATATTTGGTTCTCAAATTTATTAGGTTGATTCATGGAGCTCTACTTTATCACATTCATTTTATGATCACATTTGACATTTTAGTTGGTTTTGACATCGCTCAATGGTGTATCAATTTCGTAGTAGTCATTCCTTAGTTTAATCTTATTTACCCTTTTTACTAACTACATTTACATGGTTACTTTGGTTCTGTATTATCATCATTTTCGAACAAATGTAATTCCTATAACATTTACGTAACACTTTGGGATTTAAGAGTACAAGGAGTACAACCTCGCACAAGACAACTCATTTCAATGCTCTTGGACATGGAAGTGTAAGCGTATATTGAAAGAGAACTATCCCAAATAATCTTAAGCATTACAAAATCCTCCTAAGGACCTATTTCAATTGTTTGGTAAATACGCAAGTAATTCGACACATAGTCTCCACTCACATAATTTAGATCTCAAAAGAGATCAATTGAATGTACAACCACCAACTATCTTGCAAGGCTTTGGCCACCTACTAGGGCACCAAGGGAAATCATGCACAAGAGGGTTAAACTTATTCAGGATATGGTAATACTTGCAATACCTAGGCATGATCACTTCACTCATGCCAATATGATATGTTTGACAACATATATGCACCACCTCATAAAATATCAAGGAAATAGTCCTTAATACGACATCTTAGGTGTGAAACAAGGAGATGATTATTGAGGTCAGCGTATTTTATTAACATGATCAATGTTTTATATCCTAGAAAAATATTCAAATGGAGGAAGGAAGGACAATAGGCATTATAATTCGTTATTTTAATTTCGTTAGTTTTGATGAGAAGATATTCTACCCGGCATTTTGGGTGTTAAGGAAATAAACCAATAATTAACATAACAAAAGATTAGTTTAACATTTTTATAACATAGGTACAACCTTGAGTACAACATCACTTTCAATCCAACACTATAAAATATAATTACATTGGTATTCCCATTTCAAAATATACAAAGAACAATTCTTCAAACAACAATGCATATCATTATTATATGGTTATACATGTATTACATGATGAATATAATTTTACAGTGACAACTCATTAATTACAACATATCACATCTAGAATTCCTCTTGTTTGGAGTACTTACAACCAACGTTGCGTCAGTCCTAGGGCTAATTATGGAAATCCTAAACACTCAAGCATAAATTCCATGCATCCATCATTTCAAACAATCGGAACAGAGACTAGAGAGAGAGAGTGAAAGAGAGAATATATTATTCATCATTTTCTTTTCAAATCGCCATAACATCTTGTATCCACTTTTCATTTCACTTCAACTCATATACATTTTGACCCATTAGTATTTTCAAAACCTGTAACGACCCAAAGATTCAAGACACACGAACAACACAGTAAAAGACAGGATAATTTTTTTTTGACTTTCTTTGACACATAACACGACACAACATGTCGTCACAAGGTTACAACCAACTCTAGGAACCACTTGTTATGGGGATGACCGCAAGGTCAGCATGGAAACGTTCACACCCAAAAGGATAATACATTTTTTTTTTTACAAGACAACATAGAAGTCCAACCACAGAACACTCTGACAAATAGGGCCAACCACAATGAGATATTCTTGAGGGTTATTTATCTTAAAAAGACATCTTGCAATTATTAGCTTACGTTTTCAAGGAGGCTCAAGATATGATCCGTATAATTCAACTTGCCAAGCCAAGTTTATTCCTTTGACACAGAGTAATTATCTTTAAATCTTCTCTATTATGACATTTATTTGCTTAATTCGTTTATCAAGAAAAAGGAGTATTTAAATTCTACAAGGCCATCTGCTCACCACTAATGCTACTAAGATTCGTTCTTTCCCACAAGACAACATGGTTTTAAGTTCAACACACTTAAGAGAAGAGATACAAGGTGCCTTGGAAAAGGGTTAGAGGGAGAAGGTCGAGATGAAACATCTTTAGGACCTCATTAGTTATTGCCAGTATTTAATTGAAGCTAGAGCTCTTAACCAAAATTATCAACAACTTTACTTAGGCTTCGCTAAAAGTATTAATAAGAAGTAAAAATTTACTTTCCAAATGGCGGTGAGAAAGATGGTGAGGTCTCCAATTTGTTTTCTCTGGCTTATTAAATCTTATCATCTTCAAACAACTAACCGTTCATTTCACCTTAGGGTCATTTTACAAATTTCACCGTAAAAGGAATAATGTTCACTAGAGGAGATAGGGTTATCATGTTATAAAGTTTACCTGCAATGATAGTCTTGCTCTTGTTTACTTAAAGAATTTCTTGCTCTCAAGTTGGTGACCTCTACGTTACTTTATTTGAATACAACTTTTAATTTAACTTCCAGAAGTATTAAACAATCCCATGTTAGTTTACTTATGACACTTTATTACTAAGTCATGTCAAGGTTTAACTCAAAATTTATTCTCAAGGCAAGGTTGTAGCAACACTCATTTACAAGAACAAAACAAGATTACATCAATTCTTAAAATACTGATACTCCAACAAAGTCACTCAACAACAATAACCAAATTTTCTTATAATTTCAATGATGGTCAAACAATACAAGGTTTCCCAAGTTCAGATGACAAAGTCCACAATACTTTATACTAAGACATTAATCCTCTTTTAAACTTTCCACTGGACGTTAACAAAAGTTGAACAACATAAAAAGGTTTCAAGCAAAGGATCTTCTCAACTGAGGTTGATGACAAAAGTCTACAAATCTATCCATCATCTACACGCAAAATCCATCTGCAGCAAATTTTCTACAAGAGTCAGTTCACGAGAACTGAGCAAGATAAGGCTACACAAAACCACCATAACTATTATCTAACAATACCACGAAAAGGAAGCACTTTATTACAAGAATTGGTTCAAACCTCTAAACACTATCAACACATCAAGTTATAATAAAGTATTCATCATGCCAATCAAAGAAGGAGAAGACCTTGTACATCAGTTAGGAGTAAAAACAACAAAAGTATCGCAATCGTATGAGCATGGCCCTTGGCCCTGTAAGTAGAAATAAACAATCTAACAAAAACAGAATTCCCATCAAGTAAATAATTAAATACTAATTACAAGATTGATATTTGATATATAGACCAACCATCTAGAAATTTATCAAAGGTACCAAACGCATAGGCCAAAATAATATATTCCTAAAAGAACAAGAGTTGATCGGCCTAAGAAAGGGAAACCACGGGTTTAAAAAAAAATTAACGCAAAAAGCCATATATAATCGAGTTTCAAACCGGGAATCAAAATAGAGTATACACACAACATAAGTTTCGAAGCGGAGGAAAAGTATACTAGTTTTGACCATTAACTGCAAAGATTTTCCAATCATTCAAGAAGGGCCAATGTCTTACAGGCTAGTAGCAACCACGCGAGAGAAGGGAGTTCCGTCAAACAAGAGTATACAATAATGTCATCAACAAATTTTATAACACTAAAGATTTGCAAACTTCGACAACAATTCTAATGTTTGGTTAATTTAAAATAAATTATCCATTTCCCAAAACAACCATATTTTAAGGCAACCCTTGGTAACACAGTCAACCGTCACCCATGGATACAAACATAATTTCTAAGTGACATTATCAAAACAAACCCTTTCGCTATGAATCCATAAGACTATCAAATGAAAGATGAGTTTTTTTTTTTTCGAAGATTAATCATATTTAAGGAAATTTCCATCACAAAATATTAAGGTAATTACGTGCATAAAAACCGACCAATATTAACTAATAGTGTTAACATTACAAAGGAGAAATAATGCATGTTAGGAAAAATAGAAGAGCGCCATCAAAAATATTTCTGAGAGGGGGATTAGACCGAAACTATTCTAGTGTCAACGAGGTACTAGATTCGCACAATGAAACCTCGAGCTTAGTTGATCCGAAAAGCTAGTTATGGTTCAAGTTGATGGGGATGGTCAAGGTACTTCTTGAGGATGACCTTAAAATCCTAGAAACAAGATGAAATATAATATAAGAGTCTAAACATGTGAGATGGAAAACACATTGGACACAAACCTTTTCATTCTAAAAGTTTTAATACTGAAACTCTAAGCTGGCTAGCCCCAAGCATTGATCACACAATCCTACAACCTTTCTTTCTCGATGCCAAAAGGTTATTAAAGGGACTTGCGAAGGAGCTAACAAAAAACGTCACAAGACAACTTGGGTGCTAGGGAGGAGCGTCATAGTTATCGTAAACTTACTTCCATGATATCGAAAATACTAGTTTGATCAACATAATAACTTGCAACTGAAACACAGAGAAGAATAAATACATAAACCGACAGACGAAGGTCTATCACTCGAGCAAGAGAAACATAAAACCTAGAGGAGAAGGCACACGCATCCTTTCGACCAACATACTGACAACGATGAAAGAAAAAACAAGAAGAGACAAGCAGAAAGGGGAAATCTCCCATCATGACATTGAACTGACAAATCAATGCAAGGAAAAAGCAGTTCGATTTCATAATAATTGTAAATATAATAGCAGTAGAAAGGTGTAGAAATATCTTTCCTTTTTCTCTAGATTCAACATCGCCCTCCTCCCTCTTCCATTGCTTTGGACGAAAACTTGAGCTTTTCGTCGGCGAGCTTCACGCCAAGAGTAACTCTGTGCCAGACGGAGCGTTTGGGCTCATCTCTGGCAAGCTGTTCGACGTCCTTGACGTTGTGAAAAGAAAATGACCGGTCTAGCGTTCGATCCACAGATTTCTTCATGGCAATCTCGTTAACCACAACCAAAGGACTGCTTCTAGTATTATCTTCTAACCCTTCCATGAGCTCCCATGTATTGATCGTCTCAAGCTGCCCTTCTTCCTGCAACGGAGATTTGCTGTGGTTTGAAGCAGATTTGAAGGGCGTGTAATTATGGATGAGATTGTTGACCTCGGACCATGTTTTTGCAGCCATTTCTGAAGAACGGTTTAAACTCCTCAAACTGTAGTAACCATGCAATTCCCTCCTTTTGGATCCATTACAATTTTCTTGCTTGTCATTTTCCATAGTGTTACCGTTCTCTCAGTACATGTTCTGAATCTGAAAAATATCCTACCACCTTCATCTCCCAAGACATTTTCTCCAACATTGCATAGATCTCCCGTGCCTGTGGGTGTGATCTGTCCCCTGCTTTCATGGAAGCATCAGCCATGGGCACATTCCTCGCCATGGAGGCCATGAGAGCAATCCCATGTTTGGCAGCCGCCACAGTATTCGCAGTGGGCGCATTGCCCACTAAACAACCAAACTCTCGGTGCAAACATTACAGCTGTAGCTTGTAAGGTGTGATAATTCCAACAGAAACCTTTATGCCTGCCAACTTAGTGACTCGTTGAGGAAGCTCATATAATAGCAAAGAAAATTGTGCTTCATGAATACACTGAAATGAAACAGATCCACCTCTATGAGATCCTCTTCCATGGGTTACATCGTAGAACAAGCTAGGTCTCAGTAGAGAATCTTTGCAAATACATTTCATCAGGTCTCCTGGTAACACTCTCACTATCACATAGTCGATTTTGATAAAAATATCTTGAAGGAGAGACCCAAATCTAAGGATGGATTGATACTGCACAGATAACAACATAGCTAGACATTCTGCTTGTTGGAAGCGCTCGAAAGGCTTCAACCAAACTGTAACACTCCTGCCGCCTGGCTAAATCCTGATGCGGGTCGCTGTTGTGGATATCCGGCAAGAACACACCTCGCAGCACCCAAGAAAATGGAGGAAACACGCCTACCTCACTTGCTGAAGCTTCATCAAAACCCACGTGCGCAGGGAGGAACCAGGAGAAGAAAAAAACGCCATGAAAATCATCTACTTGCTCCCTGTGATTACAATCTACAGCGTATAGACTGGTAAAAGACCGCTGATCAAGGTTGAGGAGGTATTGAAACTTGTTTTTCACCTTTTGAAGCTTGTGGACCGCTTAGAACGACTTCAACACCTTCCATGGGTGTTCTTACCCATTTGAGATCACATAATCACCACTGTTTTACCTTGGACAATCATTCTTAGCTGTCACAGTCGAAGACTCCTTCATGTTTTGTTCAGATTTGATGCAAGGAGATAAAAACCTTCAACCAGAAGTTGCCACAGACTTAATGAAGCGGATTGATACATTCACCTCAGCTATTCACATCGAGGACAACCGCAGTTTGGAGGAGAGAGCCCTGACCACGTTTTGAAACTTCAAGACAGTGCACTCTATAACTCTCACGCAACTGCATACCCACTTAATGTTGTCCGCCACTAACCAGGGAGAACGCCTCTCACACGCCACAAGCAAGTCCAACAAAAGAACAGAAAACTCACGCGGCCAGCAAAAGGAAACAAGAGTAGTTAGTCAAAACAAGAAACCAAGAAGATTTGCAAATCAAAATATAATAAATGAGGTGCGGCCACCAGCAAGAAGGACTCCACCGACTCCTCACGCAAGGTAGAAAAGAACGTGATGGTCAAAAGTCTGCAGGTTGGGTGGTTGGGAGTAGACCAAATGTATCCACGTGCAAACAAGACCTGCCTAGTTGGCCAAGGTGGTAGTGGAGGGAAGTTGGCAGAAACAGGAGTCGATGCCCAACGGGGCATTACAAAACCCAATAAATATTTTCATAATTATCTCTAGAGAGAGAAAGGGGAAGAGAGAGAAAGTATGGATTTCATTTTCCTTTCTATTCATCATATCATAACCACATACATTATCAAATTTTCATTTCATTTCCAAGCCATGAACATTTATAACTCATTTACATTTCTAGAACCAGTCAAAATATCAGAGTTACTTCTAGAAAGAGAACATGGAAGAGAGAGAAACATCATAATTTCCCAAAAAATATTCACACAATAGTTTGATTGATTCATACTCTATAACGTGTGGAGACAATATGTACAAGGTTCCATGGTTAGTTAGGAGTCAACATAACCCTTAGAAGGTGTGTTTGGCTAAAGTTACAATTTTGGTGCAGGCTGGCCGAAACATCAAAAGTGCCTACAAACTGGGATTGAAAACACTCGGTTTAAGTTTGATCAAGAAGTTTGACAATTCCTACTTATTCTCTCATATATGGAGAATTTATCATGTCCGACAGAAGTTGATTATGATGAGCAGAGCTTAAGTTACAAGGGGAACTTCGGGGTCAGATATCGTAATTGCATCAGTAGCTCTTGTCATACAATGACCAGTGGGCCCCAAAACCCACTTGTAAAATTAGTTTCCCAATGCGTTTTCAGTGAACTAAAGGTGGGTTACAATCCTCTTGTTGGCAGTCTAGAGGTAGAAGGTAGTAGTTTTCAGTTTTGCTCAAGCTAAGCGACAACCGTAAGCCGAAATCGATTGTGTTTTATTAAAAAGACCATGTCACCATAAGTGACTGATAAGCTAAGGGGTGTTTAGGAATACGACTTGCAAGATCATTAAATGATTTCAAACAACTCGGTTAAGGTTCCCTAAGGTGTTACATGTTACCTGGGGTCACGCAAGAGTTTCATTTTGCGGTACGTTTGGGTGTGGCGCTCCATGCGCGTAACTTTCAAAATCAGAGTTTTCTCCTTTTTTTTTATGTTGATGTTTTGAGAGTTTACGTCAAGGAAATATTTTGTCACCTATCATTCAACATTTAATTTTGAAAAAGCTTGAAATGATAAGTAAAATTTAATGCAAGCAAAAAGGGGAAAACCATATCTGTATTCAACATTTGTTGAAGGAAACAACATGGGGCTTTTCATCCTCGGTTTAGGTCGGTGACTTGCAGTCGCTTGCGAGTTCCCAATGCCCTTTTTTTCCGCAATTCCTTTTGTGCATATCTAGCCAGCATGGCATTCCATGAAATCATTTCTTTTAACACATTCTGTCAAACAGCCCAATTGTTGTCTTAGGCTCTCCTCCATTCACTCATCTAGAAGGAAAATTATAGACAATACTTGTACCATTTACTGCCAGATGGAAAGGGATGACACCATTTATGGACGTCAATATTTCTGAGAAACATTACATCATTTAGTTTACTAACCTGAGCACCCTAACTCCATGTTTTCACACCGGTCTACTTCATGAAGCAACAATATCTGTCAAAACTTCTCCCATCCATGACACAAAAAGTAAGATTTAGTTGTGATTTGGCTTAATAGTGAATCCACCATTGTATAATTTCCCAGCACCGAGAAAACAAATCCACACAACCCCCCAGGCTTAACTAGCACGTTGAAGGAAAGGTTTAGTGGTATTTCAAAGGTACTCACATGGCTAACATTTCTTCCATGCAGCCACATAAGATGTTGAATCATCTGCATATATATATTTAAATCTCCTATGAAAGTGCTGGCAGGAGGATTGAAAAAAAATTAACAAAGTGTTTCACGTAGAGGAGTGAAAGAGACAAAACTGCAGATAAATAAGTGGGATAACGGAAAAAGG
The DNA here is from genome assembly GCA_019776745.2 of Taxus chinensis. Taxonomy (NCBI): domain Eukaryota; kingdom Viridiplantae; phylum Streptophyta; class Pinopsida; order Cupressales; family Taxaceae; genus Taxus; species Taxus chinensis. Next base: position 199,314 of record JAHRHJ020002930.1, on the reverse strand, counting down.
GCGTTTCCATATTCATTAAACAAATATTGACTACTATGAAAGAGAAAAATATGCAGAACATGTAAACGAAGTGGAAGCTGCCCGCCTACTGGGAGAATTGGAGCAGACAAAAATTACAGTGCATAATAAAGGTGGACAAAAGTAGAAGAGGTAAAATCAATACAGGTAGAAACTATTCCCGAGGCGAAGTGCCTTCCATGATCCTCAATCCTCTTCTTCTTGGTCTACAGACATCAAGCACAACATAGCGACAGACATAAGGAAGTAGATTTCTTTTCCTCCTAGAGACAAATGAACCCGATTCAGATGCAGACACAAATCCAGATTGGCCAATTTGTATATGAGTAGATATGAGGGATATTTATCTCTAGGTGACCCAGATTTATCTCCATAGCGCATAGCTGATTCAACCCATAAAGGGACTGTTTTTAGGACAACATTTTAGCTAAGCTCCCTTTTAGCATAAATTACTACTTTCCACGTCACATGCTTTGCTCCTAGCTAAACTATCCAATGCTGCTAAAAATTTACAACGTTAACTTGGGTTTATCCGTGGTTAATGCCTTGGAATCTCAAATAAAGTTTTTGTATTATTCTGCAAGGAAAAATGACAAGTCTAAAAAGCCGCTTATGATGTGTCACTTCCATTGTAGGAAAGGACTGAAAAGAATGTGCCTGCCCTGACAAAGACTGGTATTCAAACTTATTTTATTTCAATTAGTCTAATTATTATTATTTTTTTGTGTTTTGGGGAGGGCACTACAGTTCGTGGTAGTTGATTTAATCTATCCGGTTCACCGTGGGGGCCTCCATGATGAATTGGTGGATTTTCGTCTCCATGATCCCCTCCTGTGGATTAAAGAAGTCAACGAACTAGCTTTGGGGTCTGGCCGCGGGATTCAATGGCTTAGTGGTCAGTATAGGGACTTGTTACACTATGCCAAAAATGTGGACTCCATTTTCGTTTATGGATGGCCCAACCCCAGGCTCCTTCCTCCCGTCAACATTGACGCGAATCGCTTTCCAGTCCACTCTGTTATTGATAATTTAAATGAGCTCCGCGATCGCGTCGGGGCCGACTTTCGTCTCTTTCTCTGGGAAGCTAATTCACCTGCTGGAGTCTTTGGTGGTGGCAGCATTCGAGCTTAGGTCGGTACTCTGTTTTAGATAGTGTTCGTTGGTCCTTCCCCTTTTCGGGTCAGTGGCTTCATGCATTTGATTTTGTCTCCGTTTTGGTCTTTCTGTTTTCTTCTGACCTGTTGGTCTTCGTTCTACTTCGTCTTTCACTTTCTCTCTGTAGTTCCTTTCTTCTGCTTCTAGTCCTCCTCTTTCTTATTCTTCTTTCTATTGTAAGGGTGGTGTCCCTAACCCTCCGGTTCATAGCTACAGTCAAAAGCGTTTAAATATTTGAAAAAAACGATGCTTCTGCCAAAAAATTATCAATACACTAACTTTCTTTTGGATTGGTAACCTTTTTTATTATAGGAGGTGTTATACCAAAAGGCATCTTTCTTTAAATTTGAGCAACATTAAGGCACTCGCTATAAGGAATGGCAAAGGTAAGCATCTCCAACATGCACATACAAAAAGAATAGATATCCACAATTTTATTGTGATCCTCTTGATACAATTCTTGAGCCATGCATTCAGGTGAACCCATCACAGGTTGTGCAGCTAAATCACTTTTGCATGTGCCTGCAAGACCTAAGTACTGGATCTTCAAAGTGTCACTACTGCCATTCACAAAAATATTGCTACAAATCAGAGTGTCACTATTTCCAATTACAAAACTATTGTTGCAATTCAAGTCCCCGTAGATGATGCAAGGATTATGTCTATTTATATATTACAAACCCTTAATTTGTCGTGACCTGTTCTTCACAACCTTCGTGGAGACATGTCAATGCTTCTCTCAATACCATCATAGGGTCTCAGATTTGAAACCTCAGTAACAAAATTCACAAAGTCCAATTTTCTTATCCAGCCATGCATTATAGAGACATGGTATACTTATTACTTAGGGCTTTCAAAAGCCATACTTGTGAGAAAAGATGCTCGGTATACTGTGTTCATGGTAGCACGGCCATGAACCTCATCATAGCAGCCATACCTTCCAGCTGGGTCCATTTCCACAAAGATCTCCATATCTTTTTCACTGCCATAAAATTCTACTCGTAACATTTTTTTCCGAAAAGACAAAATATTGCTTACCATAGAATCCAAATTTGAGTTTTTCTACCCTGTAGCACAGATCCTTGAAAGAATAGAGGAAAGAATAAAAAATGGAATTCTTCCCAGAAAATTAGCATATAGCAAAGAGAAGAGGCTTTCTGCAGAAAGACACACACATATCAATAAAACATGTAACATAAAATTAACCTTAGGAAAAGCGAAACCAAAAGCATGAGCTGTAAAACACAATTCTCAAACAGACACGAAACAGGGTATAAGAAAAGCAACTATGACGTTATACACCACAGAATCAAAATCTGGCACTCTAGCGATTTAAAATATTAGTAACTAAAAGAAAATAAGTAAACAAATGGAAATCCGGAGATTAAAATGAATTCAAACAAACAAATCCATGGTAGAACCCTTGCTGGCATTCTCTCCCCCTCCAACCTCACTGTCATCTGGAACACTTGCTGGCTGATTATCCTCTCATATTTGGAAAAATCATTGCCAACAACGGTACGCTGGGAATGGCATTGTTCTCGCTATTCAGAAAACTCAGATTTTATCCTCTCTATACTTGCAGATGTACCAATTCAACATTAACAATCCAGAGGTGTCTGCTGCATTCAAGAGGATAAAAGAATGCATTCAAGTTCTGCTGCCAAACAGTGCTTTATGACAGCAGTCAAGTTCGACTACCAAATCAATTAATTCCTAGTTTCCCCTACTTTATCTGAGGGTTTTATTTAATGCTTTTGTCCTGGACATTTCCCTTGTTGGGGGTCCCGATGGTTGCTCTTATTTAACGTTATGACTTTTGTATTTTTTTATTATTAATAGAAGCATTTTTGATTTTTTTAAAAAAAGAAAACCTTCGGAAAGAAGCCCAAACATTAAAGAAACAGAAATCTGTGTAGGATTGTCAATCACCTAAGGTTATCCTTCTGATCCACATGGTGCTCCACGGTTACAATTTACTGCATAGTTACCAGGTCTGGAAATCCTGATCCGTTTGGGAGGGGAAAAAATTCCGAAAATCCAATTGGAAAAATCCGGTTTGAAATATATATGAGTTGAATTTTATAAATATGAAAATTTGACAAATACAAAGAAAACCTTCAATAATGTAATGTAAAATGTTATATTTTTTAATATATAGGGTTGATAGTTGATTGTTTTTTCCAAAAAAACTACAGAAAATGTTAAAAAATTAAAAATAAAAAAAAATCCTAAATTAGGGCTAACCCAGACCAAATTTATCAGGGTTGGCTGAAAATACCAGAACCGGCCGGATTTGGCAACTATGATTTACTGTTCTTTGAAAGGTTCAGCCTCTACAGCAATTAGGTTCTTGTTTCCAAACTGAGATTGCACTGACCGTCTTGTTGGTAAAGGCGGCTGAGGTAATCCTAAAGAGCCGAGAGTAGCTGGATGTAATGCTCATCTCAGGCCACTTTTATTAGACTACCATGTCTCTAGGAAGGCCTCGTTGGACTACGAGCCCATCTACACTGCCAACATTACATCTCCCTTCACCTTCCCTTCCCTTCCAGTCAACAACATTGCATAGCCAAGGGGACCTCTGGGATACTCGTTTAGGAATATCCTGCAAATCAAACGTCACCACGCCTAAAAAATCATCCTTTTCACCCAAATCTTCATCCCACAGACTAATCTCAAGAGCAGCTCAGGTGCCCTCACCTACATGATCATGATCACAAAAAACAAGTTGTTACAGCAATTCTATTAAAGGAGCTTCCAAAGAAACCAAATTCTTAATGTGAAATAAAAACATGCTCAATGAAATGCTACCTTTTTTTAGAAGCGTCTAAGCATTTCTTGCTGGGTGGTAATCAACTGGTGTAATTTCTGAATCTGCGAGTGATCCATGTCTGTAAAGTTCTCCTTGTTACTTCTTCTCATGTACACACCTGTATGTAGGTAATGAGGTATGGGTTTCCTTAATTGAACGTCTGTACAAGACCTGCTACACGTTAAAGTTCCTGTGTCGATGTCTTGTTTTTCTGATGGTCTTGCGGCTTGCCCATGTAAGGACCAATTACAGACCATTGATAATGTCTGAGAGGCAAGCTTATTCAACTGTTACATTTACTATGACACAAATGGCCGAGATTGGGCAGATGGTTGTCCCATGTACACCACAACTTTTCACCATTGATCTGCTTCTCCCAAGTGACCTTGGCTCATTGTAAAACGCCTAACGACTGTAATAATAACATTACAATTACGGACCACATCCAGAGCCTTTGTCAAATTAAGCAGTGGAGCCCAATACAGCCAGTCAGTTCAGATCCTTGCACATTCTTTCACTGCAAATAATAGATAATGGGATGCTGTTTTTTTAGGAACCCGGACCAGGTGAGCCCCTCATATAGAGAGGTTCTGCCCATACTGCAGTGGGAGGTTCTGAGAGCTGCCCATTAAGTTCGAACCTTGGTCTCCCAATGATAAGTTCCCCAACTTACCACTCCAGCAAATCCTAATGGACAATGAGATATATTTTGAAAACAAATTGATATAATAATTTAGTAGAAGTTCTCCAGAATTATCAATGGAAATGGAGCCATGGAACAACACTATCTGTTTGCCAGGTGTATCTCCTTTGCTTTCATTGGAAAATCATTCCTCCATTCATTAACAAGTCAATAAAAAATACTATAACAGATAATTCTGGTTACCTTACTCAATTTGCATCACCAATAATCCCCACAAGAACATAACCCGTTAATGAAATGGTGATATCGGTTGGAATCCCTGACAACAATTTTACGTCTGGTAATCTGGGAGATAAGTTTAATGGAAGAATGACAATCGCCACAAACACGTAGGTTTTTAATAACTCGGATAGGAGTGCCTTCAGGAGTCTGAATAAGCCAAAAAGCAATGGCCAACTTCTCACTATGGTAGGAAAGGAAGTGCTGCTTTTGCTCCTGCTCCACATCATGTAATGTAAAGTTTGTATTCGGTACATATCCCATCTCCTTTTCCTCAGACAAGCTGGCCAACTTTGTATAGATCTCCTCTGTTTGTGGATGTGACTTGTCCCCTACAAGAAATCCATGTACTTCACTCTTCAGCTTGATCCAGCTCCACCCTGGTTCCTTTTTCACCCTCCTGTCTTTCATCATTGATCTCACCTTCATTGCATCCTCCCACTTGCCAGCCGAAGCATAAATATTTGATAATAGAACGTAAGTTGATGCATCTCGTGGCTCTAAATTCAGGAGACAATGTGCTGCTCGTTTTCCTATCTCCATATTACCATAGACTCGGCAGGCACCGAGCAAAGTTCGCCATATAAAAGCATTAGGTTGTACAGGCATTTTGTGAATAAAGTCCTCTGCCTCAACTAGAGAACCAGCTCGTCCAAGAAGATCAACAATGCAGGCATAGTTCTCTACTTTTGGTGTGATGCCATGAATTAAGGTCATAGAATCAAAGTATTGAGAGCCTTTATTTACTAGCCCTGCATGGCTGCAAGCAGATAGAACACCAACAAAGGTGATATGGCTTGGTTTGAGGCCTTCCATTTGCATTAGGTCAAAGTGCTGCAAAGCCTCCTTGGCATACCCATGTCGAGCATATCCTGGAATCATGGCATTCCATGAAACATCATTTCGATCAGTCATCTTGTCAAACACATTACGTGCACTCTCTATGCTCCCACATTTAGCATACATGTATACAAGGGCACTGCCAACAACAATATCTGAGTCAAATCCTGCTCTGATGATGCTGGCATGAACCTCCTCACCATGTTCTAAACCTGCTATACTAGTGCATGCCCTTAGAACAGTGGCAAAGGTGAAATGATCCAACTTCAAGCCTATCTCTTGGATTTTGTAAACAAATTTCAAGGCCTCCTCACATTGTTCGTTGAGGGCAAATCCTGCAATGATTGTATTCCATGAGACCAAGTCTTGTTTTTCCATTTTGTCGAACAGTTTACTTGCTTTGTCCATTCTTCCTGATTTGGCATACATTGTAACAAGGCCATTTTCAACACAGTATCCAGCTCAAATCCAAAACAGATCACATGGGCATGGACTTCTTTTCCAAAGTCAAGGGTTTCAGGGCAGGTGAGTGCACCTAGGATGCTAACAAAGGTGACATTGTTCATGGCTGGGTTTGTCTTTTGCATAAACTGAAAGAGTTCAATGGCCTCTGAACTGAGCTCGTTCTGGGCATAACCTCCAATTATGGCATTCCATGATACCAAATCTTTTTTATTCATTCCCTCAAACACTTGGCGAGAATGCAAAATGCTTCTACATTTAGCATATAATGTAATCAAGGCATTCCCTACGGACACATCTAATTCTAATCCAGAATTAAATAGATTAGCATGAATTTGTTTTCCAGTTCCCATAGCATCTAAATTGGCACAAGAACTGAGCACACAGATAAATGTAATACAATCTGGCTTCAAGCCATCTGCTTGTATTAATTTATATAGTTTCAGGGATTCCTCGTGGTTTTCATTCTGGTTATATCCAGAAATTATGGCATTCCATGAAATCAAATCTAGTTGAGGCATTAGATCAAATTCTTTGCGTGCTTCCTCTATGTTTCTACATTTGGCATACATGTTGACAAGCCCATTACTCGCAGAAACATCCCAGTAAAATCCCTGGCCTTCCTGCGCATATCCTGCAAGCAATGCACTCCACGAAACCGTATTTCGGCAGGGCATTTCATCGAACACTTTGCGCGCATTGTCTAAACTTGCGCATTTAACGTACATGTTAAAAAGGCAGTTTCTTTGAAAGAGGGTGGGCTCAAATCCTGTTGCGTTCATATGTGCGTGGATTCCCTTGCCCTGTTCCAACGCCTTCGTTTTTATGCAGCCCTGCAAAAGATATGTATAAGTAGTGGAGTCTATAACAAACCCGTTCCGCTCCATTACATGGAAAATTTGCAGAGCCTTACTGAATCTCCCATTGTCGCATAACGCGCTTACGTTTAGATAATAATTTTGCTCTCTGCCTCTGCCAATAGCAGCGGATGTGGTCACACACATACATCTGTTCTTACAAAAACTGAAAGTATTGGGAAGAGGCCCGGGGCAAGTGAAGCTCTTGAAAAGCCTCATTATTAATTATCCATGGCGAATGTATGGTCTTGATAGCAATGTTGCGGCCTGCAACGGGCCATCCATCTGGTCGTAAACATTTCGAAAATAACGGTATTCTCGGAATTTTGCTCTAAGTACACATTCAGACAACTAGTGAACTGGTGATTACTAGCGAAGTGGAATGTTGTTGCTAGTTACGCTCCTGACAAACTATCGAGATGGTCTGATCACTGGAGCTGTCCATCCTCCATACAAAAACTCTGGTGGCTATCCATACACTGACAAGCCTGAAAATTGACAGGCTGTAGGCCGGTTTTTTGTGATTTTAACCGTATTGTACAGGCAAAGTTTTTTAGAAACCGTAGATAATGACAGGCTAAAATTTTTGAAAACCGTAATTTTCAAAATAACACGAATGATGCAAGACAAAATAAATTAAAAAAAGTTCTAAAACATAATAGAGAAATATAGATCTTAAATTCGGTAGGAACTAGGTTACAACAAAGGAGACATACAAAAATGGTAAGGAAAAACATAATCTAATTTGAAAATTCGCCACCAATGTCCTAAGTCTTTATATTGAAATATAATTTAATTGCCTTTTTATTGAAATAATTATCCAATAGGCTATATAGTGTGAGAAAAGGTTTGTCCTAGACTGGTTGGAAACTTGTCTCACATTGGAAAAATAATTGGGGATACAATATCTACTGTCAGAATAAAATTTTTGTATATTAGTTTAAATAACAACTAACATGTGTCCACTTTGATCAACTCACCTTTGCTAGCATGTTACTCGCTTATGCAGAAAATGGAGTTATGGGTTGTGGCTATGGCGTGATGTTGGAGGAAGATGAGGCGATAAAGGCCTTGGTTTCGACTCTGGCATTGGTGCTAGTTTAGGCATCAGGGAATTTTTATCACAAAATCACCACACCCCCCGAATGGCCTAAGTGTGAATGGGAAATTCAGTGTGATTGGGAAACATGGGATCACATCTCAAGTTGTGAGACTTCCGGGATTGAGGTGAACCTCCGGAGAAGACCGAATTCCTCTTCCTAAACTAAGCACTACACTACTCCTAATGCAAATAAAAACTAACTAGACCTATACTAATTTTTCCAGGGGATTAGGGAGAGAGATTTGCAAGAAATAAAACCTATACTAGAAGTGGTGATGCACCAAGAAAGGGTTTTTAGAGACAAAATTTTTCGGTCTTCCAATGAAGAAGGATGAACATGGGAAGGATGAACATGCATCACAAACCCAACTGCATACAATAATTCATTCCCGGATAAGCACAATAATTCCAAAACCTACAATGGAAACCATGGATTACACACTATACCTGCAAACATGAGAGAGGCAAAAAGAAGTAGTAAAAATTATGGAAGGATAGATAATTGATCAAAAAACGTCATTTATTACTTCAAGCACATGCACAGTGCATCATTACAGCAGGAAGAGGCAAGGGTTGTCATTACAATCTTTGAGAAGGAAGGCTTGAAATCCTATAAATTAATAACAACTCAACTTATGAAGAGAGGGGAAAGTTGGAAAAATGTGTCTAACTCTTGAAATAATGCACCCCTTTACATTTTATAGCATTCTGAGTTGTGGAGAGACAAAAGGAAGAACTCCTAAAATCTAGGCAAAATGTAGCAGATGAGTTAACCATGTTGTTGGCCATGCTTTCTTGTGGCACTCCATACTTGATTACATCATCAATTATACCTGGGAAAACTCTCCACCTCTATGCTTCATGAATTCAAAAATTTGAATTTTTCTCCATTTATTTAAAAATAATATTTTAATAATTTTTTGGAGGTCATCCCTGGTCCATGGTGGGACCCATGACGGTTTAATTTGCATTTGAGGAATGTTTTGGAATTGCTTTGGTAACAACTGGCTCGCCACCAGCTCACTGAGCTGGTTGGCATCAGCTCAGTCCCTTGATTGTTTTAGCGCCCTCTACACCTGTATTGGGTGCCTTCACTTTGCATTGATCTTCCTTGTATTAACTACCTTTCATGATTGGTTCGCCGATCGTATACCAATTGGTGAGCTATTTGTAACACCCCTTTCATTGGCATTCTCTCACTCATTCACCACCCCCATCATGTATTGGTTGAGGATCCTTTATTATGCCACCTTGTTATCTTGCCATGCTCAGTCAACTTGGTTTCCACCTAAATACACCTATCATTTCGAAAACTTGGCCTCACATTTAACACATCGCACTCCCATTTACCTTGGGATTGGCATTACACAACCTAACTTATCATTGATCGGCCATGTGCTTACCATGGTTGGGTGAGTTCTTTCGACATTGATATCCTTCAAACTTCAAATGAACTATTCCATGCATCATGTCTATCACCCAGCTTACCACTTACCTCGATGATCACTCAACACTCCACATTTTAACTATTAGAGTGGCCTCCTGACTCATTCATTTGAATGACACCGACTGACTCGCATGGAAGCTCAAAATCATCTTCCCCTTGTAAATGGAAATCGTTGAAATCCAAACCCTTAACTTCCAATACAGACTTGTTAGGGTGAGCTCCTCAAATTCCCCTTGAATTCCCATGTAAACATCTCCCCAACTTCAAAATCCACCTCGCATCCGGGACCTCCCCAAACACTCCATCATACGTCCTGAAAACCTCCAAAACCCCAAATTTAAGACTCCAAAATTGCATCCAGTTTCGGGCTTCAGGACTCTGGCTAAAATGTTTTGAAATTGCATCAGCTTCGAAATGCCAAACTCTGAAATTTGCATTTCTGGAATTTCATTCTTCTGGCGATTTAAATCCTTCATGTGTTTGATCTCATCTGGAACCGAGTTTCTGAATGCCAATCTCCATGAAATCCCAAAATCGGGATATCCCTTCGAAATTGTGCTTCAAAATTCTAATATTCTAACTCATTGTGTTTTGACACTCTCAGTATTCTGAGTTCTTCCTCTCAATGCCCTGCGTTATTTGGCATCCTAACTCACCCATTGCTCTCAAAGTTCACCTCATCACCAAGTAAATCATTCCTAATCTCGTTCGAGCTCGAGACAATCATCTTCCCTGAAACTTGTTCCTTTTTCACGATCTTCCAAGCTTGAGGCCTCTTACCACCAACGAATGCCTTGGTTGAGTAGCTTGAGCTCCTTTGCATCAACCTCGAGCTATGATTCAGTCCATCTGACCGGTCATATTTTCCATTCGGAGTTTTCCCTTACCAAACTGTGGTCTCTTGTGTGGCACTACTCTTCTTGATATTCGAGCTCACGATCTTCCAATCCATGAGAGCCATCGTTGCTGAATCGGTTTTCTGAGTCTCTGTTACTGCATTACGAGCTCTTGTTCTTTCCATACCAAACCTATTTCCCTCCTTCAATCTAGCAACGTTCATCACGAGCCTTCGCACCTCAATTGCTCTTACCTTGAGCCCTCGACTGTGCAATCTTGCCTTAACCATGTCATTGCCATCTGCATGACTCTCAAACCCCTCTAATGCATAGATATTAAGTTGGCTTGATTAAGCCCACATCAAGCATCTTAAGTCTCACTTCCAACCCAACCATGGATCGCTCGGATCCTTCACGTGCACTCAACTTGGCCAACCCATTGGACCTATTTTGAGCTTTATTATAACTCTGTGGTAAAATTCCATAGTGAGCCTCAAATCATAGGTACTCCTTGATCAACATCGACTCAGCTCAGTGAGCTATTCGTCCTGTAACGTCATTATTCCTCAACCAGCTCAAACTTAAGCCCAACATACATGGCAAAACTCGCCTTGAGTCCACTCACTCCTTTGAGAAGCTCCCGGTGCTATTTTTTCCATTACCAACATCCGTTATTAACTCTTGACTCAATCCTGAGCTTGTCTTAGCCAAAATTGATGACCTCACTTCTTAGTCATCGACTCCTTGCTAAGATGCATCCTACTTTCCAAGTTAACCCACGAAATGAACCCTTTTACCTTTGATTAGAAGTGGGCTCAATCTAAGACCAATTCCCAAGTTATCTCCAAACCAACATGCCAAGTCGACCTCATTCAACAACCTGTGCCCGTTCATGTCATAATGGCCCAAGTTGTTTAATATCTTGACCAACTCACTCCCTAAAACATGCACTCAATTAACTTACTCGCCGAGCTCTCAGTGAGCTCTTTTTCACTCAATGTCAATCTTGATCCATAACCTGGATTTTCTTCATGAACTTTGAATTCCGATGGGCTTTTCCCTTGAAACCAGCGATTATGGAAACACAACAAGACCCCTAAAACTAATTTCTCAATTTTGATAGCATTTTTGCTCACATGTCACTAGAAGTGATGCCCACCAGGGCCAATTTACTGCTCCTCTGAACAAATCCTTGGGCCTGGATTCAAAATTAATAATCCCAAAACTGATACTAAACTTCCCCTGACATTCCTGTTCATGAGCCCTAAACTAAAGCTTCATCCCAAAAATGATTCAGGAATAGACTGCTGCTGAAGCAACTTTTTAGCTTTCTAAGGCCAATGGGCCTCCCGTTGTCCAATTTTGCTCATGAGGGAAAATTGGATAACGATTTTTGAAAACCTCACAAGGGATGCATTACCTGCTAAGCACTAGTCTAGTAGCCTAAATGCATCCATTGGGCATAATATCATTGTTAACCCAAAATTGATCTTGAATGGATCCTTGAAATCCTGATTTTGATCCAAGTACCTGAAGCACAGTAGAACCCATGATTGTCTTAGCATCTGCATAACACATTGCAGAGAAATTATTGAATGAAACATTTGCTGGTTTGGGACATCATGGAACTCTATTAAATCTTGAATTTTTCCTTCTTTTGAACCCTTCACCTCTGACACACTATGCAAGAGAAACGACGAAACACAACACACAATATGTATGAAACTAAAAACCATATATGTTTCAAGTGAAATATGCAGGGTGTGTCACGCACTTATTCTGCTGAAAAAAAACCTATTCCTACTCTACGCTACATAGAGGCACATGTGATCTAAACGAACCCTGTAACTAGTTGTGAAAAATAGCTTCCTTTCCTCAGCCATGCAGATGATTTGACAATGGACATGGCTAAGATAGTGAGAGTGAAAAATTGAAACAAGCCCAATTCTCCACTTGGTTCACCAAGGCATCAACTGGAAAGAGAATGCATGCCTCTTTTATTTTCTCTGCATTTTTTTGTAGAGGTATTGTAATTGATCCTTGGGGTTGTGAAACTCATCCTCACATTCCGAAGTGAATGTGATTGTTTATGGCTTCTCCTTTAGCTCCAATGAAGCCAAATACCTGATGGGGACACATGTCTTGACCTTTTGAATTTGTCCACTGCTTTGAGCTTCAACTTTAATAAGGAAGTCTACCTAAAGACATTCCTGAAAAAGGTGGTTTTCTATTAGATGATTTTCCTCTTGTTGCTCATCTATAAACAAATGATCTTCCACTTGGATGAATGGTATTGAAATGATGTCCTTTTTGTTTCCTTTCCCTTCCTTGACAACAAGGAGTTCTTCCACAACATGTAACTCCTTTAGATTGCTTGTAGCCTCTAATTGAACTCATTGAATCAATTACAAGTGTTTGAAGCTTGTTTCTCATGTAGGAGTTCCTCTTCTTCCATTTGAAGACAAAATTGATTGGCATTTTTAATTTCCTCAACAATCAAAAACCTAAAAGGTCAAATTATTCCATATATTTCTCTTGAGAATTATTAGGGGAAACAAGATTTTCTTAGATTTTCTTTGCCATACATGTTCATCAACCAAATCAGGTTCCACAATTGAGAGCAAGAAATCTTAATAATATCATCTCCATTCAATGCTTCTCAACCTAACTTAATCTTCCCCACATGTGCTCCTTTTCTTCTTCATTCAATGAGTTCAACATGGAAGATTCAATTCCTCTAATGTTGGCTTAATAAGATGGTTATGAGAAACAGGATTGTTCTACTGAGTTTCCTTCTAAAGAAACATTCTTTTATGTGTTGAATGCTAGAGTGATGGGATAAAAAATTTTTCAAGTTCTATAGGCTTTTCCATCAAAATGATCCTCCACTTCTGATAGATAATATGCCTCTTCATTGCTAGCTATGCCAAGGACTCAACTTCCACCATGGTGTTCTCCAGATTGGCATTTTTTCACCATGATCCTTCTTCATCATCAAACAAAAAATTAGAAAGCTCAAATTCTTCTAAAAATTCAGATTTTTGAATAGATGAAGAAGGAGAAGAATTTAAAACCTTCTTGAATGATCTCCTCTACATTCAAAACCACTGAGTCCGCCTTGTTTTCCTCCACAACAAGAAACTCTTGTGGCTGATTTGCAACATTTGATGAGGCTCTTGGCAAGTTGGTGTAATCCCTCAAGAAGTGTTGTGAGTTCTTAACATGCATCACAGTTAGGATCACTGCATTCACTTAGAACATCTTGGAACACATTGGTAGAAATTTTCTTCTTTCACTTGCACATGATCCTCTTCTTGTAGGATTTGAAGCCAACTCCCAATTTCCTTCTACAACTGATTTTACAAATTGGTGGTGAATCAATAGTTTCCATAGACTTTGTATCAACATGCACACTACATTCTGAATAGGTAGATTGTTGGTCATCATTTACTTGTGTTTGTTGTTATGTACATTCAGTCTTCACCACCTGTTTTGAGCTTAAACCTTGGCTGGAGGCTTAATTAGGAGAGGAATTTTCTTGATGTTCAGTCTTACAGCCCATTCCATCATATTCTTTTCTAGGCTCCTTAACCATGTCCTCCCCCTCTTGACTAATATCATATTTTCGGTCCACCCAAAATGGATTTGGGAATGTAGGAGGAGGGGTGGGTTGGGACTCAACTGGTTCCTTTATTGTTTGAAGTGATGGGAGAGGTGAAACTTGTGACTTTTGTGGAAGAGAAGGAATCTTAGAAGAAAGAGGGTTAAAAGATTCATGGTGGGATGGGAAGATAGGAGATGAAGAAATGGGATTCACCATATGAGCAGCAGGTGAAAAGCTTGGGAATTGATATTTATGCTGAAATGATATTGGTTGGGTGATGAAAGGAGGACTCTGAAGTGGCAATGCAAAAGTTTCCCATTGACAGCACTGACTACATTGCATTCATGAGCATCTATTTCTTCAACCCATATTTCAAGTTGAGGCAGCATTTCAACCATAAAACCAAGATTTTCCTGCAAGCTATAGTGATTTGGCATAGGGCCAACCCACGAACAAGGTACCCTGAAGCCAATTTTGAATGCCTTTATTTGAGTTGTGGCTCTTAGAGTGCACCATACCTTGACCTCCAATTTTTTCACCTTAAGCTGTAACTCTGCATATTCATATGTAGGATAGCCTCCATCATCTACATATTATTTCTCTTGAAAATCTACATAATTAGGTGAATAATCAAACTGACCATGACTTTTATCATATGGATATGCATGCAGCTGATTTTCACCATAAAATAGATTTGGAGGTTGACTGTACTCATATGGGAATGAATTTTGCAAGCTTGGAGACAAATTGAACTAGAATTGTTGTTGTTATAAAGTGAGAATTCCACTGCGGGAATGAATCCATGACTGCATAACTTCATGAAATGGGAGAAAAGATGGAAATATTTGGAAGAAAAATGGATGGAAATGGGTGAAAGAGAGAAAGTATGCAACTCAGAGAGTGGGGTTACTTGGACCAATGGATTCGTCTAGTTGTGCTTGGGTATGCCTCTTAATGCAACTGGAATTTCACTCAAGAGCATAACTAATTAATGAAATAAAGTGGATATAAATACACGCACATGTTGAAAGGTCACCTGGGAGGAACTGGTAAAATAGCCAGGGAACTCAACACCGGTCAGTAAACAAGGAACTGACATCGGTCACTTGTGCATTTATGTTTTTATTTTAGACGGGGGATTTGATCCAACGGTTGATTGTAAAAGTGATCGAATGGTTGTAAATGCATAGCTAAGGTGCCCTAAGTTTATATAAGCTTATATAAGCTAGAAAACTAGGGTTAGAACTAAGGATAATGGAGGAAGAATGTTAATTCTCCTTGGTTGAAGATGAAGAAGAAGAAAAAGAAGAAAAAGGTTATATGAAGATAGGGATTCAATGGAGAGAAGTTGGACAGAAGGAAATAGCAGGTACATCTGAATGGTGAGAAGAGTGTTATGTCTTCTATTGTATTTCCTTTGTATTGTCTTGTCTCAATGTAATGGCTTGCATAGTATGCAAAGCACATAGTCTTTCATCTTGTAGATCCACATGTTCTTGTATTGTAGTGAGATCTTGTATTGTAGATCCATGAGATCATGTTGTATTGTTGGTCCATAGTAGATCTAGTATTGTAGCTCGTTAGAGGAGAGCTTGTGGGTATAGATAGTATCCAGATATATTAGAGAGGTTGTCTTCTTGTATGCACAGGTTGATGCAGTGAGATGGAGGAGAGACTTACTTCTTGGTGCACAGTATATGGTTGCACATTGGTAGACCCATTATGAGAGGTCTTGTTTGCAGATTCACAGGAGAGCTTGGTTACACAGTGGGAGATGCAGTAGTTCCTGGTTATGTGATATATGGTGGTGTTTGGAGGCACAATTGTAGTGCACTCATGGAGATCCATTTAGAGATCTGGAGGAGGAGATACTCTTGGAGAGATGCATTGTACTCTTGTATGAAGATTTGGTTTGTACTCTTGTTTATTATATATATGAGATCTCTATCTTTGGTGGACATAGCCCACATTGGGTGAACCACAGTACATGTTGTGTTATGTGTGTGTACTTTGTTTTGATTTGGATTATTCTAGTTTATACTTCCACTACTATAGATTTTGGGGAATTGTTTAGATTGTGTGTGCATGATTGGGTTTGTTATTGAATCATAACACTATTCTGCAGTCCTGAATTCCCAACAACTGGTATCAAAGTATGGATTTAGTTTTTCAGAGCAAGTTTTTGCTTCAGGTTTTGTTAGTGGTTTACTGATAGGTGTATGAGAGTAGGGTTTGTTTTCCTAATGTGTAAATCACAGGAAGAGATTTAAATCTCAAGTGGAAGCTATAAATGTAGGTTGCTAGAAAATGATAGTGACCGACATTGGTATGTGTATACCGGTGTCGGCAAGGTCCTTAACCGATGTCAGCAAGGTAACCATTGTGGTCGGTTAGAGGGTGACCATGGTTGGTTAGTGGGAAACCAATGTCGATGACCTGTTTAAACAAAAAATCATAGATATGAAGAAATTGAGAAGATGTAGTGAATGTGTCTTGTTTGTTGAGGTGTCCCTAGTTCTTGGAGGCACAAATATGTTGGTCAAATTGTAGATCTAGGTTATAGAGGTATGGTTTTATCTTGTTATTGTAGTGCTTGTATGTTTTGGATGCACATGCATGGTTTGGGATTGCATATCTGAGTATGAGATAGAGGAGTAGTTATGCATCCTTGGTTTTGTTAGATGCACGAGATTCATTAGAGAGGTAGAATATAATAACATAGAATGAAGATGAGGCTTCCATTAGAGAGGAAAGTACTTTGGTTAAAGATGTGGTGAGTGTCTTGGTGCTGGTAAGGTGATGTGTTTCATCTTGGTGCAATTTATTTGCATGTATTATTGTTGTTAAGTTTTTTGTATAAGATTTGGGTGCTTCTTGAAATGACTAGCTCAACACAGCTATCGGATTTGGTTGGAGTAGGCACCTAGTTTGGTGTACTATGCCAATTTTTGGCATTGTGATCATTCTAGTAACACTGATATTGGTCATAGAACTGATGTTGGTCATAGAGGAACCGAGTACCAGTCAGCTGACTGAAGGTTAGTCTCTGTGACAATGAATTTGTACTAGGTTTTTGCAACTAAGAGAGGGCATGGAAGGTTTTAGTGTCTAGTTTGGAGGATTAGGTTTCTTGCACAGAGTGTACAGGTAGAAACAAAGTAGATCACTTCAATGTTTGAATCAGAAAGAGGACAGAGTTGGATCAGGAGTCTAGTGAGACTTGGGTCAAATTCAGGTATCTCTATTTGGTTCATGTTTTATTTCTTTCGTTTGAAGCAACTGGTATTATGTTTGGATTGTGTGCACAAGTAAAATATGCACCATGGATATTTGGTGTGTTTGAATTTTATTTTCAGGGATGTGTTGGAATCTTGAGGACAAGGGTATCTAGTCTAAGGATGAGATCCTCAATGAAAATTCATGTTTAGACACAGTTGCAGGTAACAAGAGATGTTGAGTACATATGGATGAAAATAAGGTGGTTCAACCTACTTCACAAGAAGTTCCAAACTTTTGTGATGTATAAGTATTCTTTGATAATAAGGGAATCAATTTTATATTTTCTTTCATCTTTTTATTTCTCACTGATATATATTAGAGCTTTTGAGCTTGGTGATTAGAGGTAGTGCAAGGGAGTTCATGTTGAGTGGGAGAAAGCCATGGTTGTTGGCATTGCAGGTTGGACACATATGCATGTGTAGAGTGAGAGGAGAATGCTACTATTCAGAGTGGCATGAGGCACAAGTTGTTTTGGAGGACAGTCACAGTTTTGCAGGTATTTTGTGTTTAGTGTATGGTGATGTCACTTCTAGTTTTATTTTATGGTGCCTGGATATCCTTATGGGATGGAATTGATGGTTGTTCAACTGGGTTAAGAAGAGAGAGAAATGTTTTAGAGTTTGAAGGGTGGAAAAAGGAAAATATGTTTGTTATTAGTTGAACATGGTGATTGACAGGATCTGGACAACCATTGTTTGTTAGATTACATGTATGACAACAGTGTGTATTTACAATTTATTGATGTTTCCCTTGTTTTTTTCATCTTGGATAATTGTGCAGTATGTTTGATGACATTTTTTCTGGTATTTGCACTAATTATTAGTAGCATGGTTAACATGGTTGTTGTTGTTGACATTGATGAGCACATGATTCATATTTGGCTTTGGAGTTAGTCAGTGGTAGACTTGGAGCTTCTGGAGAGCCTGGTGATATGGATGGATGTACATGGTGAGTTTGTACATGTGGATAGATTTTTTTTTGTGAGTTTATGATGATGCAAATATTTGTTTTACACATGGATTCCTATGAGCATGGTTTATATGCCCTTGAGCATGAGTAGGGGATGTTTGTATTTCCTCTTGTTATTATGTTACTACATGATAGATATGTTTTCTACAAGATGGTTGTCTTGGACATGCAAGTTGTTTATGTAGGGTTGGATTTACAGAATGCAGTGTTTGGATTCTTTGAGTTATGCAGGTGTTGTGGATTAATCACCCACTGGATGCATGTAGAACTCATTTGGGTTGTCTTTTCCGAGGATCTTTTTTTGCTTACACATATTCCAGTTTGACTTGTCTTTGGTCAGTTGCATTGGTGGTTGCATGGAGACATGGATAGATGGTTAGAGAACATGGTTGGTTTTATAGGTATGGCTATGGTTGCGATTGAAGCTCAGTACTTCAGTTTGAGTGGGAGCTCTTGCAGGTGTGTTAGTCATGGTGGCTTGGTTGCATGAGAGGCTTGGTGTTATGATTCAGTGGGAGCTTGATGTATGGATAGCTCGTGTATCACGGATCAGTAGTAGCTTCATGTAGGTATATGGTAAGTCATGGTTTGTTATCTTCTTGGTTTTAGAAGATGGTTTAATATTCTTGATTTCATTTGAGAGAATTGTTGAAGTAAAGAATAGATGGTCTTCATGGTATGTAGAGGATGGTGATGTACATGTACAGGTACAGGTTCAACAATTTATCTCCAAGTGGGAGATTGTTAGGTTGTGGAGCTGAATTGCTTCACAAAGGCATGCATTTGAGGTTTACTGGTTTACAAAGTAACCTGACATCAGTTAGGGAACTGAACATCGGTCACCTGGGAGGAACTGACATCATTCAGGTCTAGTCAGCAACATAGGAACCGACACTGGTCAGGGAACTGGTTACCTGTGACACCAGTTATGTTTTATGTTTTTATTTTAGGCATGGGATTTGATCCGACGGTTGATTATAAAAGTGATCAGATGGTTGTAAATGCATAGCTAAGGTGCCCTAAGTTTGTATAAGCTTATATAAGATAGAAAACTAGGGTTAGAACATAAGGATAGATGAAGAATGTTAATTCTCCTTGGTTGAAGATGAAGAAGAAGAAAAAGAAGAAAAAGGTTTATGAAGACAAGAGCTTCAATGGAGAGAAGTTGGACAGAAGGAAATAGCAAGGTACATCTAAATGGTGAGAAGAGTGTTATGTCTTCTACTGTATTTCCTTTGTATTGTCTTGTCTCAATGTAATGGCTTGCATAGTATGCAAAGCACATAGTCTTTCATCTTGTAGATCCACATGTTGTTGTGAGATCTTGTATTGTAGATCCATGAGATCATGTTATATTTTTAGTCCATTATAGATCTAGTATTGTATCTTGAAGGAGAGCTTGTGGGTACAGATAGTATCTATATATTGTAGAGGAAGTCTTCTTGTATGCACATGTTGATGCAGTGAGATGGAGGAGAGACTTACTTCTTGGTGCACATATATGGTTGCACATTGGTAGACCCTTGTGAGAGGTATTGTTTGTAGATTCATAGGAGAGATTGGTTGCACAGTGGGAGATGCAGTAGTTCCTGGTATGTGAGATTTGGTGGTGTTTGGAGGCACAGTTGTAGTGCACTCATGGAGATCCATTTAGAGATCTGGAGGAGAGAGGAGATACTCTTGGAGAGATGTATTGTACTCTTTTATGGAAGGGTCAGTTTGTACTCTTTTTTATTATATATATTGAGATATCTATCTTTAGTGGACGTATCCAACATTTGGTGAACCACGGTAAATGTTGTGTTATGTGTGTGTACTTTTGTTTTGATTTGAATTATTCTATTTTATACTTCCACTGCCGTATAGATTTTGGGGAATTGTTTAGAATTGGTTCTTTGGAGATATTATTTGATTGGTGTCTTTTGAGGACAGACAACATACCTAGTTTGGGGTAATTTTGGTTGGGAAAATTCTAAGTATTGAAGAGAAAAGTTAACATACAGAGACACGTGTTTGGACAAATAGGGTATTACTCGTAGGGTTGTGCCATAGCTATAAGACAGGGTAACATGCGGGGATGGACACATAGGAAGAAATAATGAGGACTTAGCCATTTCCTAGAGCATGAGATAAAAAAATAAAAGTGAGGTTAGAGTAATGACCAATAAAAGGATAAAAGAGGGATGACTTAGTGGTCAAGAAAAGGCTATTTTTGAAAAAAAAAAACGATGAAGATAAAGGAGGGTAAAATCACACGCATAGAGAAGGATATTAATAGGATTAAAGTAGGGTTATATTTATAGTTAGGAATCTATTATTATCTACATTTTTAAAAGTATGTAAGAGTGGCACACGTGGATATTTTTAAGAATGTAAAACATACGGGCTATTGTGAGAGCACACTTGTTATTAGGAGAGTGCATGGGCGGTGAAGGGAAAGTCCACACCCCTATATATTATTTTTAAATTAATTTTAGTATGCATTATTAGTAGGACTCTCCATTTAGGGTGAGAGTATTTTTGCTCTATGTTGTCTTGATGTAGTTATAGGTTGTTAATGCGTGTATAGTACAACGCACCTGTGTATTGACTGTTAATGTATTCATCTCTATACTATGTGATTCTTTTAGTTTATAATGAACAATTGTTGTTAGATAATGGTTGTTGACATATCTAAATATGGTGTTATAATTATAGCTAGTTGATTCCCTTTGTTATTGTTTATAATGTTCATATTCCTTATTAAATGTGTTGGAAGCCAAACTTATATGAATATATTGGTTATTTGCATATGATTGGTGTTGCCAATAGTTAACAATATGATGATTATGCATGATAACTCCCTATCAAGCATAACAAGTCAGGCTTCAGGGACCTTGTAGCTACATGTGGTTTGGGTGAGCTTTCAAATTTGTCTGATTGAATTTCCAACATGCATAATTGTTGAGTATTTCAAAAGATTACAAGGTGCTACATGCATCAAAATTCGATGTGTTTTTAATCAAAAATTTAAAAGGATATGATTGTGCACCCATTTCTGACTGATCTACCAGTGCATATGAACACTTTGAGAGGTTAGCGATCCACCTTTTAACTTGTAGTTTTATATGTCGAATTGAATCACTCTCTTCTGAAAATAACTGAAGATGCCCACTACATTAGTTCTATTTATGTCAAATGGAAATACACTGAATTAAGTCTGGAATAATTGAAAACTCAAAGGTACCTCAACAAGATCCTCAATTCAAAGATAACCTTCATATTTTCATTGAGTGTAGTCATAATATCAGTCTTGACTGTAACTCATAAAAAAGGGGGTCATAGTATACCGCATGTAATTCATAATTATAATATGAAAATCTTACATTGTACGATTTTTTTGAAATAATGTATGACAAATAAAATTGGAAATCTTGTTGGATAAATATGAATCGTAGCATTTTGAGTATTTCTAAGTCACTAAGATATTGAAAATGGATAAGTAAGTGGACAACAACCCAAAATACCAAATGATGCTTGTCTTCCCTAAAACTATCATAGTCTAACTTCCGTGCCCCCCATCTCATCTTTTGAGCACCAAGTTCGTATTTACTACAAAACCCTTACATAGAAAGATAGCTAGGACCATGTTTGGGCTTATTTTTTCTAGTTAACTATAAAAATTTTTTTAAAACATTTATTTTAGCATTTTGTATCAGAGATTTTATGTTATTGAAAAATAATGGAGCTCCGACCGTGCCCATCCCCCACTAATAAAATGGAATTAAAAAACTAATTGAGCTCAAAGATGGTAGGGTTTACCGATATCTGTATAGGATTGATGCCTATACTTGATGGCTAGTATAATTTCGATGGATCTAAGTGGATCACATAACTTCTTCTATCCCATGAAAGAATAGAGATATTTACCTTCATGTAAAGCTATACTCAGAAGATGCATAGTTAGTTAGATAAATAATATGGAAACCTGGATATCTTGGTCAAAAAAATTGACCCCAAAATTCAATGGAATTCCTTAGAAAGGATAGATAATTTGCATTCAACGTCAATGGTATAATGATTTTATAAAATGATAAGATAAACGTTTTATTTTGATTTATGATGAAAAAGAGAGTGACATTTTACATTTTCTTGTAAAAACATGTGGTTTGATGTGTTTGTAATACCATGCCTCAGGGAGTCTAGGGATTCCAAAATGGATCCCAAGCCTTAAGGCATGGCTTGGAAAAGCTAAACACTCAAAACTTGTACGCGTTATAATGCGTGATGTTTAGATTTATATATTGATGGCTAACAAAGTGATCTCTTTCACACGGGAATTCTGCAGATAGGTTTTGTCTGAATTTTCTCTACATTCTTGCAAATTTTTTAGTAATTGGTCCCCTAAATCAGGGGATTTTTTATCCATCATGGTTGATAAATCAAGAGCTAAGGACAAAGGAAAGTTAAGGGAATAAGACACCAGAGAATTGGAAGAGATCGTCGGTAATTAAGAAAAATTGAAGATGATGCAAAAATCTTCGACCGAGGGTAAAGGTACATCCGCTATATCAAATGTAGTCTAAATGTATTAAGAAAATATGAAATTACATAATAAATCTCGAATGTAGGTGAATAATGATTTTAATATGAAGAATTTATATTGAATGTGTAATGAGATAATGTTGGTACTGGATGAAGAAACTTGACCTTGTGTAAGTGATGAATCCAATGTTGAGGATGATACTACTGAGAATCCAAATGTTAACCCCCTAATTTGTATGCAAACACTGAGATGAAGAAAGTAACCTCAGTAAATGAATCTTCACCTCTTGAACATAATCCTTCCATTTATGTGAAGAAAACTTGAATTCACTTAATTGAAATTGATGGTTCTTATTATAAAACCAATGCCTACAAAATACTCTGAAAGAAATGCAAGAAAAAAAGCTAGTGGAATTTGGGATAATTACTTTGAGAATTTAAATGACACACAAAGATGTCAATTATTTGTTACATTGATGAAATTAATTAAGATGAGACCTATAATGAAGACCCTGGGGTTAAGAACATCTAATGTTGTTGATCAAAATGCGTCAATTATTGAAAACATACATAAAGCATACCAAACTATAGGTGGCAAAAGACGCACCAAAGATAGTAATGTTACACGGCGTGCACTTACTAATTGTATAGTAAGTGATAAAATAGTTAATAAACGCTTGATTAGAAAAACAAGCAGTGCTTTGAAGCTAAACAGAAAAAACACTAATGAAAGAAATAGAGAGACGTAAACGTCTTGAGTTAGTCAATATCACTGCATATTGGGCTTTCTCTATCAGAATTCTATGAAAAAGACAAGAATACATCTAATATTCTAAAAGAATTAATTGTAAAATTTTGGAATGAGAACACAAGGGTGTCACCAAATAGAAGAGATATAGTAAAAAGAAGAATAGGTTCTCGTAATCGTGAATCGTGTGAAAAACATTTCTTAGATATGACTCAAACAGAATTGTTCTCTAAGTTTAAAAATGAAAATCCACAAATTAACATTAGCCAAATATTCTTTGAAATGAGAAAACCCTTTTATGTGAAAATCAATCACTCACGTACCACTTGTTGTTGCAGGCATCATGTTGAATTTTCAATGCATTATGATGTTTTTTGTCAAATACGTCATGTTTTGCATATTGACATCATGTTGTAGGAGTGTGGATTAAATTTCCCACAAAAATCTTCAAGGGAATTTATTCCGACAATATTTTGTGAAAAATCAACAAGACAATTTTTTTATAACAAAGCATGTTTGGATGGAATGTGCAATGTATGCGGTGGCTTGCCAAATCTGAAAATTTGTATCCATGAGGAGAGTACATATTCAATAGGAAAATAATTGGTTGATTTCACCAAATATAAATCGGTGGCATATCAATTAAAAGATGGAAAAGAATCTAAGAGGTGTGAGTCTTGTTAGAAAACAATTACCTGTATCAGAATATATGGTCAAATTCAGAGAGGAAATTTTTTATGAGTATGCAAGGCACACACATAGAGCTCGATGGTTGGATGAACAATTCAAGTTAAGCAAGGACACATTCCCACTTGGTACTATTGTTTCAGTAGTTGACTTCGCAAAGAATTACACATTGTAGCCAAAAATGGAGGTTCAGTCTCAATATTATAACTCAATGCAAGTTTCTATTTTCGTGCATATAACATTCATGCACTCTCCTGAAAGCACTGAGAAAGATCAGAAAAATATTAAGAGAGTATCATTTCTACATCAGTGATGATCGGACACATTCTACAAAATATGTACAAAGGTGTTTCTAGGTGTTTTATGAGAACTTGAATGAGAGGAACATTAGTTTCTATCAACATTACATTTGGTATAGACAACTGCACATCACAATTCAAGAATGCACAGATGTTTTATTGGCTAAGCAGGATGCACAAAGAAACAAATGTACAACATATTTGGATTTTTACTGAGGCAGGGCATGGAAAAGGAGAGCATGATGGTGCAGGAGCATGTGTGAAAAGATCACTTACAAGAGAAGAGTTAAAGTTCAAGGATGGTGCTAAATTTACAGATGCAAAAAACATTGTTGATTGGTGTGTCTAAGAATATGGGCCATGAATCTCAAGATAGATCAACGGTTCATAGATATTTTTGGTTAATAGAGGAACAACATTTGGAAAACTTTGAAGATTGTATGATAGTTGTAGGATCAAGTGATATGCACTCATTTCGTAGTTCAGATGCAAATTCTTGGACTATTTATACTAGGTACATGACATGTTTTTTATATCATGCATTGATTTTGTGTGGAATGAATGTGAGTCACAACAGTGGGTGGATGAATGGACTTGTAGACCTCTAATTCCACTCAACACACATCAAGTTCTATGAGCATTACAACTTACAGGGTCTTCAGATCAAATGACAACATCACCTGACTTTGACCAAGTCTCTGATTTAGTGCAACAAGGTACATACATATATATGTACATGCCATGTTTTAGATTTATAAATTATTAAATGACTCAACTCTTAATGTATTTTAAATTTGACTTGAAAAGTTTTACTTTGTGATACATAGGGCACATTTTTGTAAGTTATTGCGACAGAATTTAACAAAGAGGGAACAAACTACTTCTTGTCTCATTGTGTAGAGGGGAAAAAAATTGACTTCCACAGTCATTGATGGTGAAGACCTTGAGTATCCCACTGGGTCAGTGGTAGTCATTGGAACTTGGCTTCGATGATATCCTATCAAAAAATCAAACATTTGGTTGTTTGAAGACTATGAAGTACATTGAAAGATACTTCACTATTCACATTTGGTCCTTGCAACAAATATTAAATTGATCAAATATCGAGGTCAGGCCATTAAACAAGAATCTGTGGAAGGTTTGTGAATTAGATCATGAAGTGATTCTTGCTACTGTTAAGAATAGAGTTGATCTGTGTGGTTCATTGGATTGAATTTGCAAAGGTATGCTCTTCATGAATTTAATTTAAATATTTACTTAAATGATTTTGTTTAAATTTTGTATGATTTAAAATTCTATTTAATTGCTTACTAACATTAAAAATTATGTAGGTTAGTGGTGCCAAAAAAGCTTCCACCTTCATGTGGTTGGCACTATCAGTAGATCTAATTTATTATTCTCGAAGCCAAGTGAAGCTAAGAGAAATTAAATATTAGAAAGAGAACAATTCTTGAAGCAAAAATTCTAAGAAATTAAATATTAGAAAAAATATATTAAATTTAAATTTCATTTCACCACCTATATTGTAAAAATATCTTATTAAAATTATCATTTCACCACCTATATTGTATGAACCACCTATATTATTCACATGGTTGGCAATGGAAAACCTTACACTGACTTAGACTATCAATATTCAACGCTTTTGCAAACAATATAGACAATCGAAAGAACCAAATGGAGATGGAGAAAATAGAGAGATAATTTCATACAGGGTCTCGACAAAGAGGTGTAGGATTTGACGAGACGTCTCTAGGTGCCACGGAGTCTGAGAAATCACCTGTTAAGATATAACATTTTTTGGTCTCAGGGCTCTTAAGGGACTACACCCAGATGAGGTAGACTAGAAGCACTAGGATCTTTGGCCTCTGAAACGACACCTCCCCTAGTTTTTACCACGCCATCCCCGACATGTTGGCGCAGTCGGTTTGGTGCCAAGAGGTTCCGTTTACAAAATATTTCATCGGACAACTTTACACTGACTCAAACTACAGTATTTCGTACGTTTTCAAACAATAGGATAACGAGACAACCGAATGGAGATGGAAAAAAATAGAGAGATATATCTTGTAGAGGGTCCTAACATGGAGGTGTAGGATCTGACGAGACATCTCTAGGTGTCATGGAGTCCGAGAAATCACCTTTCGAAGATATAGCATTTTTTGGTCTCAGGGCTCTTAAGGGACTACGCCCAGAACGAGGTAGCCTTGGAAGCAACTGAGAGCTTTTACCTCCAAACAACGACACCTCCCTAGTGTTTACCTAGCCACCCCAGACATGTTGGTGTAGTCAGTTTGGTGCTAAGAGCTTCCATTTGTAAAATATTGCATTAGACAACCTTACACTGACTCAGACTAGACTATTCGATGCTTTTGCAAACAATAGGACAACAAGAGAACCAAATGGAGATGGAAAAAAATGAGAGAGGCTTTCATATAGGGTCCTAATATGGAGGTGTAGGATCTAAAGAGATGTCTTTAGGTGCCACAAACTCTGAGAAATCACCTGTTAAAGATATATCATTTTTTGGTCTCAGGGCTTTTAAGGGGATATGGCTGAACGAGGTAGCCCAGAAGCAACTAGGAGATTTTGGCCTCCAAAATGACACCTCCCCTAGTGTTTACCTGAGGCCATCCCGACTGTGTTGCACATAGTTGGTTCAGTGCCAAGAGATTCTGTTTGCAAAATATTGCATCGGACAAGCATTACATTGACTCAAACTGCAGTATTTCACGTGTTTGCAAACAATAGGACAATGAGAATAATCGAAGTGGATATAGAAAACCTAGAGATAATTTCATAAAGGGTTCAGGAGGTGTAGGATCTAACAAGACGTATTTAGGTGCCACAGAGTCTGAGAAATCACATATTATAACATTTTTTGGTCTCGGGGGTCTTAAGGGACTACACCCGAACGAGGTAGCACAGAAGCATCAAGAGCTTTTTCCTTTGAACTACACCTCCCCTAGTGTTTAATTGGCTATACACCCTGACATGTTTGCATAGTCAGTGTGGTGCCAAGAGGTTCTGTTTGCAAAATATTACATCGAGACAACCTTACACTGACTTAAAATGGTATTTCGATGCATTTGCAAACAATAGGACAATGAGAGAACCAAATATAGATGGAGAAAATCGAGACATGATTTTGTAGAGGGTCCTGACATAGAGGTGTAGGATCTAATGAGACATCTCTAGGTTCCATAAAGTCTGATAAATCACATGTTGAAGATATAACATTTTTTGGTCTCAGGGCTCTTAAGGGACTATGCCCGGACGAGGTAGCCCGGAAGCAATGTCAGAGCTTTGGCCATCCAAAACTGACACCTCCCCTAGCATTTTCCTAGGCCATCTAGATGTGTTGGCATAGTCGGTTTGGTGCCAAGAGCTTCCATTTGCAAAATATTGCATCACACAGCCTTACACTATTCTAGCATGTAAATGAGATGGGATAGAAACATGTAGACCTAGTATTTTTTATAAAATTTGGGAGATGATAGAGGAAGCTTTCTTTATGCTTCATGAAAAATTTCTTGTCAAATATAGGTCATTTGTTCAATTTATGTGAGATTTTGTAAATCAAGATTTTTGAAAAACTCATCCTGAGCTGCCTTGCTTATTAGCATTCAAAAAAAATTGTACAACATCCTTAAAATAAATAATAGAAAGAATTGTTAGATTAAATTACCATAAAAATCATGTGCAAAAATAATTTTCTCAAAAGGAGGTGTGGCTGAAAAGTTATTATCTTTTTCATGGAGTAATTTTTCTCTTTCCTCGGTGTGCACCAAATCGATAAAAGCAAAAATGTGAGTTTGAACTCCAAGTCTAGTTTCATCACCTCTAGAGTATCTTATTATCTCATTCATGATGTATCTCAAAAATTTTGAAAAGACACTTGAAGGTCTCAATTCTTGAAGGTACAAGTACTTGCTTCTGACACCATGTCTTAGTGTAAATGCTCTAACATATGAAGGTACCTAGCCATTGTTAGTGTTCTGACTTTGTGCTCAATGAGGTTCTTGAAGATCTTCTACATTGGCAAATCAAGTCCTACATCAATATTTTGTGAGATGACTATCACTCAGAGTGTAGGGAATCAAGGTTTACATCTTCCATGTTAAAGATCGTGCATTCAGAAATCTTGCTCAAAGATATCAAGTTTTTTGGTCTCATTCTTTCACACTCAGTATGGTTAGACCAGAAGCAATTTGGTTCTAATCACAACATTTCCCCTGATATTTACAATCCAAGTTTGTTGTAATGTTACATGCTAACTCTCTCAGTGGTTGATCATACAAACCTTAGTTAAAACTAATGCGTTTGTAAACAAGACAACGATAAAGTAGGAGACCTAAAATGATTTCTAGACTTCCATGTAAGGTGTAGAATCTGGTGAGACATGACAGTGTTTTTTCACGTATTAATTGGTTAAAATTTCCCAGGGAAGCTATGATGATTTTGATTGAGAAAAAGGTCACCGAGACTCAGAATACATCAATAGGTCATCTGAACGTGTGACGCAGTTAGGAAAAGAGATGATAAGAATAGTTTGACACATGCTTGAAGATGTGAGAAAGATGTCGAAAATTTTCAAGGATAAGAAGGGAAATAGTTATCAATATAAATTTGTTAAGTGAATGAAGTGATTGTCATTCATGAGTTTTTAAACAAAATTGTAGAATCATCCTTAGAGAAATCATACAGTGATTTTTCTTGGAGGAAATTGGCATAATAAGATTAGTGAAATCATTTTCTCAAAATGAGGTTTGATGCATTCTGATCTTATTTTGATGGAGAAATTTTTGATCTCTGTGACCTATTTTATAAATGATATAAAAATTTGAATATGCACATCTAGTTTCATCACCTCTAAAAGATCTTATTATCCATTCTTGATGTAAAGGCTAAATAGGGAGTTGTCAATTCTTGAAGATAGAGTAGCCAACCATCTCCCAGTGCTTTTGGGCTACCTGGGATTTGAGGCTTGTTAGTCCCCTAAGATCCCTGAGACCAAAAGATTTTTATATCTTCCATAACAGTGATTTTTATCGGACTCCGTGGCACCTAGAGATATCTCTTTAGATCCTACACCTCCACTTAGGGACCCTCTATAAAATCCTCTCTCCATTTTTTCCATCTCCATTTGGTTCTCTTGTTGTCCTATTGTTTGCAAACATGTGAAATACTACAATTTGAGTCAGTATAAGGTTGTCCGATGCATTATTTTGCAAACAGAACCTCTTGGCACCAAACCGACTACACCAACATGTCCTGATGGCCTAATAAATTCTAGGGGAGGTGTCGTTTCAGAGGCAAAATCTCTTGTTGCTTCCGAGCTACCTCGTCTGGGCATAGTCCCCTAAGAGCCCTGAGACAAAAAAGTGCTATATCTTCGACAGGTGATTTCTTGGAACTTTGTGGAACCTAGATACATCTCATCAGATCCTACACCTCCATGTAGGGACCCTATAAAAATTTCTCTCCATTTTGTCCATCTCCATTCGGTTCTCTTGTTTTTCCTATTGTTTGAATACAAACACGTGAAATACTATTGCGTTTGAGTCAGTGTAAGGCTGTCTGATGAAATATTTTGCAAATGGGACCTCTTCGCACCAAACTGACAACTATGCAAATAACATGTCTAGATGGCTTGGTAAATGTTAGGGGAGGTGTTGTTCAAAGGCAAAATCTCTTGTTGCTTCCAGGCTACCTCATCTGGGCATAGTCCCCTAAGAGCCCTAAGACCAAAAAATGATATATCTTCGACAAGTGATTTCTCAGACTCCATGGTACCTAGAGATGTCTCATCAAATATCCAACACCTCCATGTTTGAGACCCTATATGAAATCCTATCTTAGTTTTCTCCATCTCCATTCGGTTATCTCGTTGTCCTATTGTTTGTAAACCTGTCAAATAGTGCAGTTTGAGTCAGTGTAAGGTTTTCTGATGTAATATTTTGCAAATGGAACCTCTTGGCACAAAACTGAACTATGCAAAAATGTTCAGATGGCCTGGTAAATGCTAGGGGAGGTATCATTTTAGAGGCCAAAGCTCCCATTGCTTCTGGGCTACCTCATTCGAGCGTAGTCCCTTAAGAGCCCTAAGACCAAAAAATGCACTATATCTTTGACAGGTGATTTCTCAGACTTCTGTTGAACCTAGAGATGTCTTGTTAGATCCTACACCTCCATGTCAGGACCCTATAAAATTAACCACATCTCTCAGTTTTATCCATATCCATTCGGTTCTCTCGTTGTGCCTATTGTTTGCAAAAGCATCGAATAATGCAGTTTGAGTCAGTATAAGGTTATCCGATGCAATATTTTATAAATGGAACCTCTTGGCACAAAACCGATTGTGCCAACACATTCACATGGCTGGTAAATGCTAGGGGAGGTTTTTTTTTCAGAGGCCAAAACTCCCGATGCTTTCTATGCTACCTTCGTCTGGGCGTAGTCCCCTTGAAGAGCCTCAGAGACCAAAAAATGCTATATCTTCGACAGGTGATTTCTCAGACTTCCATGGCACCTAGAGATGTCTTCTCAGATCCTACACCTCCATAATTGAACCTTGACTCTATGAAATGTCTCCATTTTTTCCATCTCTATATTTGGTTCTCTCGTTATCCTATTGTTTGTAAATGCCAAAATATTGTAGTTTGAGTCAGTGTAAGGCTATTTTCGATGCAATATTTTGTAAAAGGAAAAATCTTGGCACCAAAATTGAAAATGCCAAAACATTTGGCTGTCCTAGGTAAACACTAGGGGATGTTTATTTTTGGAGGCCAAATATCTCATGATGCTTTCGGGCTACCTCATCCAGGCATAGTCCCCCTAAGAGCCCCTGAGACCAAAAAATGCTATATCTTTGATAGGTCATTTCTCAGACTCCGTGGAACCTAGAGATGTCTCTTCAGATCCTACACCTCCATGTCAAGGGACCCTCTATAAAATCTTATCTTGGTTTTCCTCCATCTCTATTTGGTTCTCTAGTTGTCCTATTGTTTGCAAAAGTGTTGAATAGTGCAGTTTGAGTCAGTGTAAGGCTGTCTGATGCAATATTTTGCAAACAGAACCTCTTGAACCAAAAAACTATGCTGAAACATCTAGGTGGCATAGGTAAATGCTAGGGGAGGTGTCATTTTAGATGCCAAAAGCTCACGTTTATTTTCAAGGCTACCTCATCCGGGCATAGTCCCCTAAGAGCCTTGAGACCAAAAATTGTTATATCTTCGATAGGTGATTTCTCGAACTCCATGGAACCTAGAGACATCTCGTTAAATCCTACACCTCCATGTTTGGGACCCTCTAAGAAATCATATCTCAGTTTTTCCTCCATATCCATTCAGTTATCTTGTTTTCCTGTTGTTTGTAAACGCGCGAAATAATGCAGTTTGAGTCAGTGTAAGGCTATCCTTTGCAATATTTTGTAAACAAAAGCTCTTAACACCAAACTGAATGTGCTAAAATGATTGTATATGGTGTAGGTAAATGCATAGAGAGGTTTGTTTTTGGATGCCAAAACTCCTGGTACTTCAAGGCTACCTCGTCTGTGCATAGTCCCCCTAAGAGCCTTGAGACCAAAAAAATGCTATATATTCGATAGGTGATTTCTTGGACTCCATGGCATATAGAGATTTATTGTTAGATCCTACACCTCCATGTGTAGGGGCCCCCTACAAAATCCTCTCTCTATTTTTTCTATATTCATTCAGTTCTCTCGTTGTCCTATTGTTTTGCAAATGTGTCAAAATAATGTGCTAGTTTGAGTCAGTGTGAGGTGACATATCCATTTCATGATGTTCCCCTCATAAGATTTTCACTCAGTGGTATCCCCTATTTTTCTTGGGGCGATGAATGTGTACACATGTTATTCCTTTTGAGTCTTAGCTCCCTGTGCTTCAGGATACCTCGTTCAGGCATAGTCTCTTAAGATCCTTGAGACCACAAAATGCTATATCTTTGATAGGATATTTCTCAGACTTCATGACACCTAAAGACATCTCATTATATCCTACAAATCCACATCATGACCCTAAACAAAATTTGATTTTTTTGTTCTTCACCTCCATTCGGTTCTCTCATTGTCTTATTGTTTGCAAACACGTGAAATACTATTGTATGCTAGGAAAAATACACTACTAACATGGAAGTAAAACACAAACAATAATACCTCCTCCTTCACAATTCCATAGAAAACCTCAGAATGGGCAAGGAAATGTGGATGATCCCTGATTGCTTGATATGTAGGTGATTTTTCTCGAATCGGAGCAAGGCCTTCCTGCAACAAGATATACTTACTTTGCACCTAAATGGAAAAGACGGGTTATGGATTTGGGGTGCTTCAAGATGAGGATATTTGGGAATTAGGATGAGATGGTAAGGATGCTTCTTTGCTCAAAGGATGCAAGAACTTCAGACATGGCATTCAAGCTTATTCTCCGTGTCTCTCTTCTAGGGGAGGGGGTAAGGTTGTATTTATAGCATGGGGGAGTGATTAACTTAGATTAATTTAAGTAATCATGGTTTGAAAATGTGGGCAAGATTAGGTGAGTGGGGTCCACGAAGAATGTGGTGCAGGATTTTATGAGTGGATTTTTAATTCATAAATGGGCAGGATTTTAGGTGAGTGGGGGACCACAAAGAGTGGGTGAGGATTTGAATTATGAATTTTTAATTCAATAGTAGAAAAACATGGAGAATAATGATATGTGGTGAAGAATTGGGTTTTTTTTTTGGGATTTTGAAATGGATAATTAATCAAAGTATATTTGATTAATTTGAAGTGTATTTTTTTGGGAAATGAGGAAGGGGGAATTAATTGATTTTGGACATGATGTGAAATTAGGGTGTCTAAATTTTCCCCTCTTTGGAAGGGTATTATGAAAGTAGTATCATTTCAAAGAAAGTAGACGAGGTGGATGAATATGCCCCAGGTGGAAATATTGAAGGTTTTTGAAGGTATCCTCCAAGATTAAAATTTCATGAGAAGATGTGATTATGGAAAGATGATGATGCCCCCTCGAGAGGGATGACAAGGATGGAATATACGACAGATCTCTTGAAAAGAGGAGAGATTAGTTCTGTGGAGAGGAGGACAAGAATGGGGTGTAAGAGAATGGAATGACTGCACGACGCAAATGGAGAAAGGATTCAATTGGCCTTGATTGATATGTGTGAGGGTGTGTGGAAATGATGCAATGGGAAAATGAAAGGGAATGGACATGAGTGGTGGTTGAATATGAGAAGAGCAAGAAAGGGGAATGAAAGAGGGAGAAGAAAATAAGAGAAAGGGATGATAGCGGAAGAAGGAAATGATGAAGGAAAAACAAGAAGAAGAAAATAAAATGAAAGAGTAGAGGATAAAACTATGAAGTGAAAGGGAGAAAGAGTCAAAATAAATGGAAGATAAAAATGAAGAAAATGAAGGGAAAGAAATAATGGAAAAATGAAAGAGATGATAGATTTGAGAAAAGCAATAAACCGCAGAAGTAAGAGGTGAATAAGAAAAGGTTATGGTGAATGGGGAAAGATAAACAAGAAGGAGAAGACGAGGTGAGAGTAGGTGGGTAATCAAGAAAAATGGAGAGAAGGATGCAAAAATGAAGGGGATGAGGACGATGAAGAATTTAAAGAATATGAAAGAGGAGGTAGAAATGGAGAAAAGAAAAGCTATGAGGGACCAAGAAGGTGTGGAAAATATTAGAGGAAAGAAGAGAAATAGGTACATAATAAACGAAAAAGGTAGGGGTGGTAGAGAAAAGGAGGGGTGGTCAGAAGAAACATGAAAATGCTGAGGGAAGAAAGAAGGAAAGAGTGCATACATACAGAAGAAGATTGAAGGAATCGGGTCCTTGTGAGGAAGACCAAGGAAAAGAAGATGGAACAGACCGCTTGTAGATTCATGTGTAGGGTGGGATGATAAAAAGATGGGACAATGCTAAAGAACCAGGTTATCAATGGGGAAATAAGAAGGAAACGTGAGGAAAGGAGGGGAAGAAGATAATATACATGAAGTGAATTAAGACGAGGGGTGGGAGAGAGAAGAGGATGACAGATAAAATGATGTAGAAGGAAGGGAATATAGAATGGGGAGAATAATAGTAGATGGAGCAATATAATAAATGTAAAGAGAAGAATGAGGGGAGGAATGAAAAAGATTGGAAATGATGCGGAGATGAATGAAATGAGGATATGAGGATTACAAGATAATAGAAAAAGGATGTATGATGAAGACAGTAAAGATATTGAACAGGGTGAAGGGAATATGGAGAGGTAGGGAAGAAGTGATGAAGAAAGGGGGGGAGTGGGAGAAAAGGATGGGAGGGAAAAGAGAATGGGGGATAGAAAAGGCAATGCCAGTGAGGGAACATTAGGGAAATTCCACTAACAACGAGTGGTGGGAAAGAATGAGTGAAAAAATGAAGAAAGAGGGAAAGGAAATGAGGAATGGAAAGGGTAACACCAATGATGGGACGTTAGGGAAAGGCCACTTACAATGAGTGGTGGGCCCAGAGGAAGGAAGGAATGAAAATAAAATGGAGAAGGTCCAAGGGAGTGAACGAGGCCATGCGGAATGAGGATTGATGATTTTTAGGGAAAGTCCACTAATAATTATTAGAGCGGGAACAAAAGATGATGATGAAAGAATGGTCGAGAAATGTCAGCAACAATGTCGAGTAAGCGTTGGGGGTAGAATATGTACAGAACATGTGGGTGAGCGATTGAGAAAAGGTGAAGATGAGGAGAGGATGAAGAGGATGAGGACGAATGAGGTGATGATGAAGAAACAAGACAGAAAGATAATGGGAAGAGACCATATGAAGGATGATGGGTCAAGAAGGGGAAAATGGGGGAAAATAATGTGATGATAGGTGGAAGATATTAGACGTATGTTATGAGATGATAGGTTGAGAAAGGATAATGGTAGGAAGAAAATGCAGTTGGTAGGAGAGACTAGGTGGAAGAAGCAATTGATAGAGTGAAAAAATAATGAGGCGAGGGAGAAGTCTTGAATGACGAGTTTGAGTTAAGGAAAACCTTTAAGTGAAACTGTTATGTGATGGAAGCGGTTAAGTAAGATTTCCAAGTGAGCAACGCTAGAGATGACAAGTGGGAAAGTAAGAAGTGGTGTTTGCGATAATGGAAGAGGAGATGAGAGGATGTGATAATGGGGAATTCTAAGAAAAAGTTAAGGATGATGATGTGGAGTGATGGGGAAAGGAAAGGAGACAGATCCTCCTTAAGAGGGAGTCTTAAGTGAGATCGCCATGCCACAGGAGTGGTTAAGTAAGATTGCCAAGTTGAGGATGGTGATATGCAAGGAAAAAGACAAAATTGTATTGGGTACAGGGGTGGAATGGTTTTTTGAAGAAGATGATTGTGATGAGAGGCAAGAGAAAGAATATGGGGGAAATATGATGGGATGGGAAAGGAAATAGGAAAAATCAACCTTAAGAGGGACTCTTAAGTAAGATTTCAATGTGGATGGGATGGTTAAGTAAGATCACCAAGCTGAAAAAGAAGAAAAAATGATGATAAAATTTGTGGGAAGAGGGTATGACAAAATGGACTGAAGGGGAACCCCTAAGTGAATTTTCCATACGATGAAATTGAATGAATAGGATGAAGGATTTAGAGAAGGATGAGAGAAGAGTGAGTGACGTATGCCAGAATGGAAGAGGAAGTGAGAGGAGGTGATAACAAGGAAGAAAGGAAACAAATGAGTGTAACATGAATGGATGGAGGAAGATATGTGATAGAAGATGGAGATTGTGAGGGGAATCCTTAATTGGGAGGCCCTCGTGGTGAGAGTAATGATGTGAGCATTAGAATCAGAATATGAGGAGTGGAAATATGTTTGTGGTGGTGAGTGTTTTTTGGTGAGGGGAGAGATGGTGGACAAGCTTATATAGTGGGAAGATCTTAGGGAGAGGGTATAAATTTACCGAGGATCCCACATAGAAGGGGTTATTAAGTAAGATTGTCAAGTAGGAAGCAGAAGAGTGAAAGGAGAGAATACAAATGGGTTACAGGGGACATGAATGGTGAGAAGGGTTATGAGGGGATAAGGGAGGAATGATTAGAAATGATGAGAGAGGATGAATGGATCAAATATATGGGGATTATTGCAGGGGAGGAGGAGCTGCCGGATAGTGAATGCTACTTGAGAAAGATCTTCAAGTAGGATTCACAAAATACAATGATGATCAAGTAGGATTCCCAAACTGGGGGGTGTATTAGTATGGGCGAATGGATGGGTACAAAGTAAGATTTTGATCATGCAGGAAGATACTCACGTGATGAAAAGCATCTTAATTTCAATATAGCACATAACAGAATGCATCGTGATATAGAAAATCAGGATGGCTAGACTGTAATATGCGTGATAGCATAGATAGGGGCCATAAAAAAAGGTTTTATTCCCTAGTATGATATGCAAGTGGAAGGGAGCATACATAGAGGCCATCAAGAAAGTATGATGCCCCAATACGATATGCAATTAGATAACATAAGTATTAGAGAGAACACCAAGATACATAAAATCAATATGCCCCCTATAATATATCAAGATACAAGAAAGAAATTAATAAACTGTAACTAATAATGGAACACAAGAACTAGTAAACATGTCCCTAACATGTTCTACAGTGACGATTGATTGGATGTGCCCCCAATCAGGGGTACAAGGGATTGGGTCAGTGTCCTCAAACAAGGAAACAATGAGATCCAAATTTTCCCTAAGTGAGGATTTATGCGAGGAGAAGTGATTTGAATTTGATAGTCATAAGGTGGTTGGATCATTCATTTGGCATAATAGTTCAAAGGATGAACTGTGTTCCTTATTGAGTTTTTGGGATATTACAATTTTTTTTAGAATTTTTGTGATTTTGTGGATTTTTTTGGTCTTTTGAAAAGTTTGCAAATGTTTTTGTATTTTGGATATTTTCTTATTTTTTTGGATATTTTTAATGTTTTTTTTGTATTTTTGAATTTTCTAATGTTTTTGGATTTTTTTGAGATTTTTTAGAGATAAGTATGATGCTCACGAAACTTAATAGGATCTATATTAGCACATGTCTCATGATGATAAATATAAAGATGTGATGTTGATAATGAAAATATCTGCGAATGGAAAAGAATAACATTAAATTATTCAAAGACAAGTAAGACAGAAGGAACAATGTACAAGTTGTTGTCTCCTAGAACAGTGAAAGCCTCAAGGATAAAATTTCTTTAAATGTACTACATTCATCTGGTTTAGCAAGTTCTTGACCATCTTCAGTGGTCAATTTATAGGCTCCAGAGCCAAATTTAGCTGTAATTACGTAAGGTCCTAATCAATTAGGTTCAAATTTTCCTTATTTTTCTCGCTCTTTAGTGGTGTTCTTTTGATTTTATTTCAAAAAGAGGTCACCGAATTCAAACTCTCTAGGTCGTACTTTTTTATCATAACTTCAATGCAACTGGTTTTGAGAGACTTGAAGATGATTAAGGGTATTAAGTCATTTTTCATCGAGAAGCTCAAGCTCTTGAAGCTGTGATTATCGGTATTCATCCTCATTAATGATATCTTTAAGGGAGATTCTCAAGGATGGGAGTTCAATCTCGATAGGTAAAATGGCTTCAAAACCATAAACGAGGGAAAATGGTGGCTCAAGTAGGTGTGCAGTAAGATGTGTGGTAAGCCCAAAGAGCGGGGTAAATTTGAGTGTGCCAATCTCGTCCATGTGTATTGACAATTTTTTCCATGATGGATTTTAGAGTCTTATTGGTTGCTTCTGCTTGACCGTTACCCTGAGGGTAATATGGAGTGGACCACTTAAGTTTGATGCGGAATCCATTTGGCGAGGTATTTTACATTCTGATTTTTAAATGACGTGCCATTATCGGTGACAAGAGTGAATGGGACTACCAAATTGACAGATGAGATTATTAAAAATGAACTTCGATATCTGGCTACCAGTAACATAGGTGAGAGGCATAGCTTCCACCCACTTAGTAAAGTAATCGGTAGCGGTAATGATGAACTTATGTCCGTCGGATGATGTTGGTCTGATTTTACCAATGAGATCAAGTCCCCATTGAGAGAATGGCCATGGTGTGGTTATCGATTGTAATGATTGGGAAGGTGCATGGATAATATTTCCATGCTTTTGACAAGCTTGGCATCGTTTGACAAAATGGCATGCATCACTTTCCATGGTGGGCCAATAATACCCAACACGCAGGATTTTCTTGGCTAAGGCTATACTGTTCATCTGTGCTCCACAGATACCCGAGTGGACTTCAGTTAAAACACCATATGTTTCCCCTGATTAAGACATCAGAGTAGGGTGCCATCGTAACCTCTTTTATAAAGAGTTTCTACTAGAATGGTGTAACGAGAAGCACGTTGTGCTAAAGCGTGTTTATGCATCAGTTTCATGTTGGTAGGAAATGTTTTATCACGGATGAAGGTGTAAATATCATGATACCAAGGGTTATTTGGACCCACAATTTCACATACCATAGTATTTTCAGGAAGATCATAGGTAGGCATTAAGAGATTTTCTACAAGAAAATGTGCCTGGGGTTGATTGGACGTGATTTATAACAAGGACCCAATAGTTTTCATAGTGTTGGTAGATTTATTACAAATTCTAGGGATTTGAGAAAAGCTAATTAACTAAAAATAGTTTCAAAGGCTATCCACCATGCGCTTATATGGGATAATTTTTTCATCCTTGACTTGGTATTCGTCAGTGACTTGGTTGATGATAAGTAAAGAATCACCAAATACAACTAACTCTTTAAGATTCCATGATATAGCAAGTTTTAATCCTGCGATTAGAGCTTCATATTTTGTGATATTATTGGTACATGGGAATGCTAATCGAAATGATTTGGGGATAACATGTCCACTAGGTGTGATAAGAAAAATACCAGTGCTTGATCCATGGAGATTACAAGATCCATTAAAGAATAGAGTCCAGATTGGTGTGATGTCTATGTATAGAAGATATTCATCAGGAAATGTGAAATGGAGTTGTTCTACTCTCGGAAGAGGTTCCTCGGCAAGTTTTTTTGTGAGAGCCTGTCCTTTAATTTATCTCTGTGGAATGAACTCGACGTCAAATTCACTAAGTAGGACGACTCAACTGAACATTCTTCTAGTGAGAATATGTCGAGACAATCTTAGTGATCAAGTTAGTTGTGTGATTGAGAAAGCAATGATGTAACTTATGAAATGCAAAGGCAACCGCCAAGCATACCTTTTCAATTTGGGAATATTGTATTTCATGCTCAATAAGTGTTCGACGAAGGTAGTAAACAACTTATTCTTTTGCTTGATCATTGTGTTGTGCTAATAGAGCTCCTATGACATGTTCAGTGGCAGATTTATAAAGTAACATGGGTTTATCCGCAACTGGTGACATAAGAATAGGTGGTTTTTCTTGATCATTGTGTTGTGCTAATAGAGCTCCTATGACATGTTTAGTGGCAGATATATAAAGCAACATGGGTTTATCCACAACTGGTGACATAAGAACAGGTGGGCTAGAGAGTTACTCTTTTAACTTGGAATTTTTTTTTTGATAATCATAGCTCTAATGGAATTGTGCATCTTTCTTGAGTAATTGGTTGAAGGGATGTCACTTATCGGCCAATTGTGATATGAAACGTTGAATAGATTGAATCTTCCCTTGAAGACTGCGTATTTTTTTTAGGTTTTGAGGGGGAGGCATTTCCATAATGGATTTGAATTTTGCGGGATCAACTTCTATGCCTCTCTGTGAGACAATAAACCCTAACAATTTACCAGAGGTCACCCCGAATACACATTTCATTGGGTTAAGATGAACCTTATACTCACATAATCTCCCAAAAATGTGTCTCAACACACATGGATGTCCAATTGATGTTTTTGATTTTGTTAGTATATCATACACATAATATTCTATTATATCATGTAACATATCATGAAAGATGACTATCATTGATTGTTGATAGGCGGCACCGCCATTTTTCAAGCCAAAAGGCATGACCTTATAACAGAAGTTTCCCCATGGTGTGGTAAACGCCATTTTATGTTGATCCCTTTCAGCAACACGTATTTGATTGTAACCAGAACATCCATCTATTAAGGAGAGCATTTCATGGCCTACCGTAGAATCGAAAATCATGTCTGTGTTTGGAAAGGGAAAGTCATCCTTCGGACAAGCCTTGTTAATATCTCAGAATTATGTGCATATTCTGATGCCAAGGGTTTTCTTGGCTATAAGAACTATGTTGGATATCCATGTCGAATAATCAACAGGTCGGATAAAGTCAGCTTCTAAGAGTTTCTTGAGTTCAGCTTTGACAAGCAATGCTACTCGGGGATTCATTTTGTGTAGTTTTTGTTTCACAGGCTTTGCATCCGGATGCACCAAAAGGTGGTGTACTAAAAGAGATGGATCTAGGCCTGACATATCCTTATAGCTCCATACAAATATATTTTGGAATTAAAAAAGGAGTGTTGTGAGTTCTATGCATTCTTGGTCAGACAGACTAATGCCAAGTTATAAAATTTTTGGATGTTCAATGGTTCCAATGTTTATGTTTTTAGTTTCTTCTATAAGCATTTTAGATGCACCCTTTTCAGAAAATGATTCTAATGGTTGATGTAATTCATCATTGTCGGGGGATTTAGCACAATATTTTTGTGTGTGATGTTGAGACTTTTTATTGATATTTTCGTTTGATAGGGTGACAATGAGATTTTGACTATGGGAAATTTTCTGTTTGCACTTCTGATCCAAATGGTCTGAAGGTAAAGGATCTGAATAGTCCATTTCTTCACCAAAATAGGCTAACTCATCTAGAGCGATTTTAAATCCTTTTCTATGGTTAGAAGTAGGGATTTGATCGTGAGTCCCAAGGGATTATTTGATGGATTCATCGTTTTGGAACATGTCCATGGCCATATGATGTGATTGGCCATGGTAAAGATTTGTTTCAGGGATAAGCTCAAAATTGATGACGTTAACAGATAAATATTCAAAGTAAATATTTGTTTCAGCGAGGTCTTCAAAAAGGCTGCATGTAGACCTGGTACTACAATCATACCTGGTGTCATCGGTCTCAATTGAATTTAATACAGGAGAAACATTGAATACCTTGTAACCAAGACCATATTTACCGTGATGTTGTGTGCAATTGATTGGGTCTAAACAACCTTGTCCATTTGGAACGAGTCCTTTACCCTTCCATCGCATGTTTTTCGTTATTCGACAAGCTTTGGTAAATGGAAGGGACTCATAACAGGGAGAAATGTCGTCATTATATAACCAAGATCCTAAAAAACTTGGAATATGTTCATTGTCGAGATAACCATTTTTTTCCAAACTGACTGTCCTAATTGGTAAGTGGGATGGATTCTCAGATGCGGAGCGTTGGGTTTACCATAGTTGTGTGGGGTTTTTTTGTTGTAAAAGGAGTCTACGAAATTTTGGAATTTATATTCTCCACATCCTGTGTTAATAATTTTGAATGTGTGGGATGGGGGACCAGTGGGTACCTTACGTGGCAGAGAAGTTAGCTTGGTAGTTATGAAAGATGAAGAAAATGGGGTGGATTAGAGGATGAAGCTTGGTTAATCGAAGCCAAAGGTATCTTAATAGAAGAGGAAGGGTTAGATGAAGAAGGTTGATTAGGCATGGAAGAAGATGGTGTGGTTGATGAGTGATTGTTGTTGGAAGAAGAAGCTTGATTATTGGAAGAAGATGATTGATTGGTGGAAGATGTGGTTTGGTTAGAAGGTGATGGTTTCAAATCATATTTATGGAGTGTATCTAGATCGGCGCGTGTTTTATTAGGGATTACATTAGGTGGAGCATACTTATCTATTTATAGATAATAATGATCATGTTTATACTATCCTTCGAGGAATCTACAATATTCAAAGGGTCAAGGATCCGCACACAGCGTGAATTCCTTGTCCAAATGAGGAAATTTAATATATTGGTGAAACATGGATGGGATAGCTTTCATTGCATGAATCTATGGTCGGCTGACGAGAATGTTATATGAAACTTCTATATCCACCACATGACATATTGTTTCTAAGTCGATGGGTCCAACTTGGAGTGGTAACATGTTTGTGCCTTCAGACTTTCGTTCACTATTATCATACCCATGAATGGTTATGATGTTGTTTTGTAGATCATTTTCAGTGTAACCTAGGCAGCATAAGAGTTTCATGGAGAAAATATTCAATGCGGATCCATTGTCGATTAATACACGCTTGATGTTACGATGAGTTATATAACCCTCAATGTATAAAGAATGATTATTAGCGATGTTGGGATTAATAAGGTCAACGGGACCAAATGATAAAATAGGATTGGGTACCGAAAGATGTGCGATTAAGGGCTAAAATTGTTGTGAATTGATGTTCTTGGGGACACGAGCGTTATTCAATGTTTGCATAAGGATGCGTTGTAGTGCTAGAGAATAATTAAGTAATTCCATGATGGAAATTTGGGCTGTAGTCTTCTCTAATTGTTTGACAATATTGAATTATGGCGCAACTTATGGAGTGGAATTAGTGGCAGATTTAGATGGTGGATTAGGACGTGGCACGGGAGAAGAAGTAACAAATTTTTTTGTTGTAGGGAACCACACTTTTTTCTATCTAGTAGTGATCGCACAGTCGGTTTTGATCTTTATGGTTGCCGCTAAGTCTTGGTCATAGTCTATGGTTGAAATGACTGAGTCATACTCAATGTTGCTTGATGATTGGCCCTTATCCTTTGAATTATCATCATGGTTAGGAAAGGGGTTTTCAAACATGTTAAGTTTCTCATTGGGTGTTTAAGTCTTAGAAGTATTTTCAACTTCTATGTCTCCGCGTTCAATCAAGTCTTGGATGTAATGGCAGAGTTACATGCATCGATCTGTAGAGTGCTTTTTTATGCGATGGTACTCACAATGTCCATTATCCTTATACCAATTTG
The DNA here is from genome assembly GCA_019776745.2 of Taxus chinensis. Taxonomy (NCBI): domain Eukaryota; kingdom Viridiplantae; phylum Streptophyta; class Pinopsida; order Cupressales; family Taxaceae; genus Taxus; species Taxus chinensis. The sequence goes on along the minus strand of JAHRHJ020002930.1, from coordinate 155,767 downwards.
GTTTGGGTTGTCCTTCTTCAAAGGGTTTAATTATGGGATACGTAATCATGTTGGCATTTTCCAAGTGACGAAAGATGCTAGATAGGATTTCTCCAAGTGGAGGGAACTGTCTTCTCCTATCTCAAGAAGAAGCCACTTTTCTAGGAATGATGATTGGTTGTTTGGATTTGAATGTGTTGAGTGGATTTATTTGAAAATTTAAAACATGGCGAGAATCAGTAACGCCATCATTAACGATATTTTGGTTTCGATTAAAGAATTTGGACTTGTCCTGGTTCTGGGGGATATCTCTATGAGGTTGGTCCAGTAAAGGGTGTTTTGGGTAATCCCTTAGAAATGAGAGATCTTTCAATTTGTGTTCCTTTTTCGATGACTTCTTCGAAATTACTTAGACAATGCATTTGCATATGGAATGATAATTCAAAAATGAGATTTGGAACAAAAATTCTAACCAATTGTCTTGTTGGTATTGAGCAAGGGAATTGAATTGCAATTCCTCACCATCGTTGTAAAAAGGAGGAAAAATTTTCGTTGGGCCTTTGTCTAGTGTTACAGAGATCAAGCATGGTTATTTCTAAGTCTAAGTTGAAGGAAAAATGTTTAACAATTTTTTCCGATAAGTCTGCAAATGTCATGATTGACCCTTTGGGAAGATGGAGAAACCAGTCTAAGGCATGTCCCCCTAAACTCATAGGAAATAATCACAAAAGATATATGTCACAATAAGCAACTTCTTGACATTGCATGTAAAATTCCTTGACATGTTCACGGGGGTCACCCTTGCCTTTGTATTTATCAAATTTTGGGGTTTCGAAGGACGACGGAAATGGTAAGCGTAATATTTATGTATCAAATGGGTAAGGACATAATTCTTCAAAGTTGAACTATTTCATTTGTTTTTGTAGTCCTGGATGGTGTCTTTCATATGTTTCCATTCTTGTGTGAATGGAGAGGTAGGGGATGGATTATCAAAAAATTTCTTGAGTATTGGGATCTTTTAACCTTTCAGCAGTAGCAGTTGCTTCCTTAAGTTTCCTTGTTAAGTCTTGAATTTTTGTGAATAACTCATCGGTCGAAGAGCTATTTGGGTTGTTTGGGATTTCGTTGTGATAACTCGATTCACCTTTTTTGATAAGTTTGTTTAAGTTTTCTGTCCTGAATTTTGGAGGTAGCTTTTCCCCCATGGCTAGGATGCGTAATAGATATTCATTCTTATTTTTATCTATCACCTTATTTACTTGTTCTTGTTCTTCATTGGTGAGTTATGGTTGTGTGACTTCTTCATCATCATTTTCATTATTATGACTATGTGTGAATACCATGATGAGTGTGCCCGATTAATCTGTAGAAGTGGTTATGAACTTTGAGTGAACGTGATTAAACGAGGACTTGGGTGCTTTGGATTTGGCTTGAATAGGATTGTGATTGCTGATAAGGAGAGTAACTCAAACAAGTTATCTCAATATGATTGTGATATAGCTCGAGACAAGCTATTAGGTAATTTGTGTCACGTTTTGTAGATTTGGCTTAAACAAGCTCTGGATTGTTGACGGGGAGAGTAACTCAAACAAGTTAATCTCAATATAATTATGACACAACTCGAAATGAGCTTATGAAGGAATTTGTGTCGGATGCGATATTGATAAACTCGATAGTTGACAAAATAATGAGTGAACTCAAACAAGTCACCCAGTGTCAATTTGATATAGCTTGAAATGAGCTATGAAGGATGTTTTGGTAATTGATGAGATAAGGAGTGAATGCAAGTCACTCAATGTCTATTGAATATAGCTGAAAACAAGCTATGGTAGATTTATTGTTGTCTGAAGCAGGCTAATGATGTTTTGATCTTTGTTGTGGGATTACTTGAATGTTTTGCTTGGTATTGAATCGATTGATAAATGGTGTTGTGGAACATGAATAGGATTTGAATTTTACAATAAACACATTGATATCAGCCAATTTTTATGATAAAAACAATGCTAAACTATTTTGTTTAAAAACCAAAAATAGTCATGTGTATCAAATTATTTTGGCTTAAGAGGTAGATCCTTCAGGAGTGATCATTGTTTCATGCAATCATACAAGTATGCCATGAAATGATGGATGCAGGCTCTTATCACTCCAAAAAGATGCATCCTATGATATAACCTAGTCCTGATATACCTAATTTTGTATGGGGACATAATTGGTATGGGGAACCCTTATAACACTAGAGGAGACTCACCAATTCTTACAAGCTTGCTTTGGAGTGAATCACCATGTCCAAAATAGGTTTTGTGAAAAGTTGGAAGGTGATGGGGGAATGAATGTGTATGGTGTCCTTATAACTCCCCGAATATTTAAAGAGATGATGCCCAGGCTTCATTGTTACAACTATTTAGGCATGACTCACATGCGCCGCATGATAGCATTACCTATAAGTGAAGAGTAGGAGCGAGGTAAATACTAAACATTGTGATGAGACTGTCTCAAAGTGTAATGTAGATGTGAATGTTGTTGGTGTGTGGTAGTTAATTCCATGTCATGGGTGTAGCTTTGGTGGTGATGAAATCCACCTCTACTACGTGTAAAAATAAGAATGATGTGATGTTCAAATGTAAGGTTCTTTCCAACTTGAAATAAATCACTAGCAGAAAATGATAGTGTATTTGAGCATGCTAATTTTTTTTGGGTTTTAGAAATTTTCTTTGAATGGTGGTATTTTTGCAATATTTTTTTGTTTTTTTTTTGTGTTTTTTTTGACAATATTCTTGCAATGTGGTCCTATAGAAAACAAATTAGTAGTTATCCTACAAATGAAATGTTAGAATCCCCTTTCTAGAAAGGTAAAGAAGTCCTCCTAACTCCTTGTATTTTTCAAGTTATGGGCCGGTGGGCCTTAGAAGGAATTTTTTCCCAAGGCGGGTTGGCGGACTCAGGAAAGAAATTTTGCCAAGGAAAATTGGCGGATAGGTTGGGATAAGGGGGGAACTTTGGCACTTAGCCTCTTTTTGGCTAAAAATTTAAAGTCGATTTTCGGCCCGCGAGCCCACGAAGGAGGAAGTTTTTGGCCCCAGCCAATCAGGACATGACACGTGGCCATGAAGAGGTGACCGGCGGAGTGGTGGAAGATTTTCAAACACTTAGGCATTTTTGTCAAAATGCGCAAAAGTCAACTTTTGGCCCACGGGCCCGACAAGGTTTCTAAAATGCATCGGCGGGGGCCACGGTGGAAAACTTGTCACTTAGCCCTTTTGGCTAAAAGGCACAAATTCAAATATCGGCCCACGGGACTGATGAAGGAAAAAGTGCACTTGCGGGGCCAAGGGGAAATTTTTGACACTTAGCCTTTTTGGGCTAAAAACTTAAAGTCAAAAATCAGCCTGCGAGCCCAGCAAAGAAAGATGAAAGAAAATGGTTAAGGCTCCACATCCAATCAGAAGGTGACACATCATCCGCGGAAGTTGGGGATGCGGAAGAACTTAAGAAAATTTGCCCTTTTTTTCCAAAAAGTTTAAGGGATTGGAATTGAGCCACATCTCCACCTCCAATCAGGAGATGACATGTGGCCATCAACCAAGGCAGGCTATGAGGTATGTTGGAATTTTTGGCTCTTTTGTCAAAAAACTAAAGGAAAAAATTTGAACCACACCTCCACAACCAATCAGAAGGTGCCATGTGTCTAGCCCTTATCAGCGGCGCCAAGGCGGGCGTCGGAGGAAAGTTAAGTTTTTTGGATTTTTGGAGAAAAAGGTTAAACGCATGAAATGAAGCCACAGTCCCATCAACCAATGAGAGAAGGCCACATGTCTAGAGTAGCGGCGGAAGATGGGCCATAAGGGAGAATTTTGATTTTACCAAATTTGTGAAAGGTCACAAAAGTAAAAATGGACCACATCTCCTTCTCCAATCAGAAGAAGCCACATGTCATTCTGAGACACGTCATCAGCGCAAAGCGGGCCGTCGGAGACTTTGGGAAAATTTGCACTTTTTTTCGAAAGGGTAAAATGTTAGTTTTTGGCCCCGACCAATCAGAAGGTGCCACGTGTCACAATGGAGCTGCAGCCCATGGAGGTTTTTGGGTTTTTTTGCAAATTTTGTGGAAAAGAGATAAAAGGAATTTTTGGGCCCGCGAACCCAATTTTTTTCCTAATTTTTCCCTAAATCTTTAGAGGGGCGCATCTTTCAAACCAGAGCTCAGTTTTCATCGATTTTGGTATCATTGGAAATTTGTTAACACCCTCTTCCACATGGATGCTTCAATTTTGAATTTTGGTCAAGATGGGAGAAAAATGGAAAAACGTCTCTAGCATGGGAAAAGATGTAGAACCGACATCCAACCACCAAATTTTAATGCAGTATGGCACCCATTCTTCTCCAGCATGGTCAAAAACATTGGAAAATGGATTTGTGAGGGTTCCCTTGCCATTTTAATGGATCTTGTTAGGTGGTTGAACCTTCAAATCAAATTTCCCATGTTTCTCTCTCCTTTATTCTATGCTTCATCGATATATGCCATTTTTGGCTCATTTGTAAAGGGTTGGACATTTTTTGGTTTTGCAGGCTCCCCTCTTCCCCTTGGAAAGTGAATTCATGGATTTTTAGACCTCCCATATAGATTGTAAATGTATTTTTCCTCCTTGTTACCATTGTAATGCATTGTATCAAATCTGTAGGGCAATGATAATACATGTTCTGTGGATGATTTTCAATCCCTTTCTTGTGTTTATTATTGTCTTAGTTGATCCTTCATTACAAAATTGGTTATCTGTGCATGTTCTTTTGTTACATTTTTATGATTGTGTCTATTTGCAAAAAAATTTTCATCACTCCTTTGGTGTATCACCTTGTTAGTTTAGTTGTGTTTCTCGTTTGCATCCTTTAACTCTGTCTCCTTGGAAAATTAGAGTAGGATTTAGGATAGATCCTCTGCAATTCCATGCATACACCTAAATAGAGGAGTAGGAACCAGCCTCAATCTAGAGAGTTTTTCCCATTTGCAAAGTCCCACACTTTGGGAAAACTCCATGTTGTGCAATCACACCAAATGACCCATTTCTAAACTGTAGATCTGAGAGGTCAATTTGGGGGTGTTGTGATTCTGCACTAACAGTTTTGGCATGCCCGGTGGGACCAAGAGGTCTTCACTTTCATTACAACAAGATAGATGTGCACTTGTTGTAAATTTCCAGCTTGTATGAAGCTTTAATTGCACATCTGGTGACTCCACAGGGGAAGAATCTACTGGTTGCAACAGTCTGAGTTTGGAAGATTCATGAGAAGAATCCAGACAAGATCAAGAACTAGAGAAGAGGGATTGTTTGTTTATCTACATTTATCCCCAGAAATAACAAGAAGAGGAAGAAGAGTTCAAAGATCTCCATCTCCACCAAATAGAACTCTTTCAACTCCTCCACCTGGAAGGCCTTTCATCCAATCAACAAGGGTTCTTAGGCCAATCAGAATGGCACAACCAAATCCTTATGTCAACTTCACTGGCAGCAACCCACTTGCCCTCAATGCACAAAATCCAGTTCCAGTTGCAGCATTGAAGAGCATCCCATTTTTCACTGGAGAAAACCAGACCACTCCTGGTGACCATGTCCAAGACATTGCTAATGTTTGTGCAATTCATGAAATTGTGGAAATGGATATTGTTGTCAAGTTGTTGGCATCCTCCTTCAAAGGAAAAGCCTTGCAATGGTTCAGAAGTCTGGCAGCAGGCTCTATCACAAGTTGGGACAATCTATGCACAACCCTCCATAACCAATTTGGAGAAAAAGGGATAACTTGTCTCTATTGGAATAACTGACAACCATCAAGAGGGATCCAAATGAACAACTAATTGACTTTAACTTTAGATTTTAAAGAACATGGGATAGAATTCCATTGGCCATGAGACCAATAGCTGAAGGTGCCTTTCTATACTTTCTCAAAGCTTTAAATTCTGATATTGCAATGTTGATTCAATCCATGGGAGGTGTAACCTTACCTGCAGCCTATAGTATTTCTATTAGAGCTGAGAATTGTTTAATCCAGGCTGGTAAACTTGCACCTAGACCACCCATGCCCCTATATCCAGAATTAGGGAATCCAAGTACTAGCCAAGCACCTACTTTAGCTCCTATTCCCACTCCAAGAAATCAAAGTTCAGCTGAAGCTTCTACTTCATCTTCCAATGCCTCAAATGAGCTCCAAGAGGTTATGAAACAATTGCAAAATTTGGGTAATGAGTTGGTAACACTTAAGAGGCAGCAAGCTCAGAATTTTAGACCTTCTTATCAGCCTCAAACCCAACCCAATAGACCACCATATCAGCCCAATAGGCCACCCAACCCAACTGCAAATCAGAATCAAGTCAGGCCTCCTGCCAATAGACCATTCCAGCCTTACAATCCTAATGTTGCATCTACATCTAGAGCCTTGGTGCCAGTTAAAAATAACATGGCTCAAGAATATGATTGGTGTTTCTCATGCAATCAACCTCACAACCAATCAATGTGCTTCAATGGTGCTTTGAATCAAGCTTTAATGGTGACAATAACTGGTGTAGAGAAAGAAACAAGTCAAGAAGCAAACCAACAACAAGGAACATCTCAACAAGAGGCAACTCCAAATGAGACCACACTTGTGAATTGGCAGGCTGAAGATTTTTGTGGAATGAACCAAACACCTTCTCAAAGTGTAGCAGCTAATACATGGTCAAAGAAGAGGAACATTGGAGAAGGAAAGTCATCAAATTAAAGTGATTCACAACCCTCCATTGCTCCACAAGGTATTGGCAAGCAAATTGCAACCCCCAATGTGCAAGGTCAGCCCAAGCCACCTTCTAGACCAGCTCAAATGCCAGCTGTAATAGCCCATGTGCAAGAAAATAATGTGCAGAGAAAAGGGCAGCAAAGAGACAACTCATTCCCTTTCAACATCATTGAGTAGATGAAGAAGACAAATGTGAACATATCAATGTGGGAATCATTGGCTATCCCAGGACAAAGGGATCTATTGCAAGCTGTTATGGAAAATTGGTCAGCATCAAATCAGCCACCCAAAGATCAAGAAAAAGTGCTCACCAATGCAGCTCAGCCTGAAGGGAATCATGGAGGACAGCCAGGTAAAAATTTGAAGCCCCCTCCATTCTATGTCTCATTGATCATTGGGGATAAATTGGTACATAATTGTATGATTGATTCTGGGGCAAGTAGTTCTGTGATGCCAAAATAAATAGCTGATCAGCTGGGCCTTCAGTATGAAGTTATCTCCAAAGGTGTGGTGCAACTAGATGGGACAACAGTAACAACAGTTGGGGTAATCAAATATTTGAGCCTTACCTTGCATGCATGCCCCAATGTCACCATCTTGCAGGATGTGTCAGTCATAGATTTGCCACCACTCTTTGCCTTGTGTTTGTCAAGAGACTTCACTACCAAAATTGGGGGCTATTTGTCTGCTGATTGGTCACACATGTTGTTTAGGACAAGATATGGAGCTAAGGCTACAATCAGATCCGAGCCAATTGTAAATTTTCATATTGAGCCTCACACACCAAGCCCAATCAATGTAAATTGTTCAGCTTTTGATCAAGAGGATTATCCAAGCACCCATGAAGCTGATACTAAGGTTGGATGCATTCCAGACTTGACTCTTGATGAATGGGAAAGCAAGGTACATGCTTTTGACCCCTACAAGGAAATAGAAGAATCTGAGCTAGGAGTCTATTGCTTGCATGAAGAAAATCATCCTCTCCCTAGCATCACCAAGCCAGACCACAAAGATGATAATGAGGTATGGCAGTTGTTTCTTTGATGGCTCAAGAAGTAGACAAGGTGCAGGAGGAGGAGCTATGCTTGTTTCACCTCAAGGCATTAAGTATTATTCAGCTTTTAGATTTCAGTTTGCATGCTCAAACAACACTGCTGAATATGAGGCTTTGATCCATGGACTTCATTGGGCAAGGAAGAGAGGCATTAGAAACTTGCAAGTCTTTGGTGATAGTGAGCTGATTGTTAATCAAGTAAGAGGACAACATGCTGCAAAGAATGACCTTTCTCAAGAGCTACAAAAATAGGGTATGGGATCTCATTGAGGATTTTGGAGCTTTTAACATCAATTCCATCCCAAGGAAGAAGAATGAAGCTGTTGATAGACTTGCAGCAGTTGGAGAAACTTTTGATGTTGTGGAGAGTATCAAAAGAGACAAAATGCAACCACACATCCATGTGATTGTGAGGCCAGCTGTCCCAGACAATAACACAAGTTGGCAAGTGTTTGAAAATGATCAACAAATTGTTAATTTCTTGCAAGAGGAAGCTGAGTTCTCTACCAAAAATCAGGAAAAGTTAGAGCAGCAGTATGGGGATCAAGTAGTGCAACTGAGAAAAAATAAATTCCCAAAGGGTCTTGTGACTTTGGAATCTATCTTCAATCCTAATGATCAATTTAGGAAGGGAAAAGCTAACATCCAAGTCAAAGGAGAAGATTTAGAATCCATCCCCGTGGGAGAGAACAAAACACTTCAAATTGGCAAAGTGGCCACTGAGCAAGAAAGGTATGAGTTCATACAACTTTTCCAAGAGTTCCTAGATGTATTTTCTTGGAGCTATGAAGACCTAAGAGGTTTCAATCCAAAGCTAGCACAACACACAATTGAACTGGATCCAGATGCTAAGCCCATCAGGAAAAAGCAAAGGCCAGTCAACCCACACATTGAGCCTCTTATGAGGAAGGAGCTAAACAAGTTGATAGAGGCAAGTATTATTTTCCCAATCAAGCATTCAAGCTGGGTTGCAAACTTGGTTCCAGTCAGGAAAAAGAGTGGAGAAATTAGGTTGTGTGTGGATTTTTGAGACTTGAACAGAGCATCCCTTAAAGATCACTACCCACTCCCATTCAATGGAGCAAATTTGCAAGTTGTAGCTGGATCTGAGAGGTTTTCATTGCTAGATGGTTACTCAGGGTATAATCAGATAATGGTGAAAGAAGATGATCAGTTCAAAACAACTTTCACCACCAAATGGGGAACCTATGCCTACAGGAAAATGCCATTTGGATTGTCTAATGCTGGAGCCACCTTTCCAAAGGGCAATGGATATGGCATTCAAGGGATTGATCAATAAAATAGTTTTGATTTTTACCTTGATGATATCACTGTATTCACTAAAAATGCAGCAGACCATCTCTTTCATTTGAGACAAGTGTTTCAAAGATGTAGAAGATTTGGGGTATCTCTAAATCCCAAAAAATGCATATTCCTGGCCCATGAAGGTAAACTCCTAGGCCATATTGTTTCCAAGGAGGGGTTATCAATTGACCCAGAGAGAGTTGAAGCAATCAGAGCATTACCATTGCCAAGCCATAAGAAGGCCCTTCAAACCTTCTTAGGAAGAATCAATTTTGTCTGAAGGTTTGTTCCAAACTTTGTTGCTCTTGTCAAGCCAATAATGTTGATGTTAAAGAAGAGTATAGCATTCAAATGGACAGCTGAAGGCAAGGAAAGTTTTGAAGTATCAAAGAAGCTATATCACAAGCTCCAACTCTCATAAACCCATATTTCTCCAAGGATCTCATCATCTATGCCTTTGGTGGAAGCGACACAATCTCTGCCATTTTAGTACAATAGAACAAAGAAAGTGCAGAGCAACCAATCACCTTCTTCAGCAAAATCTTGGAAGACTATGAAGTAAGATATTATTTCATTGAAAAACATGTCCTTGTAGTGATCAGAAGTTTAAAGAAATTCAAGCACCTGGTTTCAAACAATAAGATCCAGTTGTTAGTCTCTCATGCGGGAGTTAAAGACTTCCTTCTCAACAAGGACTTGAATGAAAAGTGTGCAGGATGGATAACCCACATCATGGAGTATGACATTGAGATCAAAGTCACTAAATTGGTCCATGGGAAAGGTCTATGCAAGTAATTAACTTTGGGTCGACAAGTTGAAGCAAACAATGAAGAAGAAGTTGTTTTGATCCTGCAGAATGGTCAAGAAGAAGAGAATGATGATGTGCCTGCTCCTTGCTGGACTCAGAATATAATAAATTTCCTGCAGATAGGCCTTTGCCCTCCAGAAATGAGCAAAGCAAAGAGGATGTATTTTAGATTGCAGGCCATTCCATATGTGCTTGTTGATGGCATTCTATTCAGAAAAGATATCAATGGTGTTCTGCTGAGGTGTATTGGGACATATCAAATTGAGAAAGTGTTACAAGAATTCCATGATGGAGTAGCTGGAGGTCATTTTTCCCCACGGTAAGAACTCTCAAGATCATGAGGGTGGGTTATTATTGGCCCAAGGTATTTAGTGACTGCTATGCATGGATCAAGAAGTGCAAAAAATGTGCATTTTTCACAGGTAAAGAGAGGTTAGCAACACTTCCATTGCATCCAATTTCAGTTTACCAGCCATTTATGCAATGGGGATTGGACTTCATTGGAGTCATCAATCCAAACTCAAGCCAAGGCCACAAGTGGATCCTCACAGCAACAGATTACTTCACTAAGTGGACTGAGGCAGTAGCACTCAAAGAGGCCAATGAATCTAGCATACTAGATTTCTATGAAGGGATAATAACCAGGTTTGGTATACCAGCCACCATCATATCAGACAATGCCTTGGCATTCATAGGTTCTAAGATCACTGAATGGGCTGTTAAGAATGGAATCTATTTGAGCACTTCATCAAACTATTACCCTCAGGGTAATGGCCAAGCTGAGTCCACAAACAAGAACTTACTAAGGATTATCAGAAGGACTCTTGATGAAAATCAGAGAACTTGGCATACTAAGCTCAAATCAGCTCTATGGGCTGATAGAATAACACCCAAGAGATCTACAGGAAACTCTCCATTCAAAATTGTTTATGGGAAAGAGGCAGTGTTGCCTATATCACTTGAGTTGCCAACATTGGAACTCATGAAGCAGCTGGAATTGTTTGAGTTTGAACCAATGGAAGTTAGATATGCAGAACTGATGGACTTGGAAGAAATCAAAGAGCATGCAGTTCAAGCAATGGAAAAGGATTAGGCATTAGTCAAAATATGCTTTGACAAGAAAGCAAGGCAAGGACCTTTCAAGAAGGGATCTAGTATTAAAATGGGATGCAGATCGGGAAAAATCAGGAAGACATTCCAAGTTTGATGCCATTTGGAGTGGCCCCTACATGGTCACAGGATGTAAAAGTAGCAATGCCTTCCAATTGTCTACATTGGATGGTGAATAATTTCAGATTCCAGTCAATGGGATCTACCTCAAACATTGTTACTAAAAGGAAAGAGTCTCAGCCTTGTACATATTAGTTTAGATTTTCAATTCCTCCAAGTGCTTGTGCACATTGTCTTGTTGTAGTTTAGGTTTCTTTTTTCCTAAGTGCTTTGCACACTCTGCATGTTCTACTTAGAACATGTATGATTTCAACTTTTTTACATAGTGTTGTTGTGGAGTTTTCTTGCTCTCATGCAATATTTTAGACTTGGCATTTGGTCAAGATCAGTTTCAGTTCTAATGGGTTTCCAAGTAGCCCAGGGGTCATTTTCAAAGTTCAGATCAGTAGCAGGCTATCACTCATGACTCCATGCCCAATGGATGCTTCAAGGTAGCTGATCACTTCATCTAGCAGGCAGATGACCCCTCTGAGTCACCAAAATTGTTATCCAAAATAAGCCCATGCTTATTTTGGTTAACTTACCTCCATTTTTTCCTTCCTTGTGCTTCAATCTCAAATTTGACACATTTTAGGCACTCAAATTTTTTGGAAATGGCTTCATCAGATGGGAAATTTCTTCCCCTTTCCAGAAAGGTAAAGAAGTCCTCCTAACTCCTTGTATTTTTCAAGTTATGGACCAGCGGGCCTTAGGAGGAATTTTTGCCCAAGGCAGGTTGGCGGACTCAGAGAAGAAATTTTGCCAAGGAAAATTGGTGGATTGGTGGGATGGAGAGAACTTTAGGCACTTAGCCTCTTTTGGCTAAAAATTTAAGGTCAATTGCCGGCCCGCGAGCCCAAAGAGAAGGAAAGTTTTTGGCCCCAGCCAATCAGAGATGACACGTGGCCAAGAAGAAACAGACCGGTGGAGTGATGGAAGACTTTCAAACACTTAGGCATTTTTGTTAAAATGCACAAAAGTCAACTTTGGCCCACGGGCCCAAGCAAGGTTCTAAAATGCATTGGCAGGGGGTGGGGGCCAAGAGGAAAATTTGTCACTTAGCCTTTTTTTGGGCTAAAAAACTTAAATTCAATTATCGGCCCTGGGCCCGATAAAGGGGAAAAAAGCGCACTTGCGGGGCCAAAGGGAAAGTCATTAGCACTTAGCCTTTTTTGGGCTAAAAAACTTAAGGAAATTATCAGCCCGTAAGCCCACAAAAAAGATAAAGAAAAATGCTTAAGGCCCCCGCAGCCAATCAGAAGAGACATGTCATCGATGGGAAGGCGAGGATGCAGAGGAACTTAAGAAATTTTTGGCCCTTTTGTCAAAAAGGTTTAAAGGCATGAATTGAGACCACTGCCTCCATGGCCAATCAGAAGGTGACCATGTGTCCATCGGTGTCAAGGGCAGGGCGTCGGAGGGAAAAGTTAATTTTTTGGCTCTTTTGTCAAAAAAATTTAAAGGCAATAAATTGAACCGTGCCTCCAACCAATCAGAGAGGGCCACGTGTGTCCAGAACATCGTCAGCGGGGAGGCGGGCCGTCGGGAGGAAATTTAAGATTTTTGGATTTTTGTGAAAAGGGTTCAAAACTAAAAATTGAACCGCATCTCCTTCACCAATCAGAAGAAGCCACACGTCATTTTTGAGACACATCACCAGCGCAAAGGCGGGCCGTTTGGAGACCTTGGGAAATTTTGTACTTTTATTCCGAAAAGGCGAGATGCTAGTTCTTGGCCCCTGCCAATCAGAAGGTGACACATGTCACAATGGAGCTGTGGGCCCATGGAGGTTTCTAGGTTATTGTAAATTTTTGGAAAAGGGAGAAAAGGAAAATTTGGGCCCGCAAACCCGATTTTCACCATTTTTTGCCTAATTTGGTTACAAATCTTCAAATGGGCATATCTTTCAATCAGAGTCAAAATTCCATCAATTTTGGTACCATTGGAAATCTCTTAACACCCTCTTCAACATGGATGCTTCAATTTTGAATTTTGGTGAAGTTGGTGGGAAAAAAATGGAAAAATGTCTCTGGCACAGGAAAAAATGTAGAGCAGACATCCAACCACTGAAATTAAATGTGGTATGGCACCCATTCTTCTCCAGCATGGTCAAAAACATTGGGGAATGGATTTGTGAGGGTTCCCTTGCCATTTTAATGGATCTTGTCAGGTGGTTGAGCCTTCAAATCAAATTTCTCACGTTTCTCTCTCCTTTATTCTGCGCTTCATCGATATATGCCATTTTTGGCTCATTTGTAAAGGGTTAGACATTTTTTGGTTTTGTAGGCTCCCCTCTTCCCCTTGGCAAGTGAATTCATGGATTTTTAGACCTCCCATATAGACTGTAAATGAAAATTTTCCATTTTACCATTGTAATGCATTGTATCAAGCTGTGAGAGAATAATACATGTTCTGTGGATGATCTTCATCCCTTTCTGTGTTATTTGTTGTCTTCTTGATCCTTCATTACAACTTTGGTTATTTGTGCATGTTAATGTGTTGCATTCTTCTGGTTTGTGTCTATCATCAAAGAAATTTTCCATCACTCCTTTGGTGCATCACCTTGTTAGGTTAGGTTTAATTTTCTTGCATCCTTTAACTCTGTCTCCTTGGAAAATTAGAGTAGGATTTAGGATAGAACCTCTAAAATTTCATGCTTGCACCTAAACAAGAGGGATAGGAACCAACCTCAATCTGGAGAGTCTTCCCATTTTCAAAGTCCCACACTTTGGGGAAGACTCCATGTTGTGCAATCACACCAAATGACCAATTTCTAAACTACAGATATGAGAGGTCAATTGATTAATTTCCACAAAATAGAAAAAATGAAAAGGTCGCAATTGTGATATAATTTCCTTAATCTGAGATGCGGTGTCTTGTTCAATTAGAATCTCAACTTGCCAATTTACACCACAACTCAATGTGTTTCATATGAGCTTGACCATTATTAATAAACAAATCAGCATGACATAGAAAAGACTACACCAGTCTTCTTTGATAAGAGCAAAAAGGTCCCTTCCGAAAACTAGCTTGATGGGCTATCCCAATGAGCTTGAGGAGTTTGTACTTACACACATTTATATCTCCCCTAGACATTTTCATGGAAAATAATTGGGCTTCCTCAAGTGTACTGGAGTTAACTAGGAGATGTACAGGGGAATGTTTAGATGAATCATTGAATGTTTTCATTTTCCCTCAAGTGGAGATTCGCATCATCCGCCAAGGTCACAAAACTTTGATCAGTTGGTCTTGATTTCACAATGGGGTGAAAATGGGATAATAGTTTGGCAACTCACAGGGGCCATGGATCCTACTAACTAGAAGCATGACCAGCTATCTGTATCAATCCATTGGGCATAACAATTCTATAAAGTGATCATCATGAACTGGTCTAAACTCTGAATTTTATACCCTGAAATGTTTTATGGCATCTACTTTCCTCTCCTCAATTATAATGGGTATTTTTTGCATATTAAAGATGTCTATTGCAAGTTTTGGGGAGTTTTGTTTAATGGGTAGTACAAATGGTGCTTTGTGTGAATCTATCTTTGGCCTATGGTGCAATTTTTGCGACCCTTTCCATTGCTCACTTCTCTCCATTTTGACAGTTGAATCTTTGGACTAAAAACCTTCCTTTTAATGTGGCGTATCACCACTGTTAGTGTAGGCTTTATTTCTCATGCACTCTCTCTCCTTGACCTCTTGGAATGTTATATTAGGATTAGATAGTCTTGACTGCATTAAAAGTAGCTTGTGGAAAGAAGTTTAAGAGCAAGAGCTAGATTTCTCTAAAGGGTTATCTCAAGCCCGCAAGTCTCATAGCTTGAGATATGACCCATGTTACCCAAAAGAAGGGATCTCATACCAAAAATCATAGGCATCTAGTTGGGTTCACTTACATAGCGAGTGAGCATGGTGACGAGGTAGGAAAGAGTGAGGTTTTCATTAGCTATGGGAAGATCTTGAATGTATATGGTGTCTATATGGTCCTAGCGTCACATTATTGTTGAGGGAACAAGTTTCTATGCCTATGCTCTGTGTGACTTAAATTTCCACATTGATCATATAGAGAAGGTAATGTTTTTTTTTTCCCTTGCATGCAAGAAGTTAAAAATGAAGTTAAAAATTAAGATCTTCATTGTTGCACAACTCATATCCATAATTTCTTTAATCTATATGGGTATATTCTACGCGGGGAAATGGTATGGGAGGTTTTTGAGTTGAAGCTGCATTAATGTTGGTGAAGGGATAATATTAATGTTTTCACGTGAGATGTTAATTATTTAGGTAAATCATGTCAATTTTTTACTAACATTTTTGAAACATTTATAATCCATCAATGTCTAGGAAGAAAAATCTTTGTGATTCATATTGATATCAAAATATTAAGTGATTTTGAATTTTTGAATTTTTCCTTATCAAAATATCTCTTACGTCTCTTTTTTTATTGTACTCATTTCACAATTATTATGACCCTAAGTTTAAATAGTCTCCACATTTTACAAAGAAAATCGACCCTTTAAATATTTTTATATCCATCCTTCAATAAAGTTAGAAGTTTTACATATAAACACTTGTCCATGGATGATGGTTAAGAATTATTAGAAGATGTCAAATAAGGTAAAATCCATGGAGGTCAATATCCAAGTTGAAGAACTAGATTTAAACCATGAGGTCAGCATGGATTGGTGTCAGGGTGTCGATAGATAAGGATAAAGCCAACTTGACTAGCTCAGCCGAGTTGGCTATGTTTAAAACAATATAGCCAACATCTCTTCAATGTAAAAGTAGTGATAGAATTAGCAAGGGTGGGTACCATCCATTTTAAATGAAAAATTATTTTAATGAGGGAAAAAAAATTGAAGAAAGAGGAGAAATTATTAAAATTGTCTTTTCTCAACCAAGAATTAATTGCCTGTCCCGTAATAGTCAAGGAATGCTTAGAAGACTCAAATTACCTACCTACACTCAGAGGCTCATACCTTCAACATTTCTCAATGAAATCAAACAAAATTAGACTCATTGGAATCGTGGCTTCAATCCCAATGTACAACAGCCAAGAAATTTATAGATTAATGAAGATTTCATGAATAATTTTGTAGAAAACAAGCATAGTTTATTTTTATTACTCAAGAGTGGTTGGGAATGCATTAAATGAGCATGGGTAATCATTCTTTCACTACTACAAGGTATGGGACAACATGTGGAAAATTTTACAGCTATATTTCTATCATTTCAACTCATTTATTGCAACTTACAAGTGGTTGAAAGAGCAATTTCAGGATTTTTCTTTCTCTCTCCTGATTCTATAAATTATAGTCTAGGGTTCATTTGTAATGGAGTTAGTTATTTTTATCCTACCCCCTCTCTCTTTCTTATTTGATGGGTTGAATGTGGAGCTTAGAACTTCTTCCCAATCTTTGTAAATGCATTTTCTTGCCTTTTTCCCACTGATGTTGTATTGTGCATATTTATTGGAGCAATATAATATGTCTTATGATGCATTTTGTCCATCCTTTACATGTTTTATGGTCTCTATTTGTATTTCCTCATTTGCAAGGTATACTGTGCATATTCTTGATGCCTATTGTAGGTTTTGGGGAGTTGTGTTTAATGGGTAACAAATGGTACTTTGTGTGAATCTATCTTTGGCCTGTGGTGTATTTTGTCCACCATTTCCATTGCTCACCTCTCTCCATTTTAGCAGTTGAATCCTTGGATAACAACCCTCCTTTTCATGTACTCTCTCTCTTTGACCTCTTGGAATGTTAGATTAGGATTAGATAGTATTTCCTACATTAAGAGTAGCTTATGGCAGGTAGTTTAGGAGAAAGAGCCATCTTTCTCTAGAGGGTTATCTCAAGCCCGCATGTCCCACAACTTGAGAGATGACCCAATATTACCTAGAAGTAGGGATCCACAACCAAAAATCTCAAGGTGCTACTTTTTTGTGATAACAGTTATAACACACCTGGTGGGAGAGGTTTGAAAGCACCCTACCAGCTTCATTTCATTAATTTGATGTGTTCATTGGTGATATTCAACTTTTTGAGGCACCATGCAAAGCACATCTGGTGACTCCATACAATCAAACACTACCTATTTCAACTTGAAGTTGTTGACCTTATTTCTCATAAGGCACATTTCATTCATTAACGAACATTCATAAACTTTCTTTAACACCATCTAATTGGGATTTTCCTGGTAACAGATCTATGAAGTTTTGCAACCATGTCTTCATTCCTATAGTAGAAAAATACACTTTTAATAAGGAAGTACAATCAGCCTCTAATGAGTTTCACAACCTCCTTCTAGACTAGAATTACCTGAACATATTGGGAAACAAACATGTTTACCCATATGAGGATATGCCAAAACCAATTTGGCTATCGAAACCTTTTAAGAGAATGGGTATGCATATGATAACAATAGTCAAATGGAGAATGTTGCATCTAAATGGAGAAAATCCAAAGAATGGAAGCTGACATGGTTCAAAACCAGGCTACAACAGCATTAGGAAGGAATTCAGGATTGGTTTCTCAAAGGATGGCAAGAACTGTCCATGGGGCAGGCAATCTTATTCTCAAGACACTATTAGAGCCCATAGGAAAATTGTAGTTATATCATGGATGAAATGTTTAACTTAACTTACATTTAAGTGGATTGATGGATATTGAAACATATGAGGAAAGTTAGTAAGTGGGGACCTTATCAATGGGTAAGTCAGTCACCAACTCTTTTCTTTTCTTCTTCCCCTCCCCAAGCTCTATCATCTCAGCATTGTTATGAGTCAAGCCCATTGTATGTTTTCCTAAGCATGGATTCCCATTCTCCATCCTCTAATCTTCCATCTCATCTTAAATTTCTTCCCCTTTCCTTCCCAAATGGTCACTCCCTCCATACAAATAGGAAGTTCCATCCCTCCCACCACTACAAATAATTTCATCACTTGAATCTCAACCCACCCCTCCTATTGCAATCCCAAATCCATTTGGGGAAGAACAAGATCAGAAAATTATGTAAGGAGGGCAAAAAATTGAAGAACCTAGCAAGGAAGAACTTGCAAGAAACCTGAAAGAGTGGACTGCAAGGTTCAATATTAAGAAAATACCACTGATAACTAGGTCTTCAAAAGAGGTTGGAGTTCAAAAAAAAGGTGGAAGCTTAGCTCATAGAAAAGGAAGAACAACCAACTCTAAGTTT
This sequence comes from Taxus chinensis, assembly GCA_019776745.2. Lineage (NCBI taxonomy): Eukaryota > Viridiplantae > Streptophyta > Pinopsida > Cupressales > Taxaceae > Taxus > Taxus chinensis. The sequence goes on along the minus strand of JAHRHJ020002930.1, from coordinate 137,447 downwards.
AGTTGAAGAGGAGCACATGGAGGTGAGTAAAATAAATTCAGAAGAATTGAATCATGAGTCAGTTGCACAAAATATTGCATATCTCTCTCTCATTCAATCTGTCCAGGTATATAAATTTTTGGAAGATTTTGAGATCACAATATTTATGTTTAAAGATGAATCTATACATGATGAGAAATTACCCGATTGAGAGATCATCATGCAAAAGGGAGAGACCTTAACACAATAGGACATGGATGAGCTTGATTGCTTATCTAACTTGGAGGAGTGTTTTAATGGATAAGATCCCATGGAAATCATGACATATTTAATTCTCCAACAACAAGAGCCTACTTCACGCTATGGACTATGACTGATCCATAGGGATCCAAAAATAAATCTATTTCATCATAAACAGTCAGCACAAAGAAGAAGAAAATAGTAAACAGAGGTTTTATCTTGTAAGTAATAGGACCGCCACCCAGTACAGGGCAACAATTATAGAACCGTCGCCTAGCCAGGGCGAAGGTCCTGGCCATTACAGACAAAAAAAAAAATTTGAAAGGATTTTCATTTATCTTCTTCTTCATGACCTTTCTCATTCTCTAGTGCACAGGAGGACATGACAAGGCTATAAATACATGGTCGTAGAAGTGTAGAGGGGCATCAAAAGCATGAGAGCAAGTGAAAAAGATGTCTTAGTGCCGAAAATTGTATTTTTGTAGAAGAAAGGAGTGTTGAGACAGAGCAAGCAAGTAATGGAAAGGAAGTGTTGAGATATTATCTACTTCCCTTTCATACTTATTATAACTTTTGTACTTGTTGATTTGAATTGGGAAATAGAAGTGGGAAGAAAGAGAAATTTCCCTTCTCGACTAATTTTTCCTCCATTGGAGGTTTTCCAGGATAAAATTGTTGGTGTCACGAGTTTATATTATTTCATTTAATACAATTATTGATTATAAGCACAATAATAATTCTTTCACTAGCTATCTCTATTATCTCCTCATAGAAAGTAAACAACACTGATTAATTATGATTTTGTGAATAATTCCACAGTTGAAGAGTTTATAGATCATTTTGGTATCAAAGCTAACAAGTATCTAGGACTGTGGTATTTCATTCTTGAATTTGTATGATAGTGACAAGATCTAAAGGTGAAGAAGCTTTACCTTGCGATCCAGAGATTTTTACAAAGAAGTGGAAACAGAGAATTCGAGGTGAGAAATGGAGGAAGAGAACTTGGTTTGTAGAATCGAGATGCTAGAGACCATGATGGATAGGATGTTTAGAAGGCAAGAAGAACTTGCAGATTTGCAGAAGATGACTTCTAGTCAAGCAAGATATCCATGGACTCAGGTGGTTCGAGGCTTAGCCAAAAAACTTGGTATAGGCAAGAGCCACCATGAGGAAGATTATGGGGAAGAGCATGAAGAAGAGACTTCTAACACATTGAGAAAAGGTAAAATATGACTCATGCTCCTTTTAAAGTTGAGACTAAAGTTGAAATCAAAATATTTGAAGGACAATTAGATGCAGAATTACTTGATAAATGGTTGAAACATTTAGAAGTCTATTTTAGCATCCATAATGTCACTGAGGCACAAAGGATCACCTTTGCACGTCTCAAAATGGAGGGACATGCTCTAGTTTGGTGGGAAACTCATCTAACTACTTGTGAAAAGAAGAAACTGTCCTATTGTGAAGTCTTGGCAAGAATTTAAGGAATTATCTTAGAGCTAATTTATATCCTATTGGCCATAAAACTGACCAAATGATTAAATGGCAGTATTTTAGACAAGGCAGTGGTCAAAGTGTGTAGGACTATACTACGGAGTTTCAGAGGCAAGCCATGTTGCTAAATATGGACTTGGAGGATGAGGATATTCTGACCAAATATTTGGGAGGAATTCACACTCACCTTTGAAGGAAATTCATCTCCACAAAGCCCAAGGATCTCAATGAAGCATGTGTGCAAGCATACTACATAGATGATGAGAAAAAACAAGGAGAAGCAAAGCCTAGGGTAAAGCAATCAAAAAATCAGTAAAAAAAGGATTATGGGAAAACAAGTAACAAGAGTAAGTGGAAAGGGAAAGGTAAACAAGCTGCCACTACTTTAAATACTTGTAAAGATCCTAAGAATTTTTGCAAGAATTGTGATATCAATGGTCATACTGACGCTACATGTTGGAAGTTACATCTGAGAGTTACATCCAAAGAACCGAACCAAGGATTCCAAGAAAGTCCATGATAGTGTGTAAAGACAGAAGGGGAGGTGGAAATTGAAGATGACTCTGATGTAGACGAAAGGCTTGGATGCATGGCCACCAACATGGACAACTAGAAGAAGAGGAGATGAGTAGACTATTCTAGATCAAAATCCAGATCAAGAGAACTAAGGTAAATGCTTTGGTTGATATCGGTTCTCAATCTAACTTGATTTATGAGGCAGTTGTAAAGAAGCTTGGTCTTGAGACTTACAAGCATCCACACCCATATCCTTTGAGATGGGTGAAGAAGGGTGTAGAAATTCAGGTAACAAGAAGATGTAAGGTCAAGTTTTGGGTCAATTCCCAATATATTGATGTATTGGAGGCTGATGTTATTCCACTTGATGCTTTTGATGTTGTATTCGGAAGTCCTTACTTGTATGTCAAGGATGCTATATTCATGAGAAGGGAGAACCGGTACAGATGGGTCAAGGATGGGATCAACTACAACATCCGGGCACACTAGCATAAGACATGGGTTACTATGGTAAGTGTTAACCAAGAAAAATGACTTATTTAAGAAAATCATAATCAGTTTTGTTTACATTTGTTAAATGATAAACAAGATGGGGTAGAAGTTTCAGAGATTTCTAACCAAGGAAAACAAGGATTTGGATAGTATTATTCAGTCTTTTTAAAGAAGTTGACTTTCAGGCTCCTAGTGGGTTACCACCAAAACGGGAAGTAGAGCATGAGATTCAAATATTGTCTAGAGTCACCCTCTACCAAACATCGAGGTTGTATAGGTAATCCTTTCTTGAGGAGTACTGAAGGTGAAAGAAACAACTCTAGGAACTAATAGACCAAGGGGTGATACATTAGATCACCTCACCATGTGGTTCCACCTATTGTGATGGTGCCAAAGAAGGATGGTTCTTGGAGAATGTGCATCAATATACCGCGCTTTGAATAAGATCACCATAAAGAAATAAAATATCCACTTCCCCACATAGATGATCTCTTGGACCAACTTCAGCATGCCAAATTTTTCATGAAGTTGGATCTCAAGTCAAGTTATCACCAAGTCAACAATGAAGGAGGAGGATATATGGAAGACTGCCTTCAAGACAAAATAGGGTTTGTATGAGCTGGTTAGTACTTCCTTTTGGATTATGTAATGCACCTGCTACATTTATGAGATTGATGAATGATGTATTTTGGGATTTCATACATTCATGTGTCATTGTATATCTATATGATATCTTGATTTTTAGTGCCACATGGGAAGAACATATAACACATTTGCAACAAGTCTTGCAAGTTCTCAAGGAGAAACAACTACTTTGTAATATGAAGAAATGTGAATTTTTCAAAGCAGTCACTTGTCTATCTTGGGCAACATGTGGTTGGAGGAGGAGATCTACGAGTGGATCCTGAAGAAGGTGGAAGCCATTGACAAATTGGCCAACACCAACAGGAGCCACATAGACTAGATGTTTTGTGGGAGTAGTACAATAAGATGTAGGAAATTCATTCCAAAGGTTTCTCATGCAATTGTCAGTACCTCTACACACAGTGGCTGCAAAGAGTAAGGGTTTTTAATGGGGTAAGGAACAAGACAAATCCTTGGAGTTATTGAAATACAAGATTAGTCATGCACCAGTACTTTATCTTCCTAGTTTGCTAGCAACAGGGCTTTTGAAGTAGAGACAGATGTCAGTGATTATGCTATGGGCGCAATGTTGCTTCAAGGAGGTAAACCCGTATGTTATCATTCTAAAACCTTCACTTTCAGTAGTTAAATGTATATTCAATATATGATAAAGAAATGTATGCACTAGTTTAGGAAATTAAAAAATGGAAACATTATTTGTTGGGTAAAGAAACTATTGTGCACACTAACCACAAACCTCTCTAGTGTTTGGAGTAAGCACAGTCTAAATTGTAGCAGACAAGGCACTACAAATGGATGGGGTTCCTTCAGTAGTTCCATCTGGTGATCAAATACAAGAAGGGTAGTACAAATTGGTGGCAGACATGTTGTCTAGGCCACCCACACAGGAGAAAGTTCTCCTGTTTGGCCACTATCTCTCAGATCAATCCCTTCATGGAAGGAAGCATGTATACGTGAGAGGCATATGCCCAAGACAAAGACTTTGGGGTGACATTTCAGAAGTTTTAGTCCCAAGGGGCTAAAAGGATGGGGATTGAAGATTGTTATCTCAAGGACGTAGATGCTATACTGATGGGGGAAACTTCATGTGCCAAAGGAAGAAAGTCTTTTATTGATGAGGGAATTGCATAAAATACCTTGAAAGTGGTGGGGCATTTCGAGTGTTGGTAAGATCCTAGCCCACTTGCAAAGGTATATGTAAATTGGCCCAATATGAAAGAAGAAGTTTCAAAATTTATACGTGGATGTAAATTTTAGCTTGTCGCTACTAGCAAGACCAAAGCGACTAGTAAGGAAGGTTTGTATATGAACCTTTACTAGTACCTACTCATCCGTGGAGGACATTTATATGGATTTTACTAGGAGGATTACCTATGTCTAAACATGGCCATGACTATCTCTATGTTTTTGAATTGGATAGATTCAGTAAGATGTGTATTCTTATGGAATGTAAAAAGATAGGGTTCGTAAAAGCACATAAGGCAGGGAAATATTTTCTTTGCTAATGTATAGGTGCATTTTGGTTTAGGGCCGAAGTCTATTGTGTCTGACAGGGATTCCAGGTTATTCTTGGGAAAAAAGTTTTGGACTTACTTTGTTGGGACAAGATGGACACCAAGTTAAGCAAGTAGGAGCACAAACTTTCCATCCAGGGAACACAATAGAAAGATAGAAGAGTGGTAAACAAGACTTTGGTGCAATTGATCAGATGGTATAAATGCAAGTACTAAAGGACTTGGGATGAGTACTTAGCCTACATTCAACATTCCTATAACCAGGAAGTACATACATCCACCATGAAGTCACCATTTGAAGGACATGCTTGGGATATCTACCTAGAAAATGTAACTGGACATAGCAGTTGGACAATCATAGGATGAGGAGGAGATACATGAGACATAACATGTGACTAAAGATAACTTGCAAATTCATTGAATAGGATCTGGAAAATCCATCTTAAGGTGAAAGAACAACTTAGATGTAGGATCTTGGAAGCCAAGTACAAGGTTCTAGACATGTATGAATTTCATAGGAGGGAACATAAGCCTTCATGTTGGAGATAGAGTTTTGATTGTACTACGAGCAAGAAGAGACTACAAGGTCAAGCATGAGAAGCTCAAGCCACTGTTGATATGGACCCTTCACCATATTGGAGACACGTTGGGGAAAATGGTTTTTGACTTGATTTTCCATGATTCATGAGGATGTACTCAGATAGTAAAAATGTAATAATTTGCACCTATATGAGCCATCTATGCTAACATTGAAGATGAAGGACTGACACAGTTGGTCTACCTTCCATTGAAGATTGCATCTTGGACTCATTGAGGCAAATTGGAGGAGGATGTAGTGCTTCATAATCAGAAAAGTCAGAGAGACAAGAACTAGAGTCCCACAGGAGTCTTGGTAGATTAGATTGAAAGGGAAGACACCAAGGCAGGCCCGATGGTACTCGAAGGAACAAGTGAGGGAATTATTTCCTCATCTACTCCCCCATTAATCTTTTATGGGGTACCAAAATCCTCCTAAGAAGGGGATGTGTGATCCATAGGGATTACAAGATAACTCTACTTCATTGAAGATTTGTCAGTACAGAAGGAGAAGATAGAGAAATCACAATGGATCCTTACAATGTCACTTTTTAAAGTGGTAACAAGACCATGTGCCCGTGCAGAATGGCAGTTGCACAAACCCTCCTATGGCGGTCCTGTAGCCATAGCCAAGGTGATAGTCGTCATGGGACCACCGATCCGTGCATAGGGAGATTGCAATCCTGGCAACACTTTAGACTTGAAAAATAAATTATGAAGCATAAAGCGGACACAAATTTGAATCATTTGATGGTTCAAATTTTCGTTTCTGCATTCTCCAAGTACACGAAGGCATGACGAATATAAATACTTGTAGAGGAGAAATAAACTTGATCTTAGGAAGAAAGAGATTAACATGGGAGTAAGTACAAGACATATTCTTAGTGTATGGAAATTATATTTTGTAGAAGGAAGGAGTGTTGAGAACAGAGAAAACAAGTAGATTGGGAGGAAGTGTGAAGACATTATCCTATTTCCTTAGTAGCTTGGAAATGTGAGGCATCAGGGTACTATGTTGATTTCGAGGAGTCTATGCCAATAGAAGAAGGAATGAAATAGCAATGTGTTGGAACCCTGACATGACATACAGATTTCCTCCATCAGAAGCATACTATTAGGATAAAATCTCGAAGCTGATGTTATGAGGAATACTCTTTCCTTTGAATGCAATCAAGAAGATTTTAAGCCAACTCAGTAATTATGTGTACTAGACAATATCTGTTAACTAATTTCTAATAGAATAAAACATGAGAGATTAGATTGTGCCACACCTGTGCAATCATATCTCACAAGTTGTTACCTATCGTAGGTAACCTCTACGTATCAGCGGGATAAGAGCGACATTAGCTTAACATAATTGTAGGATCAATGCCCACAATGAAGGACATCTGTTCGATAAAGATAGATTTAGTTAAGATGATAGTACATGTTCATGAACCATTTAAGGAAAACAAGAAGAATGTTGGGCATGATACACAAGGAAGAGCTTGTTGCAGGGATTGAAACATGAGCGGCCATTACTCTACTCCTCAAATAAACATGCGTGTGTCTAGTGAGGTAATCAGCTTTATCAAACATATATCGGAAGTTATTAAATCATAAGAATAGGGTGATATGGCTAAGAACATACATAACTCACATCAATCGCACAGTACACACACACTTGTTTAGTTCGGAGATGAGAGTCACACTGAGTAGTACAACATTAGTGACAAGAGACCAGTTCAAAAGTTGATCCAAGTTGTCATATGATGAAAAGTTTATGGAATTAACATTTCAAAATTACCTTCAAAATGTATGCATAGGCATGGTAAGTCATCAAGCCTATGAGAAGGGATGTAGATGTAGATTTAGTACCAACAGAACACCTTGTAATACCTGGGAAATTTAGATGTAAAGTACAATCCCTTGTCAGCGTATTAGAAACGTTATCTCAGGAACATCAAGTCACTGGAGGATTATAAATTCTTTGTAAGCATACAGAGTCATTCTCAAACCCTATGAAGTAATGTCATCTAGAGAGACTATAATCTCAAACGTATCACTCAGATGAAAGGTGTCTGAAATAGCAATGATTATCATGTGTACCACCAACGGTAAGCTCCACCAACACCAAAATGGGCATCCTTAGTATCATCCTCCTCAGGCCCCACACATATGCTACCACATGACGAGAAATTATCTTAATGATGGTCCTTATGCTTCGTACTACTTGAGGTGTTTTAATATTCAGAAGTACCTCAACGAAGCATCTGAAGAATCTTGAAATTTCCCTCGATATGATCAAAGTCAAGGGTATACAGATAGCCCCTGAAGCACGTGGAAGTGTATCAATCTATTATTGTCTCCTTCACTCAGGTATTGAGGGGTAGGTCTGGATTGGTGGGCTAAAGGAAAGGGAGGTTTAATGTTAATGGGGAACTAAAACATTTGAACCCTAGTTTTGAATAGGTAAATACGTTATGCACTTGGTCAAGGAGTGTGGTCAGAAATCAAATTATAATCTCCTCGGCCCTAAAGAACCCTAGAAATCCTTAACCAATAAATAATCGAGATCTTGTTGAGGATAAACTCGCGATTGAGTATGCTTTCCTAAAACAACTGATAGTGGACTTCATCATGTTAATTATTTGCAAGAACTATTGATAAATCATTAACACCATCCACCATCAGTCCCAAAAATTGATTTGTAAATCAAATCACTATTGCACCAGTGGATTGGAAACCATCTTGCGATGAGGAACATGAATAGGAAAATTAGTTCAAGGGTCCGTGAATAAGGCACAATATGAGGTCTTTTGTCTAATTTTTTTCTTTACATCCACATATGACAATTTGTTGGCGTAAATAAAATTCCAATTGACAACGCTCTCTATAAGTATGGTCCAACGATCAATTTGGGACTATGTTGCCATGTCTAATAATATGACGCCAGGGGCTAATACCTCCAATGTGAACAATTAGCAAGTAGAGGCTACGGTTAAGGGTATTGTTTAATACACTGGGAATCCATGTGCCTATACCATACTTTTGATTAATTGACCTCAATTCCAATCTTGTTTTCCACCATATGGGCTGCTAAATCCTCCTGACTACCCAGGGGATGTTCCTAGAGCATCTGTATGAGGGCTAGGAAGATGATGACCATCAAGAATTGCAGGGTTTGGTTGTGCAAATGGAGGTGGTTGAAGTTCCCTAAATACACATTAAGATCACAAAATGTATTCAATGCAAAATTATACTATAGTAATTACCAAATCTCAATGCAATGTGTAGATGAAAATAATTTTTCCTACCTCTTCTCCATGGCCCCATTTTTTTTATTATTGGTAAATAGTTTTTTGAAAGGGACTATACCCTGTGTACAACAAGGATCAGAAGCCAGAATTAGCTAGTTGTCAGCAGGTAAGAAATGAGTATACAGAATCCAGATAGAACAATAAATACCATACTGCAGAAAACAGCCTGCAAATGAAAAAACCCACAACCAACAATGCAATCAGCAACATAAACAACTGAATGTACACGTGATCATACAACAATAGTACAATCAACACCATTAGAAAAGAATACAATCATGTGACCCGTTGTGCAAACGAAAAATGACAATAATGTAACCCAGCCAAACACTAACAGAGAAAATCATCTAGATGCGTAGAGCTCTCCTTCAGTGAAGTGAATTTTTTTTACCCAGCTTGAAGGATGCCTATCATGTGAGTTAGAGGAGACAGACAAAGGAGGAGTACTTTCCTTAGTCGCATTTGACTTCCAATTGAGGAAGCCATGTATATCATCTAGAGACGATGATATTTATTATTTTACACAATTAACATGCCCTCAACATTACCTCTGTGCATTTTTCATGCTGCTATGCAAGGTACTCGCAGCCTATGGTCAGGATGATGAGGGGTCCTCCTGGACATTGTAATATCAATGATTACAGCCACGGTATCTAGTACAATTGATTTCAAGAATCCTTAACATTTAGCATAAAAAATTAGGTACTTCCGGAAGTGCGTCTTGTCAACCAGTTGCGCTTCTCATGTTAATATTTTTCCAAATCCCTACGAAGCAGTAGAGGTTGATGTCTGTAAGCCAAATCACCTTCTACATCGGAAAGGTATACCTAACATAATGAAGAGTATCATGTGCACCCCTAGTTCTATTTTGCACTCTAAGGTCTAGTAGTAGCAGGAAAGTATTTTCCTCCTCAGTGTCCCAAACATAGGGTACCACCACGATTTGGGCATAGGTAGTGTGTTTGCCTAATCCTAGTGGTCCCTGAGGGAATCTATATAGAGTGTAGTACCTCAAGCGTGTTGCCAATTGGATGTCAGACAGTCATGACTCCAGAATGTGGAGAGGTAACAATGGGGCATCGCTGATAGCCCCTGAAGCAGGTTTCCAGTGAATCAATGATCTATTGTGTGCAGGTTAACTAGTGGATGGGACAGTCTCAGGGTGAGGGGGCTTCATGACCAAGTATTCTAGACTACTGCATAGGTGCATGTTGTGCACCTGGTCAAGCCTATGCATATCCTTTATCCTAGGACCTGGATATCAAAGAGAAATTCACAATGAAAATGGGATCTGGTAGCACACAAATATAAGTCTATCTTACCATTTAGAGTTGGAGTCCTAAGAAAGTATAGAGATGGCACGCGTGAATGTTACAGGAAGGCTGGGCCATCAAACCCCCAAATCTACCCTAAGTCCCAAAGCATGCTCTTTGTAGTCAAATCATCAGCTACACCAATGGCATGTGAAACTGTCCCCAAATGATAACTGAACAGGAAAATTAGTGCGAGGTTCCGTGAATAAGGCCTATATGACATCTTTTGTAATTTATTTTTTCTTTACATCCACATATGACAATTTGTTAGAACAATAAATCCTAAAACCCTCTCTGTAAGATGTCCAACGATCAATTTTCCCTTTTGTCGTGTCAACTTTAGCCATTAATGCCTCCAATGTGTTTGCAAGAGAGGTGCGGTGAGGGTTTGTAGATTGTGAATCCTTCTTTCTTTTGTTTAAATTCTCAATTTCAATTTTGTTTTCAACTATGTGGGCTACTAAATCTTCTTGACTACCCAGGGGATGTTGAGCAACTGTGGGAGGGTTATGAGGGATGACAAGAATAACAGGGTTTGGTTGTCATTGATTTCGTCGACCTCAAACTATAACAATAAAAAAAATGTATTCAATTCAACTTCAATTCTATAATTACCAATTTTCAATGCAATTTTGAGAAAAGAATTGTGCCTACCTCTTCTCCATGGTGACATTGTTGATTCAGATCTTCCCGAAAATTTAGAGATGATCGTTTGAGCTTGAGATCCAGCTGAATGAAGAAATGTGAGGGCATGGATAAGCTCTGAAACTCGCGTTTGAGGGAGTTAAAATGAAAAAGGCTCAGGATAATTTTTTATAACAAACATAGTGCATACCCATTATAACGCATACACATTATAGGCTTGGTAGTTCCCAAACCTAGAAAAACATAATGCGACTATGTTATAATAGAACGTGTACGCGTGTTTGTCTATTTTTAGGTTCTTGTCCACTTTTTGGCCCCCTAACTTAGTGCACTTACCCAGTTGCAATCATTAAAGGCTGATATCCATTAGGTTGAGGAACCCTGTCAATGGGATGTTCCCACTTACCTTCCCCATAAAAATCAAAATACCATGCCTTATCAACCAATGCAACCCATTTATAGAATTCCAAGTTTCTAATACTGTTGCAATTTCTACCCCCTCTATTCCACAATCACATTTTGAGACTAATTTTTAGATTCCAAGTTTCTTGTTGTTGTTGTTCCCACTCCCCTTCCTCACATGCATATTTTGAACCCCATCCCTTTGTCCAAAAATTGACAAAATCAAGTTGAGACCCAACCCACCCCTCCTCCTTCATTTGTAAGCCCTGATTCAAGATGGTGACAATCAGAAAATTAGTCCAGAGGGGCAACCAATTGAAGAAAACAACATAGGATGGAATTCATGCAGAAATCTGTAGGGATGGATTTCAAAATTTTATTTTATTCATGTTCCACAGTTGGAGAAAGAATGCATGTAAGAGGTGGATTTTGATTTCACATAGGAGAAAGCACAAGAGGGATATGATAAACAATATTTTTGTTCTGAGTGTAGTGTGCATGACCACAAAATATTCACAGAAGTTACTAATTTATCCGATCTTGTAAAATCTGAAGAAAAAGAGGAAGAATCAGTTTCAAATGAAGAAGAGTGCAAGGAAAAATTTGAGATCCAAAGAGAGTGTTGTACAGAGCTTGACAGTGAAGAGGTTGATTTCTTATCAGATTTGGAAGATTGCATTTGGTGAGGAACAACCCATAGAACTCACTAAGTTTTGCAAACTTTCACCATTTGTCTTCTAGTATACAAGAGCCTCTTGTTGTGGCTATTGGACTTGAAAAGGAGCAATAAATTCCATTGGATGTAGATCCTTTCTTTCCCCTTTTTGAAAAATTATTTTCGAGGAAAACATAACAGAACAAAGGTGTTTCCCAAGATTTTCATGAAAAGAAAGAGATGATTTGATCTTATAGACTTCATGATGAATCAAAATGAGGAAGGAGATAAAATCAGTCATGATAGATGATAAAAAATAGTTTGAAGAGGCAGAAAGGATTTCAAATCAGCTTCAAGGATGAAAGGGAAATGTGCTTTCACAAAAGATGAAAAGGAAATCAATGTGCTTAAACAACAAGATTAGAGAATCAATTTAGTTTATTGTGAGGAGGCCATGTCCCATCTGGTACTTGGCTGGTTTGGAACCAATTTCAGCAGTACCAGAATTCGTGCCTGTTTTAGAGCACAAGGAAGAGTTTCATGTTCTCAAGAATCGGCCCCAACACCTCTCAGAACATCTCACAGATCAAATAGAGGTATTATTCATATTTTGGACAGGACTTTTGAACAAATTAAAGGTACAAATATTGTTTCAATCTTCATCATGTTATCTAATTTTCAAGTTGAGCTCATGGCCTCATTTTTTGAGAAAAGGAAGCTATTTTTCTCAGCCTGTTTCAGGTTTTTTTTAGCTTCATTTTTCAATTAGTTAGAGTAGGGTAGGTAGGATTTTCATTTCAATAAAGTGCTTATGCACACTTGCAGTTTTTCATTCAATAAGTGCATTTCATGCAAAAGATCTAGTTCTTCCTCAATTTTTCCCTATTTTAGTTTGTTTGGAAAGGCCGAATTTTTTCAATTTCAGGGAAAGAATTTGGTTTAGGGATTTGACTCCATGCCCAATGGATGCATTAAGGCACTAGATATTTTCAGCTAGTAGGTAGCTGATCCCACAGAATCACCAGAAATGTTGACATTTCTCACACTTGTGCGAGGGGTCAACTCAAAACTTTGGTTTCTAGGATTGAAGGGTTAGCTAAGTGATCTAACTAAGGGAGAAAGGGTATGAAATGTTGTTGTGTTTTTTCAGAATGTCTATCTTCCTCTTGAGATGTCTTTCCATGCATCATATCCATCATGATCATGCATCATCCCTTCAAGAACTGATGCAAAAACCTTGACACAAATGGGAAAGACAACACAGGTTAAAGGTGGACATCCCAAAGTGAACAAAGAGACAATCCATTTATAAGGTTAAGGTAGGTTGGGTTGCTTATTTTCATTCATTTTAGTTACAAATTTAATCAAAGTGCAATTTATTCATTACTTTATGATTATGTGAAATTACTTAGTGTGTTGGGTTGCAAAGAGATCATTTAACATTAAGTTAATGAAAAGGAATGTAAAAATAAATATGTACATCTCATCACAATAAGTTATTTTCATTTAATTCATAATTTAAATGTACAATGGTCCCAGACAATCCAAGGGAAATAAATCATAAGGTACAATATAGAAAAAAGAAAATTCATATTTATTAAACTACAAAATGTAAGAGAAGGGAAAAAATCCATCATTTCCTGGAATGAGATGGATTTTCCCCGCAGCTCCTCAACTTCCAGCTTTCTCATTCTTGTTCCTTTTCCATCTTCAGCAAGCACCTAAAAATAAAGACAAAAATTTCTTAGAGCTCCAATATTTTCACCATCCTCTTATACTTATAGCTTCATACATATGTATTTTCTTCATATGTACAAAGAATCAGAAAGTACAGAAGAGGAATGCATGATATAGAAGATCATAAGAAGAAAAGAGAAAGATAATCATCATTCAAAATCATGACACAATAAGAAATCAACTAATGTTAAAATAATGAAAATAAAGGCCTATGGCCTTCACTCTTTTCTAACTATTTTTAGTGTTAATGTAAATTGGTATAAAGGACTTTTCATTCAAAAAACTTATTACAAATTTCAACAATTTTCAAATGTTAAGTGAGGAGTGCAAGAAAAGCACTTATTTCAATAATACATACTTTCTAAAGGGACAAAATAGATTACAATCCAACAGGCTATTGCTTGACAAGAATCTATGAAGGTTTCAAAGTTCAACATAGAATTAGATTTAAACATCAATCTTCAAGTAAGAGTGGATTGCTTGTAATGGAAACAAAAAATTTTCAGTTAGAATACAAAAAAAAATTACTAAGCACAAATTTACATGGTGCAAGTTTTGCAAAATTTTAAAGCTTATTTACAAATTTCAAAGGATTCCATCAAAATCCAGCATAAAACATGTTCTAGTGCAAAGATATTTCTCAATAATCCACTCATACAGTATGCAGGTTACTAATAATATTCTAGATTCATGATGAAGTTTCATAATTTTAAAGCTAATAGTCTGAGAGTCATTCAGATTATTTTATAATGATTTTAGTGGATAAATTTATGCAAGTTCCAAATGGTGCAACATAAAAAACGTGAATTTAAAGCATCAATCACATGATCAGAAATAGAATGCAATGTTTGAAAGTAACCTTAAGAACAAATGTGAACAAGAGATCACAGGTAAACATAGATAGGTATGTTTTAGAACTTGAAATTAAATTCACAAGTAAGTTTTCAGTTTCCAACTATGCATATTTGTAGCTTCATCTAGAAACAAATTATTAATTTTCTGAAATGCATATTTTCATCAATTCAATGTATTACATGACAACATGAAAGGTTCTGCAAAAAGTAGTTAAGTATAAAAAATGCAATCAAAGAACATAACAGAATTGTAAAGGTTTGCTGACAACTAAAGATTTATTGGTGATATTTCAGAATCTGAAAAACTATAATTCAGAGATTTCCACTATCCATACAAACATTTTAAGTAAAGTGTAAAATATAATCTTAATTGTCTAGATCATGAGCTTTTATGAGTGGATTTGTCTTTATGATAAATGTTATTCTATCAAAAGTTTAACAAAATGACCTAGTTATTCTAAAAGTTTAAGAAGATGTAAGTATTCAATGGAGGATAGATTCACAAGTTGAATGTTATTATCATCAAGACAAATTGGAATTCAGAGATGGATTACACATTGATTCTAGAAAAGAAGTACATTGTTACTTATGAAGATCACAAAGGTTGTAGCCATAGAAGTAGGAGTTCAAAATTTTATTAACAATTTAGTATTAAAAATTAATCAAATTTTTTATCTCAAAATCAGAAAGAATAGTGAGGAGAATTATCAAATGTTTTGAGTGCCATCAAGCCATATGAAAAAATATAACTGAAGCATTGAAGTGAATTTTTAAAATGAATAAGAGAGAACAAAATACTCAAAAATAAGACATGAAAGTTTTAGTAAATATAAAATGAAGGAATTGCTCAAGAGTTTGTGTAAGACAAAAAGTCTTCAAAAGGTAATTAGGCATAGTTACCAAGACATAGAGCATGTAAAATTGTAAAAATCACAATGGAGTACATAGAATAAGTTGTGAAATAAAGTAAGCTACAGCATTTCCAAGGTGCACATGACAATAAACCAAAATTACATAGTGAAATCTAGTAACTAAAATGGATCCAAATGAACCCAATCCGAGTGGTCTACAAAATGGCACAAATCAAATAATAGTGCACCGAGCAGAGAGAAATGAAAATGGTGAGTCATATAAGTATGGGACAAACTGAAAAAGAGGTAAAACTATTTCAGAAAAAAGTCAAGGGTGAATGTAAAAAAACCCAATATCACAAATAGGAAAGTATGAACTTACAGTTTACATATCAAGAAGCGCAACATAGAAAACCCATTGAAACTAGACATCAAATAGTTAAATATAAAAGTGCCAAACCTTCTAAAATAATGGAGAATAGAGTTTTGAATAGTGAAAAGGTGAGCCAAAAAGGCACAACAAATACATAGTGCAACAAAAATTACCATAATAGAGAACTGAACCATACACAAATTAAAACTAACCACAAACTGTAAGTAAGGCAAAAGCAAATAAAAACTAAAATAATGACCAAATCTAGAAGCTCACTTGAAAACAAAGAAACATTGTAAAAATTAGAAACGCTAAGCTTTGAAGCCTCAGCAATGATGGGCCGAACAACATGAATCCATGAGCTTCTAGTCATGGATGGTAGGCAAAATCCTAAGGTTACAATAAAAATCTCAGAAAACATGAATAAGTAGGAAGATTTTTTTAGAACCATATAAGAAAAGGGTTGGACAAACCCAAAAAAATTTTGATCAATAAGAGCCACACAAGGGGAAAAATCTCAACTCGAAAGATAGCAGAGTATGAAGTACCTTTCTCAAATGCAAAGGGGGTTGGTGAAAATGGAAAACCTGAACCATCTGAAAGCTTTAGTGTTCCAAACAAAAAAAATCAAAAAGAAGGACCAAACTTCAATAAAATAAAATAGATGGAATAAAAAGCTCCAAAAATAAGTCTTTAAGTGTTAATCACTTAGCTCCATGGCCACTATCAGAAAATTTTTCATGTTAAGAGGAACCAAAATTTGCCAGAATCCCAAGAAAAAACTTCAAAATGAAATTCAATTAGGGTTCATTTTTCCACAAAGCTTTGGTTCCAAGCTAAGCCATTAGAGTTAAAATGGTGGTAAGTTTTAAAAAAAAACTCATGGAGTTAGGTTTTTCTAAAAATTTTTATCCCATGATGGGATTCGATTTTTTTGAAATTTCAATATTGCATAGGGGAAATAATTGCATAAGTTTAATTACTTATTAATGTTCCTCATTATGTAAATGCAAGTTTCAACCTAATGAAATAATGAGATTTTTGTCTAAGTCATGGGTAGGTTAGAATGTGATTTTTGCATTAGCTTAAGGATATGAAAAATCACTTTAGCTTAGTTTTGTCAAAAATACTTTCTTTTATGCATAAAGTGCCCGGAAAATCCAAAGGTCAATTCCATGTGAAACAATATATGTGAATTTGTTCAACAAAATACAAAATCAGCTTTTGCATGTAATCCAAGATAGAATAATTCCAAAAATAAACTTTTTGGAGATAAACAAAATTTTTTTACCTTAATGTTTTCAATTTACCTTAATTTTTGTAAAAGGCCCATACATTCATGCCTTCTCTGTTTTGCAGATTAAAGGGTGATTGAAAAAGGATGTGAAGATTGAGCATTTGAGCTTGTTATGGGTTTTCTTTATTATTATTCTATTTTACCAAGTGGAGGGAGTTGTGTAAAGTTAACATGGAGTCATCTCCAAGTTAACCGAGTTGTAATTGAGAGTTGAGTTTGTTGAGTGGAAGGGTTTGGGTGAATCTTTTTATATTTATTCATGCTTTTGCAAGCATTGTAGAGGCTTTTTTGATGTAACAAGTGCTGGAGAATTTTCCAACAAGTTCCCTTTTATGAGAAGAAGTATATTGTCCTTTCTAGAAGCATTTTGCAGTGTTGTGTGTTAAGATAGTCGTTCTTGTGTCTTATTTTCCCTAAATTCATTGAAGTTTAATGCTTAAACTATCTTCCCCATTGCAAAAATCATGTGTTGTGATTTATTTTAGTGTGCATGCTTTTGTAAATTGTTATTGTGAGCAATACCCTTAGTAGCTTCAATTTTTTCCTTGAAATTCACCCACAACCCTCTGGATCGTGCAAGTTTCAATACTTCTTTTTGTCAATTTCTGCATTTTCCTTTATCAAAAACCAAAAAAACCTTTGGTGTATCACCTCATTTTACCATTTTTTAGTTTTCATTCTAACCCTCAACCCTCACTAGCTTAGTTTAGGGATACACCAAAGGGAACCAACCCTTTAAATCTGAGATTCACCTCACATTCGGGATACCCACAGCCCGTGAGGTGTCTCAATTGATCTAACCGGTCATGTGAATGCAATGTACACCTATTCTAGTGCTGGTGTAGAAGATGCAAGATCTGCCCATAATAACACGTCCTGAAGTCTTAAGTTTTCGCTGCCTACTAGACCCAATATTTTCATGAATAAAGCCCTATTAGGAGAGACAGTACCTCTACATGTGAAATTCATGAGTCATTGAATAAATAGTTTCATGACGACCATTTATAGCTTAAAGGGAGCTTCTACATGTTTGTAGTGTACTTCAGAGTAGGGTTTCCCCTAGAGATGAATGCAAATATACTAATATCAACATTACCTGAGTTCTAATCCCAAAATGTGAAGGGTATGCATTATGGTTCATGACTGTGCTCCATAAAGGGGATTCGCGAATGGATCCATTAGTGTTTAGTAGTATTATGGTGAATTATCGATATACTTTATTGATAGTAGATCTGTTCACAGTTGAAATCCATAGTGGAAAGGCTAGAATGGTGATGTCTAGTTAACAAATTTGAAAATGGTCATTTGTCTTATGAATAAAAGATTGAAACTTTAAGGTCTATGTCAAGTACACTAATTTTTGGAGTGCTCTTACAAATATACTACTTTGTCGGATTTATAACTTTTATAAAGTAAAGATAAGCATGATAGTACTGGCCTGTGATAGACTCTAGAGGAGGGTCTGAAGCTTGAAATTATAAAAAGAGAAGTGTAAGGAAAATAGGGAAAGAGTTGAAGCTTGAAAACTTCGGAATATCGTATGGATCGTTTCAAACTGAAAACTAATTATAATCTTTGATAATATTCACATTTGGGTACCTTGAGAAGGGACTAAACCATGGTTGGTTTGAGATTAGTCTTGTCTTAAGCATCTTGTTATCAGGGACTAATTTAAAATGTCTACAAAGGAAGAGTATTGTGACATCTTAAAAGATCTTGTAGATGGCCATGTCACTCATGTTGTCTCTAAAAGTATGATGCAAGTGTAGTGAATATCTATATAGGAATATTATAAGAGTTCAAGGTGATGCAAATGTTATATCCTAGATAGATATGCTCGTACAAGTGATTAGCACATAAGTACTACTTTTCAACATTTGGGAGTGTTTGGTAGTTGATTAGACATAAGTATACATTTTTAGACACTAAGAGAAGAGGACTAGGGGAGTACCACCTCGCTATGCTTTAGAGATCCAATGTTAAATGACATGAAATTTTATCCATGAGCTACTTGCACCTAAGAACTTAATCAGACCTTATTACCCACTCATTACTACCCTCAATATCGTATGGAAATTGAAGAGCTTTCAGAGATTAGATGATCTTAAGACATGTATGAACATGGTTAGAATATGATGGAGCAGAGTATGTGTATAAATTGAGTGATATTCTTGTCCATTAAAGAATGCAAAATTTTGAGTGTATTTGAGTTTTTTATTTGATACAATCTTTTTGACCAGAATCAAGCTTTCCATAGCATCTCAGTTAGACTACATATAAATGGGCTGCTAATGTTTCTAACTTGTTAGTATAACAAGCATGAAGGTGTAGGGATCTACATGATACATGTTCTTAAATACGATTAGAGAAACTTTATTCATTAGAACTACTATGAATGAAATAGCTTCGTTTAAAAGATCCAGCTCTCAGTTTATTTATTATGCACCCTACAATAGTGATAATGTAAATGATTATAATCAGGTTCGAATGTGCGTCATGGGAAACATTTCAAATCACTCACCTAGATAGTTAACCAACATAATCAACACACATTAGGTCGAAATGAAACAATGTATGTCTATACATATCTCTACATTCCCACAAAATGAACTAGGACAAGTTAAAATAAGGGGATGAAAATATAGTCCTATGTGATGCTAAGTATAGCATCTCATGTTGCAGCAGAGACCCTTTTTCTACATTGAACTATGGTAGACGCGGTCACTAGTCCTCAAGTAAATAACAAGGGTGATACAATGCAAAAATAATGGCATCAAAATGAGTCCAATTGGACCTCCAAAATTTTAGAAAAGTTGCTTGTCACGGATTGGTTTGAAAGATAACATGCATGGATAGAGTGCTACATACATCCATCTATGACGTACATTGAGCTTGATACATAAAACACAAAGTCTAATAGTCATCTTGCTAACTTACAATAGCACTTCTGTAGGCACTCCTTCCGCAATTACATCTAATTTTAGAGATCAAAAGGTTTAAAAATGTGATTTTACAACATCCTAATCAAACATTAAATTTATCACTGAATGGTAATTATAAATTAAATTGTCTCTAAGCTGAAATTATTAAAACATGTCACCTGTGTAAATGCTAATATAACTTACTATTTCAATTGTAATACAATTAGATCCTAATTAAATTAAACCTTCACACTTTTTAAGATTGTCAACACCTTTCCTTTAAGTAAAAAAAAAAAAACTTTAATTAATTACAACAAGGCATTTAACTAAGAGATAAGGATTAAGATTGATAAAAAGGCTAGGTGGGATCATGGTTAGGTTAGGCGAGGTATGAGTAATCGAGGTGGCTCCATGTGGAGCACGACAAGGTGAGTCCCTTGAGAGGTGTAACACCCGAGGAAAGATTCGGTGCAAGGTATGCAGGTTGGGGCTAATAGTTGAACAAAATGGTCAGAGAATTTAGAAGTGATCTAATGACACATCAAGTCAGGGTGAATGCAAAATAGTTTGATGTGGCACATGCAAATAAATCTGACTAGGTTTATAGAGAACTGATTATGGGCCCCACAAGGTTATACAGCTACAGGGGTCTATTCATTTTACTATGGTCGAGCCAAGGGAAACAGCTTCATAAATCCGAGTGGAGGTGGATGTAGAGTAACTAGGCTTAACTCGCTAACATGATATTTGAGTACTATGTTGTTTTTAGGAAGATACACACTCAAAAATGATCACGTGCAAGATTAGGGTTTTATATCATGGCTAGACCAATTCTAATAAGAGCGATTTGACGAAGCCAAAGCCAACTCTCCAGGTTGAAATAGCAAGCTTTGTCTTTATGTCAATGTTTTTTACCCATAATGAAACCCATAAAGAAACCTAGACTCATATGTAAATCCCAATGATGGATACCCATTCAAACTTCACTATGATGATCCTACTGCTTTTACAATTATAGACACACGGGTACAAAGCTCGGTTGAGTTGGGAAGGGTGTAGACAGCTTATAGGGTTTTACCAGATGATGCAGGAAAGAAGGTAGGTTATTCAGGGTAGGAACATAAAATTTCTACTTTTAAATACAGATTATTGAATAAAATTTATAAAACAAAATTACATAACCTCACTGTATACACCACATTTGGGTCACACTCCCCTTGGTCCCCTTCAATCAATTTACGTAACGTATATTTACCTAGCCACGATCCATGACCCCGCATCGATATTAATTTTATCACCTATAATTGAATTGATACTCATCCTCACATTATCAATTAATTTAATTATTTTAACTAAGTTAAGTTCATCCTCACGCCTCCACCTCATCATTACACCTCACCCTAGACCCATTCCAGTGGCATTTAAATCACAATAACCAAGTTAATCACTCTCAACATTGAGTCATCACTCCCGGTGTCGAGTCACCACTTGACCTATTTAACTAAGACTTCTTCCTAAACCTAAGTGGACTTATTCTATGTTCTTCCTATCTTTTCTAACGTGAACTCTACTTTCCTAAGAGGACCCAACAGGGAAAACATGAAAAATCTAGGAATATCTGCCTATTTTTGGTGAAAAAAACTATTTCACCCTAACCAATGCTAGTTTATCCTCAGACGATGTCAGTCACCTAACCACTTTCGGTTCCTTTATATACAATTTTACAACTCTTTACATGGGTTGGTCATTCAATTATTGGACCCTTATTGCATTCAGGTTCGAATCTTCAAGCCTTCCTACATCCAGACGACAAACACACACAACCAGAGTGCAAGACAAGCAACAACGAGAATTGGAATATTCACGGGAGCACATAGGTTACACTTCCATGGCACTAGACCTAGCCATATCTTCATAGATTAACCACCAACCATATCCATTCAAAAGATCTACAAAACACTAGGTATTGTGATTTCATCATCTATACTTATTCCATTGTAGATCTCTTGCTTTTTCTAGTATTTCATTTCTTCTGTTACTGGTATATCACCTTCTTCCCACCAACCTACTATTCAACCATCCCAAGCCTTTTCACTTTTTCTTAACCTCTTTCTCAACATTTGTGAGTCTTCTCAGCCATATTACGATCCTAACCACATAACCCTCACTCTCTGTGCAACCAAAGAGAGGCTAAAAACCCCATTTTTAATATTTTATCACCCATTGCCCCTGTTTTCATCAGTTACTTAACTGTCATCGATTCATTCCCTATACCGGCATCGGTCACCTGAATGATATTGGTCTGTTTGTTATTTTACATTATTAGAGTAGCAATCTTACCATTTACCCAAAAACTACCCGAACCTTAACCAATCAAATCCAGACCCTTACAAGACCTCTTACATACCTTCTTGACCTAAAAAAACATTAGTTCTAATTAGATTTAGAGTTACATTTCATATTTAGCATTGAATCTAGTGTATTGTGTGTATGAGAAGCCTAAATAATTAAATTACAATAGGACCTATTTATTTTAGTTTCGTATTCACATTAAATTATTATTAACTAGTGGATTGACAACCTATATAGGAAGTATCATGCTTCAGTGATCCATCATATGCTAGGTAGTCTACTATCATATGCTATTTAATACTCTTTTCTGGTCTTGCTTTGCTTTTACAGGTATTCCTTCCCTGATAAAAAGGAGCTCTCTACATTCCTCTTGGATAATGTCAACAACGCGCACATTCTACCTTCCACCTTAACTTCACAGGTATTCCTCCTAACCTTTTACCTTATCCGTTTTTCTCATACGTATGAAACTTATTGGTGAAACATTTTGGCACGCCCGGTGGGACCCTCTCTTGGGTTCGTTGTATTTTATTCATATAGGGAATTATTGTGTGTTTCTTTCTCTCTAAAAATTCATATTTAATATTCTCCCTGGTAACATTCTCTTATTATAATTATCTAAAAGACATTAGTGATTTAGTGTTTGTTGTCACCCTCAAAATTGCCCTCTTTTTGAAGTCAAGTTTTGAAAATTTTGAGTTAGTGCCTTTGATAAATGTTTAAACAAAGTAAGAAGTTTGGAGAGATGGAGAAACTCGTGCTTCAAAGTTGTTGGTGCTCAGTTTTTAATCTTGAACCTTCTATTTTAAATCTTCCAGTCTTCATGGTTTGATATATTTTCCATTTTCTTGTATGGATGCATGAAAATATTTAACTTTCTTTTGGGTTTTATTGTCAATCCTTTCTTGTGGCCGTGGACCATACTAGGCCTGGTTTTGTTTGACATCTCTCGGTCCATGAAGAAAAATATTTGATTCGGGCGTGAATGATGGAGTTTTTCTTCTTCTCTACATTTTTCTACAGTTGTGAATGACAAGAGTATCTTCCTGTCAATTTTTTCCCCAGCATCCACGGGTACGTGGACCTCTCTAATTGGATGCGGCAGGACGGGTTCTTTTGGCAAACTTGTCACTAAATTGTCATTTTAGAAAAAGTATCAAATTGGCCCCGCGGCCTGAAGGACTCTGATTAGATCTTCAGAAATATGAAGCGGCAAGTAATTTTTTTGAACTTATCATTTTTGGTTATTTTCACAAAATGCCAAATTGGCCCCATGACCCTGAAAGATCCTGGTTGGCTATTTGGCGGAGGCGGAAAGGAAGGAACTTGTTGTGTTTTGAGGCACTATGGCGAAAAGTCTTAAAGTATAAAATGTTGCTGCATGCCCGCAAAGGGACACGTGGCCATTTTCAAGTTCAAAATGGAGAGGTGGGTCGTCGGGGAACTTTAGGAATTTTTGCATTATTTCTATAAAGAGTTGAAGTTATAAAGTCAGTTGCAACCCCACCCATGCCTAGATAAATTCAAATGTTGAGCCCGCATCAAAATTTAAAATGGGAAGGCAGACCGTCGGAGCACTTTGAATATTTTGGCTTTGTTGCCAAAAAGAGTAAAATTGTGAAAATGAGTCGCAACGCCACTAAAGATAGGTATTAAATATCTATTGAAAAGTCAAAGCACAAAGGCGGGCCGTCGGAGCTTTTTGGGAACTTTGGTTTTATTTCCAAAAGGAGAGTTAAAAGTCATAAAATGATCCACGGCTCCACTGGGGTCTTGATCTCGCATTGAAAATTCAAAGCGAGGAAGCGGGTCGGTGGAGAACTTCAAGTTTTTGATATTTTTGTTGAAAAGAGTTAAATTGTAAAAGTGAGCTGCCACTCCTTCGCCACTCAGGTAAAGCCACGTGTCAGGCATGTATCAGAAGAAGATGGGTGGGCCAAAATGCTCTGAAATGCCATTTATCTAAAAATATTAAAATATAAAAGATACCCCCAGGCCTGCTTCAACAAATCTCTTCCACATGGACAACTCATATTTGAAGTTACAAAACAGTTTTAACAGCTATGGTGTATAGCATCTTCTTCTGCCGTCATTAAAGCTCCTCCATGAATCAAGAATTTGAAAGGACATGCATACATAAGGAAGTTGTAACCGATTTTGGAAGAAACTACGGATTCTTGAGCCAGTTGGCACCTCTGAAAACACTTCTTTTAATTTTTAATTATTTCTTAATCTTTTGATTAAAAGAATTTGAGCCTAATGTAACCATTTCTTTGGAGTTATTTATTGATCTCTCGATTCCATTGTAATGGTCGGCTCTCAAAAAGTGGATCTGGATACTCTTGAAATATAATTTGAATTGAAAGAAATCAATACAGAAGATTTTCTCTTTCTCTCTATCTTCTTCTATTCTCCCTTCTTACTCACCTAAATCTACGAATCATTTAATCTTTGTGGTTAAAAACTTTGTGTTCTTCTTTATACGATTTCTAGAACATTGTGTCTATGGAACATTATATGTGATTTATGGAACTTTGTGTCCACGGATTATATCTGTTATGAAGGTTAATGATTCCATTCTACATCTCCTTTTCTCAATACACATAAGGGTATACTCTTCTATCTATATTCCCTAAAAGTATTAATATGTTCTTCCTCTCTCATCTCCTAAGTCTTCTATTCTTTTGTATTGATAATATTTTGGGCATAAAACACTTTAAAAGTATTAGGAATCGTCACTTTGAAAGTTGTGCATTTGATTGCAAGATTTCTTGCTTGCTTCCAATAAGGGAACCTCTCCCATAAAGAGGAGGGACTCGTTGTCCCCTAACTGTTGTTGTTAAAAGTTCTATTTTAAAACCCAAAAGTGCTTAAAATGAATCCTTTCTTCCTTTTTTCATTTACATAGTAGTGAAAGAGCATCCTCTTAACCTATTCATTATTTTCTAAATCAAAATCAATTGTTGATTTGGGTTTTAAAATATTTGCATCTCACTTCTGCCTAATGCATTTTACCTCATTTAAATTTTTGGGCAACCTATATGCTGGAGGTCATGACCAACTAATGGTTGACGAAAATTGAAGTATAGTTCACTTTGTGTACACACTGCCAAACCAAATCATTGAAACAAGAAACTCACTTCTTAATCACCTCCCTTCCCAGTATTTACCGTTAACAACTATTAATCACATTAGTGGCAGAGCCAATTGGTGTTCTGGCCAATCATCATATCATAGTAGGGCCTCGTGTACTGCAAAGTATATATTGGGGATACCACACCAAAATTTACCTGAAACCAGCCATAGTTGTCAGTTTCTGTAGGGCACCTTCGTAACCAAAAATTCTATTCTATTCCCAAGTCATTCCTAAATGGCATAAGCCACAACATAAAATATACAGCACAGGATTTCATGTTTGTTAGCTTTTTTTTTATCTATGTTTTGAGGTGTGAGTTTGTTTTTCTTCATTTTTCTCTCCCTACATACTCCACAATCATAGTAGGTGTATTCCAATTGTTTTTGAGTGTGTTATGATCTATCATTACTATACTCAGTTTCTAGGTTGGTGCTTTTATTTTATCTAAATCACCAAAATTCTCTTTTTTCCATATTTTCACAGATTTCATAGTAACAGGTATCATTCCAGTGACCGCCATTAGTTTACATCATCTCACCGACATCATTTAACTAACTGTCATCGGTTTTATGTTGTTTGGGTCATTTCTGCCAAAGTAACATTCCATCTACATTTTTGTGCTTTCTGCAACTTAATTGTTCACTTTCTCTGAAGAAGGAAATTGACTGTTCATATCCTTCTTCATTTTTTTGCACTAGGATCATAGAAATCGTGTCCCCACCACCAAAGTCATAAAGCATGAAGTCCTTAGAGAAGTCCAGACTGACGAGATTTGGAGCTTGCAATATGAACTCTTTGATAGACTCAAAACTAGCTTTTACCCTCAACTGTCCACCTAAATGTCATGCACTTCTTTAACATCATTGGTATTGGATTCACGAGAGCAGAAAATTTTGGAAAAAATATGTAGAAAAAATTGATCCTTTCTAAGAAGCTCTGAAGAGCCTTCTTATGAATTGGAAATGGAAATGCTCGAATTGCTTCAACTCTTTCTGGGTCAAGTAGTCAATCCCTCCTTTGACAGCAATATGGCCTAGGAGCTTGCCTTCGTTAGCCAGGAATATGCATTTTTTGGGATTCAATGATATCCCCAAATCTCCTACATCTTAGAAATAATCTGTGTTAGATGAAAGAGATGATCCACTGCATTTATGGAGAACACCGTCATATCATCAAGATATATCAATACTATTTTGTTGATCAACCCTTTAAATGCCATATTTCATTTCCCTTTGGAACAGTGGGGTTTGACATTTGACAATCCAAATGCCATTTTCTTGTAGGCATAGGTGCCCCACTTAGTGGTGAATACCCAATTAGTTTTAGAAAGCTATTTTGATCTGATCTATTCTTTCACCATTATTTGATTATACCCTAAGTAGCCATCTCAGGAGAGAGAACCTTTCTGATCTAGCTACTACATGTAAGATTTGTTCCATTGAAGGAAGTGGATAGTGTTCTTTGAGAGATGCCCAATTCAAGTCTTGAAATTCCACGCACAATCTTATTTATCTGTTCTTCTTTATGACTGGCACCAAATTTGTAACCTAGCTTGAATGATTGATTGGGAATATAAATCATGACTCTATTGGATTGTTTAACTATTTCTTCATAAGAGGCTCAATGTGTGGGTTGATTGGTATTTTCTTCTACCTGATGGGCTTAGCATCTAGGATCTAATTCTAATTGTATGTTGTGCCAACTTCATATTGAATCCTCGAAGGTCATCGTAGCTCCAGGAGAAGACATCTGGAAATTCTTGGAAAAGTTATGTATGACTTTATATCTCTCTTGCTCGGTGGCTACTTTTCTGATTTGGAGAGTTGTTTTCCCTTCTCCAACTGAAATTGGATATGAATATTCTCCTTTGACCTGTAATGTTGACTTTCTATTTAAGAAACTGGTAATTAGGATTGAATATAGACTCCAATGTTACCAAACCATTTGGAATATTGTTTGTTCCACAGCTGCACCTACTTGATCCCTGTAATGCTGCTCTAATTTGTCTTGATTCTTTATTTGAGAATTCATCTTCTTTCGGTAAGAAATTAATGATCTGTTGATTGTTTTCAAACACCTACTAACTTGTGTTGTTATCTAGAACCCGCTGGCGTTACAATCACATGTATATGTGGTTGTGTTTTTTCTCTTTTAATGCTATCAACCACATCAAAATTTTCTCCAACTACTATCCAGCCTATCTGTAGCTTCATTTTTTCTTCCTGGGTATGGACACAATGTTGAAATGCTCGAGAAATCCTCAATTAGGTCCCATACCCTATTTTTGTATCTCTTGAGTAGGTCATTCCTTAAAACATGTTTTCACCTATGACTTGATTGACGATTAGCTCACTTTCAAAAAATACCTATAAGTTATTCATGCCTCTCTCCTATCCCAATGAAGTCCATGAATCAAGGCCTCATATTAAACTATGTTATTTGAACAGGTAAATTGAAATCTGAAAGCTGAGTAATATTTGATGTTCTATGGTGAAACCAACATTGCATCTTCTCTAGCATGCCTTGTTTACTTCTTAAACCATCAAAAAATAGTTGCCAAACTTCATTGTCATCTTTATTTGCTGGCTTCGTGATACTGGGGATAAATGAATTTTCTTCGTGTACACAATATACACCCAATTCAGATTTTTCAATTTCCTTGTATGGGTTGAAACACATGCCTTTTATTTTCCCATTCATCCATAGAGTCAAATTATGGAATTCCCTCGACCTTAGTGCCATGTTTATAGATCATTTGAACATTCCTTCCTGATCAAAGGTTGAGCAATTTGCATTGATTGGGCTCGACACATGAGAGATCAATGTGGAAAGTTTGCAATTGGATCAGATTTGATGGTCACCTTGGATCCATATCTTGTTCTGAATAAGCATGTGTGAATCTAATCTGCAGATAGATATCCACCAATTTTGGCAGTGAAGTCCCTTAATAGACACAATGTAAAGAGTGGAGGAAGGTCGATTACAGAAAAATCTTACAAGAATATGACATTAGGACAAACATGTAGTGTAAGACTTAAACCTTTGATTACCCCCACCATTCCTACTTCTATTCCTATCTAATTGCATTACTCCTTTTAGACACTGGCTCATACTTTAGACCCCAAGTTGATCTACTATTTGCTTTGGCATTACTGAGCTACTTGCACCTGAATCGATCATGCAGTTATGTACTAAGTAGTTCCCAAAAAGCAATGACGCATAGAACGGTGGAGGCTTCAAACCTCTTACTTGGTTGACTCCTGACCATGTTGCACTGCATTATTGAGAACTTTCTCATGTCCTTTGGTCTAATCCATTTGATGTAGACCAATTGGCCATTGCAGCCTGCAACATAAATATCGTTGTCCTAGGATTGCTAGTGACTCTCACATGGAAATGTTCACACGTGTTTTCTTCATCTGATCAATAATGTTGAAAGGGGATGAATTATCCTTTTGTTGCCTCTTACTTGGAATAACCTTTTTCTGGAGCTTGAATAGGCACGTGTGCCACTGCAATGAGTGCATTAGGCTGATTTTACACATTTGACGATGCATTTGATCTACTAAATCCTTGTTGTGAATGGGATTGAGCTAAGAAACAACTACATTAGACAAATTTCCCTCCTCTATGTTCCTCTGGTCTTTGACCATATGTTTGCAGCTACACCCCTAAAAAGGAGGCTGATTAAATCCACATAAGTCTCTTGTATGCCAATTGACCAATGTGGTTTCCATTGGAGGTGCCTCTTGTTGAGTTTTGTGATGCTGATTTCCCTCTTGACTTGTTTAGCTTGATACTGATTTGGAGGTTGATATGGTCTAGAACTCTGAGATATGTTGTCTCTTGATAGTCACTAGCTCATTTCCTAGGTTTTGTAGACATTCCTTCATGAACCTCCTATGATTACTCTTTGAAGTGCTTGAAGTAAGTAGAAGCCTCATGCTATTGCTTTGATTTCGAGGGGGTGGAATGGGATTCAACTCTGGTGTTTGACTAGTTATAGGAGCTCCCATGTCTGGATAGAGAGGCATTGGTGGACTTGGTGCTACCTTACCCAACTTGAATCAAGTAGTTTTCAGCTCTAATGGAAATTTTATAGGCTGCGAGGTAAAGTTATACCTCCAATTGATTAGATCATAGATGGCTATATATGAGTTTTATATCCTTCAAGAAGTAGATGAATGCATCTTTTAGCTAGCTGGTCTCACAGCAAGCTGGAATTCTATCCCATGTCCTCTTGAATCTTAAGTTGAAATCGATCAACTGTTCATTAGGATCTCTCTTGATTACTATCAATTGTTCCAATAAAGATAGATTATCTCCCCTTTTCCCCAAATTGATTATGGAGGGTTGTGCATAAATGATCCCAATTCTAGCTAGACACTTGTTGTTAGGCTTCTAAACCATTGCAAAGCTTTAACCTTAAAAGATGAAGCTAAAAACTTGAATGTAAATATCCATTTCAATTGATTTCATGATTTTCACAGACATTTGTGATGTCCTTGGATGTGGTTAAGTCAAGAGTTAGTCTGGTTCTCTCCTATAAAATATGGGAATGTTCTTCAGTGCCGCAATTGGAACCTGGATTTTGAGCATTTAGGGAAAGTGGGCTACTTCCTATGAAGTTGACATAGGGATTGGATTGTGCCATCCTAATTGGTCAGAGAACTCTTGTTGATTGGATGAAAAGGTCTATACTAGGTGGAGGTGTAGACAAAGTTCTTGTTAGGTGGAGATGGTGATCTTTGCAGTATTCTTCCTCTCCTTCCTCTTCCTAGTGATAATTGTAGGTAGAGAAATAATCCCTCTTCTCGAGTATCATACCTAGTTTGGATTCTTATTATGTACTTGGGCAACCTGTGCTACTACACTACTGAATTCTATCCCTTCAGAGTCGCTAGATGTGTTGGGTAAATGATCCTGTAAAGGTGGGATTTTGCTAAGTCACACACCGAAATTCGAGAAAATTAAAATTAAAACCTTGAAGGACCTATGATTTTTGAGATTCTGGAGGTTTGAAAGTTGATTTTGGAATGACAGTCCAAAAAACCCATGAAAATGCAAGACTTCCGAATGTCTGAAACCCAAAATCTTAAAATTTTGAGAAGTCTAAAATTCTGAAATCCCGAAATCTGAAGTTCCGAAAACCCAAAACCTTGAAATTCAAAATCTCGAAACCTAAAATTAAAAATACTCTTTTGAAGATTACAGCTACGATCATGAGCTCCAATGTGGGTAGCTCTAA
Organism: Taxus chinensis; assembly: GCA_019776745.2. Classification (NCBI taxonomy): domain Eukaryota; kingdom Viridiplantae; phylum Streptophyta; class Pinopsida; order Cupressales; family Taxaceae; genus Taxus; species Taxus chinensis. The sequence continues at coordinate 106,908 of JAHRHJ020002930.1, read as the reverse complement.
TGATATAGGCAACACTGCCTCTCTCCCATAGACCAAATTGTAAGCCCTTGAATTACTTGTTGACTTCTTTGAGTGTGATCCTATTAGCCCAGGTGAAATGCTGATTTAAGCTTAGATATGTCATGTCCTTTGGTTTTCAAGTCTAGAGTCCTTCATGATGATTCCTTAGAAAAGTCTTGTTTAATGGACTCTACATGGTCCATTACCCTGTGTGCCATAATAGTTTGAAGAGGTACTCAAGTAGATTCCACAACACCCCTAATCTGTTTTACAATTTGAATGATTGTTATAGTTAGTGTGATTGCATAACATGGAGCTTTTCCCAAAGTGTGGGACTTTGTGATTGGGAAATCTCTCCAAATGAAGGATGGTTCCTATTACTCTGTTCAGATGCACACATTCAAACTGTAGAGGATCTACTCTGAAACCTACTCTAACTTTCCAATGACACAAGTTCAAAAGGATTACAAGAAATTAAGCGTAAACTAACAAAGGTGATTTACCAAAGGAATGTTGAAAGCCTACTTTGTCATTAAACAAAAACCTTTAAAAATGTGATACAATAAACATGCATAGATAACCAAGATTACAATGAGATATAGAGAAGATGTAATGAACATAAGAAAGGGTTGAAAATCATCCACAAATTGATACAGTGCATTACAATGACCAAGAGGCACAAAACTGCATTCCAGTTTTTTGATGGGAGGTATGAACTCCACAAATCCACTTACAGACTAGAGAAAGGAGGGTGCAAAGAATTTTTTTTTTGTTCAACCTATAGTAAAAATCCCCTCCTTACAATATATAGGAAGAATGTGAGAAGTGGAGAGAGAACTTTGAAATCCTGATCTAACCACCCTAGAATGAATTGAATTCTCCTGAAATAGTGATGGGTTCCATGCCAAAACCCAAACCTCCATGTACTATGCCTTCCTAGGAAAGAAGCAAGCCCATACCTTCATTATTGTGGTAGGTGAGAAACCCGGGACACCCTAAAACATGGAAAACTATATTTTTCACTTTGAAGAACTTAGTCCCACTCAAATTAAGATAACAAGTGGTAGTTAAGTAGAGGACCCTTGAAGATTTCTAAAAATTCCTTTCTTGTGCAAATTCGAGCTTCAAGTCAAAAGCTATGGCCATCTGAAGGTCGGGGTGTCATTCTGCAAAAAGGCATAAAGCATGAAATCCTTGGAGAAGTCCAGATTGATTAGAGTTGGAGCTTGAGATATAGCCTCTTTGAATGATTCAAAACTTATCTTTACCTTCAAATGTCCACCTAAACTCCATGTTCTTCTTTAACATCAACATTTTATTGTCTTCACAAGAGCGGCAAAGTTTAGCACAAACTTGCGGACAAAATTGATCCTTCCTAAGAATATTCTGAAGATCCTTCTTATGACTTAGCAATAGTAATGCTCGAATTGCTTCAACTCTTTCTGGGTCAATTGTCAATCCTTCCTTTGACACAATATGGCCTAGGAGCTTGCCTTCGTGAGCTAAGAATATGCATTTTTTGGGATTTAATGATACCCCAAATCTCCTACATCTTTGAAATACTTGTCTCAGATCCAAAAGGTGATCCAGTGTGTTTTTGGAGAACACAGTGATATCATCAAGATATATCAGTACTATTTTTTTTATCAACCCCTTAAATGCCATATCCATTGCCCTTTGGAAAGTGGCTTCGACATTTGACAATCCCAATGGAATTTTCCCGTAGGCATAGGTGGCCCACTTGGTGGTAAAATTCATCTTGAACTGATCATCTTCTTTTACCATTATCTGATTGTACCCTGAGTAGCCATCTAGGAGAGAGAATATTTCTGATTTAGCTACTACTTGTAAGATTTGTTCCATTGAAGGAAGTGGGTAGTGGTCCTTGAGAGATGCCCTATTCAAGTCTCGGAAGTCCACACATAACCTAATTTCTTTGTTCTTCTTTATGATCGGCACCAAGTTTATAACCCAGCTTGAGTGCTTGATTGGAAATATAATGCTCACCTCTATCAGCTTGTTTAGCTCTTTCTTCATAAGAGGCTTAATGTGTGGGTTCACTGGTCTTTGCTTTTGCTTGATGGGCTTAGCATCTAGATCCAATTCTATTGTATGTTGTGCAAGATTTGGATTGAATCCTCACAGGTCTCATAGCTCCAGGCGAAGACATCTGGAAATTCTTGGAAAAGTTGTAGGAAAATCATATTTCTCTTGCTCAGTGGCTACTTTTCCAATTTGGAGTGTTTTTCCTTCTCCAACAAAATTAGCTCTGAATCCTCTCCTTTGACATGTATGTTGGCTTTCTCTTTACGAAACTGGTCATTAGGATTGAATATAGATTCCAATGTTACCAAACCCTTTGGAAGCTTGTTTGTTTGCAGCTGCACTACTTGATCCCCGTACTTCTGCTCTAATTTGTCTTGATTCCTAGCTGAGAATTCAACCTCTTCTTGTAAGAAATTAACGATCTATTGATCATTCTCAAACACCTGCTAGCTTGTGTTATTATCTGGAACTACTAGCCTTACAATCACATGGATATGTGGTTGTGTTTTGTCTCTTTTGATGCTATCAACCACATCAAAATTTGCTTCCAATTGCTGCAAGCCTATCTGTGGCTTCAATTTTCTTCCTTGGGTATGGACTCGATGTTGAAAGCTTCAAAGTATTCTACTAGGTCCCATACCCTATTTTTGTAGCTCTTGAGTAGGTCATTCTTTGCAGCATGTTGTCCCCTGACTTGATTGACAATTAGCTCACTATCCCCAAACACTTGCAAGTTCTTTATGCCTCTTTTCCTAGCCCAATGAATTCCATGAATCAAACCCTTATATTTAGTTGTGTTGTTTGAATATGTGAACTGAAATCAAGAAGCTGAATAATTCTTGATGTTCTGTGGTGAAACCAACATTGCACCTCCTCCAACACCTTGTTTGCTTCTTGAACCATCGAAAAATAGTTTCCAAACTTCATTTTCATCCTTATTTTCTAGCTTGGTGATGTTAGGAATGGGTGAATTTTCTTCGTGTACACAATATACACCCAATTCAAATTCTTCCATTTCCTTGTATGGATCAAATGCATGCCTTTTGTTTTCCCATTCATCCAGAGAAAAATATGGAATACCCTCAACCTTTGTACCAGTTCCTAGGTCATTTGAACACTCCTCCTGATCAAAAGCAGAGAAATTTGCATTGATTGGGCTTGGGGCATGAGGTTCGATGTGGAAATTTGAAATTGGATCTGAACTAATTGTGGCCTTAGCTCCATATATTGTCCTAAAAAGCATGTGTGAACAATCTGCAGATAGATATCCACAAATTTTGGCTGTGAAGTCCCTTGATACACACAACACAAAGAGTGGCAGAAGGTTAATTATAGACACATCCTACAAGACTGTGACATTAGGAAATGCATGTAGTGTAATACTTAAACCTTTGATGACCCCAACCATTCCTACTGATGTCCCATCTAGTTGCACCTCTCCTTTCAGCACTGGCTCATACTTTAGACCCAATTGATCTGCTATTTACTTGGCATCACTGAGCTACTTGCCCCTGAATCGATCATGCAGTTGTGTACCAAGTGGTTTCTGACAATCAATGACACATAGAATGGTGGAGGCTTAAAATTATTTCTTGGTTGACCCCCACCCTGTTGCATTGCATTAGTGAGAACTTTCTCCTGTCCTTGGTTTGATCCATTCGAGATAGACCAATTGGCCATTGCAGCTTGCAACAAATCTCATTGTCCTGGGATTTCTAGTGACTCCCACATGGAAATGTTCACATGTGTTTTCTTCATTTTGTCGATGATGTTGAAAGGGGATGAATTATCCTTTTGTTTCCCCTTACTTGACACAACATTTTCTAGAGTCTGAATAGGTGCATGTGCTACTGCAATAGGTGCCTTAGGCTGATTTTGCACATTTGGAGCTGCATTTGATCTACTAACTCCTTGTTGTGTAGGAGTGAGTTGAGAAATAACTATATTAGAAGGTTTTCCTTTCTCTATGTTCCTCTTCTTTGATCATGTGTTAACAGCCACACCTTTAAAAGGTGGTTGGTTAACTCCACATAAATTCTTCTGTTTTCTAATTAACCAACGTAGTTTCCATTAGATGTGCCTCTTGGTAACTTTCTTGTTCCTTATTTCCTTCTTGACTCGGTTCTTGGGACACACCAATGGTCTATGCACCATTAGATCCTGATTCAGTGCACCATTGAAACACGTTGATTGATTGTGAGGTAGATTACAAGGGTAACACCATTCGTACTCCTGTGCCATGTTGTTTTGTGTTGGAACCAAGGCTCTTGATGTTGAAACTACATTTGGATCATATGGTCAGAATGGCCTGACAGCTTGAGGTTGTCCTTGGTTCAAATTTTGATTTGCAACCTGAGTTGGTGGTCTATTTTGTTGATATGGGGGCCTAGCTTGATACTGAGTTTGAGGTTGATATGGTCTAGAACTCTGAGCTTGCTATCTCTTGATAGTCACTAGCTCATTTCCTAGGTTCTGTAGTTGTTTCATAACCTCTTGTAATTATTTTGAAGTGCTTGAAGAAGTAGAAGCCTCACTATTGCTTTGATTTCTAGGGGGTGGAATGGGATTCAAATCTGGTGTTTGACTAGATGTAGGAGCTTCCCATGTCTAGATAGAGAGGCATTGGTGGCCTTGGTGCTAGCTTACCAGCTTGAATCAAGTAGTTTTCAGCTCTAATAGCAATGTTATAGGCTGTGGGTAAGCATTATACCTCCCATTGATTGGATCATCATGGATATTTCAGAATTTATAGCCTTCAAGAAGTAGAGGAATGCTCCTTCGGCAGTTGGTCTGACAGTTATCAGAATCCTGTCCCATGTTCATTGGAAATGGAAATTAAAATTTTTCATTTTCTCATTAGGAGCCCTCTTGATTGTTGTCAATTGTTCCAATAAAGACAAATTATCTCCCTTTTCCCCAAATTGATTATGGAGGGTTGTGCACAAATGATCCCAATTCTGGATAGACCCTGTTGTTAGGCTCCTAAACCATTGCAAAGCTTTACCTTTAAAATATGAAGCTAACAACTTGACTGCAATATCCATTTCATTGATTTCATGAATTGCACAGACATTGGCGATGTCTTGGATGTGGTCAATAGGAGTAGTATGATTTTCTCCTGTGAAATAGGGAATATTCTTTAGTGCTGCAACCGGGACCTGATTTTGTGCATTTAGGGCAAGTGGGCTACTTGCCATGAAGTTGACATAGGGATTGGGTTGTTGTAGATGTGCCATCCTGATTGGTCGGAGAACTCTCATTGATTGAAGAAAAGGTCTACTAGGTGGAGGTGTAGACAAAGTCATCTTAGGTGGAGATGGTGATCTTTGTGGTCTTCTTCCTCTCCTTCCTCTTCCTGGTGATAATTGCAAGTAGAAAAATAGTCCCTCTTCTCTAGTATAAGACCTAGTTGGAAATATTCTCATGTACTTGGGAAACCTATGTTGCTAAACCACTAAATTCTATTCCTTCGGAGTCACCAGATGTGTTGGGGAATGGGCCTCTAAAGGCTGGATTTTGACAAGTTACACACAAAACTTGAAAAAATAAAAATGAAAACTTTGACGCACCTATATGTTTGAGATTCTAGAGGTTGAAAATTATTTTGAAATGAAAATCCTAAAAACCTAAAAATGCAAGACTTCCAAATGTTTGAAACCCTGAAATCCAAAATTTGGAAAACTTCAAAATCCTAAAACCTAAAATTCTGAAATCCTGAGATGTCCAAAATCCTGAAATCTAAATACCCGAAACCTGAAACCCTGAAATTCAAAAAGAAATCTAAAATTTCAAAAATCAAAATTTCAAAAAACTAAAAATACCCTTTTGAAGATTAGCCCCCGATCTATCAACTGGTGAAATTTGGACTTGTTTTGAGAAAATTAAGCCCTTGAAAATTGATTTCAGAGTTCAACTTGAGAGGTGAAAAATCTGGAATTTGAGAACTTGCAATTTCTAAGTCTAAATTTCTTGAAAATGCCTTCAAAGCTTGTGGAATGACTTCTTGGTCCCACCAGATGTGCAAAACTATTGATGTGTAGAAATCACAACACCCATGAATGTCTTGCAACTGATGGTTGAGGCAGTCAGTGTGATTGCATAACATGGAGCTTTTCCCAAAGTGTGGGACTTTGCAATCGGGAAATCTCTCTGGATGAAGGCCAATTCCTATTCCTCTATTCTGATGTACACATCCAAATTGTAGAGGATCTACTCTAAAATATACTCTAACTTGCCAAGGAGAAAAGGGTTAATAAGATGCAAAAAATTAAACCTAAACTAACAAAGGTGATGCACCAAAGGAATGTTGAACACTTTTTTTGCAATTAAACACAAACCATTAAAAATGTAATACAACCACCATGCACATATAACAATAACCATTGTAACTGATAGATCAGAGGTGAAGATGCAATGAACATAAGAGAGGGTTGAAAATCATCCACAATACTTGTATTATTGCTCCAAAAATTTGATACAATGCATTACAATGGCCAAGAGGCAAAAAAATTGCATTACAACTTGAATGGGAGGTTTTAACTCCACAAATTCACTTACAGACAAGAGAAGAAGGGAGGGTGCAAAGAAAATTTATCCAACATTAGAAAAATGCCCCTCCTTACAATATATATGAGAAAATGAGAGAAAGGAAGAGAATAATTTGAAATCCTGCTTCAACCACCCTAGAATGCATTGAACTCTCCTGCAACAATGATGGGTTACACTACTGCAAAACCCATACCTCCATGTACTATTCCTTGTTGGGCAAGAAAGGAAGCCCATACCTCATAATTGTGGTAGGTGAGAAACCTAGGAACACCCTATAAAATGGTGGACTATATTTATTCATTTTGAATAACTTAGTCTTACTAATTTTAATATATGAAGTTATAGTTGAGTAGAGGACCCTGTGAGCTTTCCAAAAATTCCATTATTGTGTAAATCCTACCTACCAGTCAAAAGTTATGGCCAACTGAAGGTCAGGGTGTCATTATGCTAAAACGTGAGTTCTTGATCTTCCTTTTTCAAAGTCTGAAATGCATGTAACCTTTGAAATCCCCAAATTTGGACATTTATACATTTTGGAGTCCGAAATGGAGTTACTGTGCAACTTTGGGTGCGTGACCTGCCGAAATCTCGATACACCAAAGTCTGAATTACTAGAATTTTAGAATTTCGAAACTTTCCATTTTGGAGTTTTTGTTACTATTCATCCTTAAAATCGCATGAGTGTTCAAAACCGAAACTTGGAGTTATTTTCAAATTTTCATAGTTTCAGAACTTCCATTTTGGAGATTTTTCCCTTTCAAACTTTTTCCCCTTTTGGGCTCTGAGTTTAGGATTTCAGATTTTTTTCTCATGCTTAGACTTTTGAAGGACAGTGCACTTGAAGTTCTTGAAACACTCTGAAACCCGAAAGTATGTTTGAGACTATCAGACTTCGGTATTTCGGATAATTTTTCTCATCTTTTTCGTGTTTGATCACCTTTTGGCACCCTAATGTGGCTACCAAATCTTAAAGGCACGTAGGCATGAACGGCTAGAGGAAGCGCGCAAGTTAAGGTGCACAAGGCAGGATTCAAAAAGGTTTCTTGGAGAACCAAGGAAATGTGCGCCATATAAAGCACAATTTAGGACTTAGCCATTTTTCAGCCTTTGGGACAGAACACATGAAGAATGTGTTCCATTTGGATAAGGTTCTAGCCTAGCGACAGGGTGTCCTGGAGGGAATATACCTTAGTGATAAGAAGATCCAAAAAACTAATCATGACATGGAGAGGCATGCACCTGAGGTGATCCACACCTTGAAACTTGGGGCCAGGTCTGAGGTTGCAAAGGAGTTTTTTGGAGATCAGATGCATATATATATGTGCATCCTTAGCAAAGAAAAGAGAAAAATACAAGGAAGGAAGCGGAGCTCTGCAGAATTACTACGAAAAATATGGGATAAAAGGGGTAGATGATTATAGGAAGGATGTAATAAGGGAATGGGGAATGTAAATTTTGTTTCGAAAGTCTTCATGTATAGATCCAGATATGGTGCATGAGTACAGTCTTCTCTTCTATGATATTCTATAGTAATGCTATGAATGAATATGATAAGGTTACCATGAAAATTGTATTAAGATCTTCTCTTTGTATTATCTGCATATTTCTATTATTCTTTTGTTTATGTATAGTCATGAACCTTATTTGAATGTTACGTCTATTTGTGGATTTACAACTTCCTATTTCTGTTAATTCTATTAAGCACTTTTACTTTTGATATGACTGAAAGGGTATAGAAGCCATTCTGAGCTCTATAGCTTTTTCATGTCCTTTAAAATTCACTAAGTTAAAGATCATGAATGATGCCTTCCTAAACTCACATAAAAGAGAGACTCAGCTCCCTCTCGTCATGCCTTAGGTGAGTGTCCAGTGCCATGTTGGGTGATAGGCCACACGCATGAGGTTCCCTTGTTCTTGGTGGGTGTAAAAGTGACTACATCTTGGTTCTGTTGCCATGGACCTCTTTTCAAAGTTGTAGTGGAACATGGCATACATCATGGTCTATGTAAAAAGTGATGACAGAGTGCTTAACACTTGAAGGTGTTGAAAATTGGTTTAAAAGCACAGAGGATGAGTTTTCTCAGAGATTTAGTACTGGACCTAAGTTTGATACATGAAGATGGGTGGAAGACACTCTCTATCATGAGTTATACGATACCTTCTTCTGTTGTTTCCCACTAGAGTTATTTGAGTGTGTCTCAGCATATGCATCTAGGTTAGGGTGGTATTATAAATCATACCCTTGGACCAAGAAACATACAAGAACTTACAAGATGTTGATCTAACATGGACCCATGCTATAGATCATTGGTGGAAAGGAGTACTAACTAGCTACACTCTGGAATACACAATTTCCACGTATTCGTGTCCGGAATTTGCTGAGTTTAAATTTTTATGAGAGCCCAGAGGATCATTTTTGTAGGCTATCCCCTAGGAATCAAAATCTTGATGGTAACCATGAGTTTAGAGGCATTCCCAATGGCCGGATAAACCACTTTGAGTGCTCGGCAAAGAAGCCAGGTTAGGGAAGGATGGTTGATATAACGACTAAAAAGGAAACAGAGGAGAGACAACTCAAGTATGGTGAAGTGCATGAGAGGGAGATTGTGAGATGGTGCGAGGTTGCATTTACGATTGATTTATAGAGGCAGATGATTTTGGTAGAAGAGGTTCACATGGAGGATGTGGAGCCTAAACAGTCTGTGCTACCCCATCTTGGCAAGTGTAGAAGAGAGAACCTTTCAACTTTTGATGAGAGCCTGTCGTGTGGAGAAAGAGGAGTCATTGGTGTGCATCTAACCCCACCTAGCGATCGAACCTTGGTGCTTCATTTTTTTGAATGAGGGAAAAGTACAGTTGATCCATTTTATATCAGTGGAAGCAACCGTTCGGTGCCCATAAGATACAACTTCTCGTTTAGGACTTCTATGGCATCACACACTATTCCAGTATTTGGTGGAATGTTTGGACAAGGCACATATATAGGTTGGTTTTGGAAGAGCGCTAGGAAGTGGTGGAGGAAATACGACTGGGAGTGGCACTAGTTCACAAACTATCAGCGTGCAATTCAGTGGGATGATGGGAACGTTCACATGAGAAAGACAGGCCCTATACCTAACACATGAGGATCTGGAGGTGGAAGTGGTGGAGATGGTGGCTTAGGATCTAGTGGGTTTGGTAGAGGGGAAAACACTAGAGGAAATTGAGGGACTGGGTCAGGAGGACAAGGGCCTTAGCCACCTCCTCAAGTCTTTTTGGATATGTCTCTGCACTTACCAGATTACAGTGGGATAGAAGATGCCATAGAGCATGTGCATAAGTGTGAGCTGCTATGGCACGCAAAGGGGATCACGACCTAGGATCGAAAGGCCAGTCAATTTGCAACAACCTTGCAAGGACACACACATAGTTGGTATAGAAAGTATGACCCTCATCAGACTGTTGTGGATTATACCGCGCTGAAAAATGAGTTCTTGGCAGAATTCCACATACCTATTTTTGAACAAAATAGCATCAGCTCTCTCAAGGAAATCTAGCAGGGAATGGCAGAGAGCATGTGGGAATATGATGCACACTTTAAAACTCTATTGTCTAAACTGTCTTATGATATCCACCCTTCACAACATGCTTAATGGTTTATCAGGGGGATTGATCACACCCTTTTGGAGGGCTTTGTCTCATAATACATTCACAGACTTGCGTGAAGCTTTGGAAGCTACTTTACGCATTGAGGTAGTTGGTAGTGTTAACACTGGTGTTAGCCCATTTCTGGAGGCTCAGATTGCTTCCATGGCTAAGCAGTTGGAGAAATTATCTGCCAACATAGTTCCAAAGACTTGCGGTGGGATGTGGTGCATAGATTGTGATGTAGAAGGGCACACAAAGGATAATGGTGGGATATGTACTCAGAAGGTGGTATGCGCCGTAGCGGTAAATTGTGAGATATGCCATGGGGACCACGATGTAAGTAGGTGCCCCCTCTTACAGTGCGCGATCCACAAAAATGTATCTTTTTATTACAAGATATGTACCTCAACCACACATGACACCAAGGATTATAGATTGATTGACCAGATTCATGAGGTAATTGATCTTGGTGTGTGCCAGACTGGCATTGCCAGCTGTTCCAAAGGAGATGAGTGTCGGTATGAAGAACACGGAGATGGAGATGCGTGTGCAGGAGGGGATTTCATGGAAGATTTCATGGCCATGGTAACCACGGGGGAAGAAGTGAGTTCCCACGTGGAACATGCTTTAATTATGGAGCCACAGACCATTATAAGCGCGATTGTCCAGATCTTCCGTAAATGCTCCTAGTGTGGAAAAAGAACATAAGTATGAAGATTTCCCAGATTTATACAAACATATGAGTCAGTAGCACCAGAAGGATAAGAGTGCTGCAATGGTGAGTATTAAGAAGGTTGACATGTAATGGCTCCCGTGAGTAATACGTGAATCAGAACTAGAGCATGTTATGGTAACAATAAGGGCAGAGTCCATGCACACAAGGGAAGTGCCTAAGCAGAGATATTTGGTTTCAAGGGAATAAGTGCTACATGGGAATTATCCAAACCTAGCTCACCAGAAAGAAGTCTACCAAGAAACCATGGACGTAATTCAAAGCTTACAAGGGGATAACCAATGCTTAAAAGAGCAAACTAGACAAGATGAGCAAAGAAGACCAGTATAAGCACCAAAGCATGACTTGGACAAGGTTAAGGAGGTATGTGAATTGTAGAGACAAGAGAGTGTTAATCCCCTCCTAGGAACATGGTTAAGAGAAAAGGTACCACACGCCAGGGAAGAACATGAAAGGAAGATCCTGCATGCAAACCTCCCACCTCACAACCTTTATTATGACAAAGAGATCACCTTGAATGCAGTAGTGGATGGATGGCTACTTAGCAACATCCTCATTGACACAGGCGTGAAGGTTAATGTTCTCACTCTGGATGCCTACCATCAAATGCGAAGACTTGCATTACAACCATCTTCAAATATGCTATATATGGCAAATAAGACAAAGGAAATGACCATAGGTTTCTTGAAGGATGCGACCATTACCATTCAGGGGACTAAGTTCACTAGAGATTTTGAAGTCTTCACACTTGCTGAGGCAGATAATTTCCCAGCGTTACTTAGGAGCCCGTGGTGCTATAAGAATAATGCAGATCTCCAGTTTCACAATGGATACATAAGCTTTGAAAACAAGGAAGAGAGCCTGATTATAATAATTGCTGATGGAAATTCCACACCCTATACTGAACCCCTTGGAGAGGAATTCCTGGACAGAATATATGTGCACTCCATAAGAGATCCAGAGACCATCCACCCTATAGAAGGAGTCATTCAGTTTGATGATGCTCAATCTTTCAGTGATACTACCAGTATAGCATGCGATAATTGGGTGCATGGGACTTATGAATTGATTAGGCGACATCTGAAAGGATCGGTGACTAGGGTAACCACAACACGTACAGTTCAACACCTGTGGGGAAAGGCAATAACCAAGTATTCTGGGGATGCATACCCTAAGGTATTTTTGAGATAAATGGAAGCTATATGGAGGGATGAAAAGCAACGAGGTATGCTGGGTTATGTTTTGATAGGCACAACAGTGAGGTGGTGGGCCGCACATAGCGAAAACTTGTTGGAATGACATGAAATTAGAATTGTGCTCACTATCTGATTCTTAAGGAGCAATATACCCATCACTATCAAGAATTACAATGGTAATGAACCCACCTCTTCCCACATCCAGGCATGTGAGAGGGTCTGGGGAGAAGGCACAGAAGCTTTACCACCCTCCCTTTGGGTGCACAAGCTGTATTCGACACTACAATTTTATGCACGCGCTTGGTACGTCCATTCTACAACTCGCAATCAGACGGGAATCGGTAGGAATTAGTGTTTGACCTTGTTCACACATTCGAGTACTGAAGTACTAAGCAACCAGTTGATGAGGCATTGTAGGCTGTCAAGTGCCTCACTCTGAGGGATTGCACCATGTCAGAAGATAGATTAGTAGACTTACTTGGTGGACCTAGCTTGGAAGTGCATTTCGAAGAGGAGGAATCAGAAGACATATAATTCAAGCACATGTGTGCTAAAAAGGATAAAGGAAAGATGGTATACATTATTGATGGAGAGGAGATGGAGATCCTAAATGTCAACCATTCAGTTAGATGCATGAGGTAATTGACAATGTGGATGCATGTACGCGCGCGTATCATGAACCACTCAAAATCAAGAAAGTTAACATCATCTTGGATAAGGAGCGCAAGGAAGATATCACTGGGGACTATTGGTTGGACAAGAAAGTATCAAAGATCATCAATCTCTTACATGAATTTAAGGATTTATTCGCGTACGGATACCATGAGTTGAAAGGCATGCACCATTCATTGGGGGAAATGAGGATAAAGTTGAAAGATGGTGCGCACCCGGTTAAGAAGATGCCTTATAGGATGAATCCCAACATGTGTGTAAAGGTTAAAGAAGAGATAGACAAAATGATAGCATCCGATATCATTGAGGTTGTGGAGGAATCAAAATGGATAAGTCCAATGGTGATCAACATAAAGAAGGATGGGTGGATTAGGATATCTGTGGATTACAGGGAGATGAACGTTGTTTGTATCATAGATCCTTTTCCCACCCCCTTCATTGAAGAGATTTTGGAAGGATTTTCTAGGCGTGAGGTCTATTCCTTCATGGATGGATTCTCGAGATATCACCAAGTAAGGATTTCCAAGGAATACCAATAAAAGACAACTTTTGCCACCAAGTGGGGAAGCTTTGCATACACGGTCATGCCCTTTGGATTGAGCAATGCACCCACTTTATTTTCACGCATAGTGGTACAAGCATTTCAAGACTTCATCCACAAGTTCCTTCAAGTATATTTGGATGATTGGACAGTGTATGGATTGGTCAGGGACCATTGTGATAACTTGAAATTGATGTTTGAAAGATGTCAGCAGTTGAGGATTTCCCTTAAAATTAAGAAATGTGTCTTTGCAACTCCTTTTCTAACGTTGTTGGGGCATATCATATGCAAAGAGGGCTTACTGGTGGATCCCACAAAAATTGTAGTTATTGTGGGATTAGAGGATCCCACCAGCCAAAGCGTCGTGCACAGATTTCTTCGACACATTGGGTACTACAGAAAGTTCATTAAGGGATACGCCAAGATCATCGTGCCTTTGGAAATATTTCTCAGACATAAGAGTGCCTTTTAGTGGGGAGAGGTGCAACAAAGGGCATTTAACACTCTAAAAGAAAGGGTTATCACCACACCTATTCTACAATTCCCATCATGGGATAAACCTTTCCATGTCCACGTGGATGCCTCTAGTATAGCAATGGGAGCCATTCTTGCTCAACCAGGAGAGGGGATTGTTGATCATCCCTTGTGTTTTGCAAATAGAAAGCTGACACCAGCAGAATAAAATTATACAATGACTGAGCATGAGGCATTGTCAATGATCTATGCACTCCACAAATTTAGATAATATCTGTTGGCAACTCCTTTCATATTCTACACTGACCATATGGCCTTGAAGTATCAAGTAAACAAAGTAGTGTTGTAAGGGCACATATGTCGTTGGGTACTTTTCTTTCAGGAATTTGAATTCAAGGTGGTGGTAAAACATGGAAATAACAATTGTGGGCTAGATCATTTATCAAGGATTGATTTGGGAGAGGATGCACAAACTATCGAGGAAACCATTCCGGATGCGCAACTATTCAAGTTGTGGCACACATCCTCGGAGTTAGAAGACATTGATGTTTTTCTCAAGGAAGGTATGGCACCTAAAGGGATGAAAGCACTCGAAAGGAAAAGGTTAGCCATATGCACCACGCCCTTCACATTGATCAATAAGGATTTTTATAAAATGGGCCGCGATGAGGTTTTACGCTGGTATGTGTTATAACATGAACGCGTGGCCATAATGGAAGAATCCCATGGTGGGATTCCTGGAGGAAACTATGTGGGGAATGCAACTGCACACAAAATCCTAGTCATCAGACTATGGTGGGAGACGATTCACCAGGATTGCATTGAGTTTTGCAAGGCCTGTGACCACTACCAGCGCCTTGGCAAACCTAGAAGAAGGGATGAGATGCACTTGGGCCCCCTTGCTAGTGTAGAACCTTTCGAGAAATGGGTAATAGATTTTGTCAGACCAATCTCACCAACTGTGCGAGGGACTAACTCGCGGTATATCATTACCTGTATTGATTATCTGACAAGGTGGGCAGAGGCTACACCCACTAAGGATTACACCGCAACCATGGCTACTATATTTCTATGGGAGAACATTATCAGTAGGTATGGGTGCCCATTAAGTTTAACAAGTGATAGGGGCACTCACTTTTTAAATGAAACCATCAGGATTCTATTGGCAGAATTCATGGTAGCCCATCACAAGACTACCCCTTATCACCCTCAGGAAAATAGGACTGCAGAGGCATTCAACAAAATCCTTAGTCACACATTGACTAAGATATGTGATGTGGGTAGGTAGGATTGGGATGACAAGGTGTTAGCAATTCTTTGGGCATACAGAACAACGTATAAAATATTGAACAAAGGCACACCATTTCAATTGGTGTTCAGCATAGAAGTAGTTTTTCTGATCAAATTCATGCTACCATCTCTATGTATACGGCACGCAAGAGGGTTGGACGATGAGCAAGCACTGGAAGAAAGAATAGATGAATTGATAAAGCTGGATGAAAGGCGCTCACTAGCAAGATGGAGCTAAACAAATGAGAAGGAAAAGTGAAAGGCATGTCATGACCGCCATATTAAGAACAAACAGTTTGAGGTTGGCAAGATGGTATTGCTTTATGATTCAAAATTTCTATGCCATCCTGGAAATTTTAAGGTGAATTGGTTGGGTCCTTATGTAATTTCATACATCCTTGATTCGGGGGCATGCCAGTTACAAGTGCTGGATAGAACTAAATTACCTGGACACTTCAATGGGAGTAGGCTGAAGCCCTACTATAAATAATGCTTCTTGGTGTTTGTAAATAAGGTAGTTTTTCCAATTAGTTTAGAATTTCCTTTTATGCTTTTCCTTTCTTGTATTTCTCCTTCGTGTTGTTATTTTGTTTTGTGCTTTGGGCGCCAGTAACCTTTTTACTTTTTGACTTATGAATGCTCAGAGGACCATGCATCATTTTAATGTGGGGTGAGATGATGAAGAGAAACTTGGAGTTATTTTACTAGTAGGATTTGGGTCAGTGGAAAAATAAGGTTACATTTTAAATCCACGTACAAAGGAGAAAAAGTGCAAAAACATTAGGTAGGTGAAAGAAAGAATCATGATGATGGAAGAAGTGCCTTTGGCACCGGTAACATGTGCACAAGAGTCTTCTGTCAAGATGGATTGTTTGTGCGCCACAAGGTTGGAAAAAGTTTTCGCACAAGGATTGGGTGTGTAATGAGAAGCGATAAAGTCAGGTTTTGTTTGAAAACACCGCATTAAATTTTTTCGTATGGTGGTAGGTAGCCTAGCCTTAAATGCGTAAAAGTGGGAAAAGCTATAAATACAAGAGTGGACATTTCATTATTTCACTTTGCGAACACAAGAAGAGTGATTTACTTTCAAGATCTAGGGTTTCGAGAACTGACTAACGCGAAGGAAAATCCCAAGAACTTAAGCACAATTGGTTCATTGGATCCAAAAACTAGAGCAGAAGTGATTCACGGGTGTAAGGAACTTTGTGAGGAAGCACCATAATCAAAGGAGAAAAATCTGAAATTAGGGTTTTTGTTTTAGGGCACGGGGCACACGATGAAAACATTCAAACAAATCACAAGTTTTCTTGGGAATGAAAACAAAGGGTGCAATGACGGCCATGAAACCAGTTGATAAACCTGTAGAACAATCCAATAAGGGAAAGGGTAAAGGAAAAGGAAAGAATAAACAAGAAGAAATACCCTTGGATACAAATGAGGAATGGTACTTGGAGATGCAATACCTGGATGGGGTTTTGCTAGGGAAAGATTGGGAGTCCCACATAAGAAAGATTACTATGATCGAATATAATCACCGGTCAAGTACAATTGTGAAGGAAATGACACTGGAGCTAGTGTGCCCCACAAATAAACAAACACCTGATGGGTTGCTGATCTATAGTGACATGGTCAAGGTGAAAATGGAGAAGGTAGGGCTTCTCAAACTTTTTGAGTTACCATATTTTGGGAATCCCGAGCGCTTGTACCAATGGTTGATGACACACATACATGAAGACTTATTTTACTTCACAAGGCACAAAATGTGCATAACTCCCCAACTAATTTCATGCTTCACATGCCTAAACTATGAAGGGGACGCGCTTGAAGATGACCTCCTGGATGAGGAGGCAATCAAAGAAACCATAGCATCCCAGGAATTTAAGAAGGGATCAAGGTACTACGATGTCTCAGATATCAGCAATCTGGTGATGAAGATGGCCACACACCTAGTCTCTAAGTTGAATGGATAAGAAAGGTGAACCCAAGTGAGAAAGCCCTTGCTAAATGTCTATAGGAAAGTCGCAAAGGGCACCATATACAACCTCTCCCAATATATTACAGATGGAATCATAAGCAGCATGGAGAAGGGAGGAAATATATTATTTGGAAACATTCTGTTGACAATTGTGTTCTCAGAAGTTAGGGTGTTAGATGCATCTGAAAAATTCGTGTGGGAGTACCCTGCTGAAGATCCTTCGCTTGCGGAGAGGTTTCAGAAATACACATGTGAATCAATGACAAGGGTACAAAATACATGCTTATAAAAATGGTATACGCACCTTAGGAAGACATTTGGGGCTGAATGGCAGATCTTTGAACAACTCCCTGTGGTGACCAAAGGACAAGCAGATTTCACAGTCTATCAACACTTATGTATTGGCAGGTTCATTTTGGCCAATGGAAGCTACAGTCCATGGTGCAAAATCCCATTCTTATTTACTGCCCAATTTTTCCAAGTGGGAGTAAACATGTTCAAGGAGTCTAATAAGTTAAACCTTGACTTGTCCACCTTTGACAGAGAACACAGGGAAATGAGGAAGAAGATGGTCTACCCAGAGAAGAGTGCGTACTTTGAAAGGTACGTGTCGCATGATGTGCATATTGTAAGGCCTTTGACCTTACCTATTGCTGGGAGCAATGCCACAAGGATTTACCTATGCATAAGGTAAAAATTCAAAAAGGGTGCCTATATGGAGACTGAGATATCCATCCCAGATGACCCTACTGGAAGGAAGAATCCCACGCCAAAGTGTAAGGAGAGGGAAGAGAAAGAGGAATAGAGGGTGGTGGAGAAGTAGGATGTAGGTACCACAGGGAAAAGTACCTACATCTGGAAGAAGAAGAGGATGGTGGTAAAGGAAAATACCCCAGAACCAATGAAGTCGTCATTCCTTGAGGAACCCTCAGATGACGAGAAGACCACATTCCTGACTCTGGAGTTTTCAGCAGAGGAAGAAGAAAAGGTGATGGAAGAACTAGACTCCAAGGATACAGATGACACGAATGCATATATAGGCAAGAAGGATGATGATGAAGAGGAAGAGTTGGAGGTAAATCAGGAGTGGATTGATGTCCACGATTCAAAGGGAGAGGAAGTAGAAGATGAAAATAACACTTTCATCTTTGTAAGTAGGAAGGGCGTCGAAGGGGAGGAAGGTGTGCAGAATGAAGAAAGGAGCAAGGGGCCAAGTAGTAAGGAGCCATATATTCCCAAGCTCACTCAGGAGAAGGTGGATGAGAAAGTGACAAGGGAGGCAGAGAAGATGATTAATTCCTTTCTTGACGAGGAATTGGAGCAAAGCATGGAGCTCAAACTCAGTGAATTCAAGAACGAGAAAAGGGAGAAGAGTGTGAGTAGCACAAAAGGCCCAACTCTTTAAGTGACTATTCCAAAGGGCATGCACATGGCAAGTAAATGCGCGGAGGAAGGAAAATCAATGATGGGGTATGTTAATGACCATAGCAAATATTTTTGCGCATGCTTCTAGAGTATCGTGCCCACCAAGGAGCTCACTGCCATAGAGTCCTTTGATCCTGAGGGTGGATACCCATTCACAAGAAAGATGCTAATGTGGGTGTTTGACTCCCACCTTGATGAGCCTGAGTTCGAGGTTAACCAAGGGGTGATACTAGAGCTATCCGAGATAAAGGCGGTCAATCCCTTCATAAACACACAACAACTGTCGAATGAGCAAGAACGTAATGTGATCAAAAAAGTCTCTGTGGAGGTAGAGGCAAGGATATTCTATAGAAATTATAGGGTTAAATTCTTGGAGGACCTGATGGAGAAGAGGAAGGAAGAAATAGTTAAGATAACAAAGGAACTCAGCCTTGAAAATCTGATCAACACTCAACTACAACGAGAATTACAAGAGGAGAAAGCTAAACTGTGTAAAGTTTCCAAGAAGGTGGAGCTCATCTCCCATGCTATTGTCATAAAGCACCTAGACCTTAACCATCCCATGCAAAAATATGGTTCCTCCCTAGAGTTTCTTGAGGACTTGAGTTGAATCCTCACCATGGAAACGCAACCTTTGGCCTTGGATTCGGCAGAGGATTTAGCTGCACGCTTCGAGTAGAAGGACAAGTTGAAAGTCATCACACTTGTAGCTTAATACAACAAGGTTATTGCTGATGTAAAAATAGCTGCACAAGCCGCTGGGGTTGCATATGACCATTGTCGCGGATCAAGAAAAGGTGACAAGCATACTACTTGTCAGTGACAAGGCCGAGCTGAAGGACTTCAGGGAAAATAATAAAGGCAATAGAGCAAAGCGAGTAAAGATTCTTGTCGAAGTAGAAAGAAAATCTAAATCTTTTGAGACCCTTCGAGTCTCAATCAAAACCCGGCTTAAAGAGCTCTACACGGTCATTACAAGGAATATGGATGCCTTGGAAGATCAAGCTAAGGAACTGGAAATGGTGGTACATACCATAAACATAAAGGGGGAAGGATTAACCTTCGACGAGGTGAGTGCATTGGTTGGCGTCCTTTGTAAGAGGGCGCAGGATGAAGTCAGTGCTTAAAATACACTGGAGGCTGACCTGCGGCAAAATTTTCCCCTTCTTCTTATTTAGGCAGTTTTCCTTCTATTCTCTCTTCCCCAATTATTTATTCTTTCCCTCCATTATGTTATAAGGCAAGACCTTGCCATTTTGTACTACATTCTTTGAAAAGGTTCCCGAGGGCAGAGAACAGGTGAAGTGTGGGGTAATGTTGGGACCCTAATGTGGCTACAAAATCTTAAAGGCACGTAGGCATGCATGATTGGAGGAAGCGCACAAGTTAAGGCATGCAAGGCAGGATTCAAAAAGGGTTCTTGGAGAACCAAGGATGCGTACCCACAAAGCACAATTTGAGACTTCACCATTTTCAGCCTTTCTGACAGAACACATGAAGAACGTGTTCCATTTAGATACAGTTCTAGCATGACAATAGGGTGTCTTGGAAGGAATATACCTTGCGATAAGAAGATCCAAAAAGATAATCATGACATGGACAGGCGTGCACCTGAGGTGATCCACACCTTGACACTTGGGGCTAGATCTGAGGTTGCAGAGGAGTGTTTTAGAGCATCGGAAATGCCCATATATACGCGTGTGCCCTTAGCAAAGAAAATAGAAAAACATGAGGAAGGAAGTGGAGCTCTACAGAAATACTACAAGAACTATGGGATAAAAGGGGTAGATGATTATAGGAAGGATGTAATAAGTGATGGGGAATGTAATTTTTTTTCTCAAAAGTCTTCATGTATGGATCTAGATATGGCACATGACTATGGTCTCCCACTTCTATGATATTCTATAGTAATGCTATGAATGAATATGATAAGGTTAGCATAACAATTGTATTAAGATATTCTCTTTGTATTAGCTACATATTTATATTATGCTTTTAATTCTTGTATAATCATGAACCTTATTTGAATGTTACGTCTATTTGTGGATTTACAACTTCCTAGTTCTGTTAATTCTGTTAAGCACTTTTACTTTTGATATGACTGAAAGGGTATAAAATCTGTTTTGAGCTCTATAGCTTTTTCATGTCCTTTAAAATTACAAAGTCAAGATCATGCATGATGCCTTCCACTAAAATCACATAAAAGAGTGACTCGGACCCCTCTCATGTGCCTCAGGTGAGCGCCCAGTGCCCACTCGGTGATAGGCTGGTGCGCATGAGGTTCGCTTGTTCTTGGTGGGTGCAAAAATGACTACATTGCCGAAACTTTGAAAATCTCCATCTCGGAAGTCCAAAATTTTAGACTTTCGGGGATTATTATTTTCTCAAAATCTCTACAAATAACTCAGGATTTCTCCAACCTTTTGGACCAACCTCTAAATACAATATCCTATGACTCCATGAACCCCTTCATTTCTCCTATGTGTAACGTCGTTTTGTCCAATTTTCCTGAGGGGAAAAAATGGATAACAATTTTAACCCTCGCAGGATCACCTTCCTATTAGGTGGAAGATTAGTTTCCTTGAAGTATCCATTGGGAAACGAGTTATAAATGATAGGCTAATACCAGATGTTTTTCTTGTATCTTCTTCCGAATACTTACACTTTCTGATCCTGAACCTGTTCCGCTGCTTGCACTCTCAATTTTCATTAGAAAATCTTGAAGATGAGATTTGTGAGAGTAGAAAATTGTGTTGACCTGGAAATTTCACCTGTTCCTGAAATGGATTGTCCTAAAACCTAATTCCAGTTGCCTTACATTTTTTTGCCTTTGAAATTAACAAATTTTCCTACATAGTATGACTTATTCCCTGTTACAACATTCATCTTTAGAGGCACACTGAACTACACAATGATACAATCTAGGAGCACTAAAACCTATGCAAAACACTTAGAGAAATTGGAACCTTAACTACAACAAGGAAATGTCCATACACACTTGGAGGAATTAAAATCCTAAGCTAATATTTACAAGGGTGAAACTTTTATTTTCAGTAGCAATGTTTAAGATAGATACCGTTAGCTAGAATCAGAAGTTCCTCTCCATCCAATGTAACACAGTTGGAAGGCATTTTTAATCTTACATCTTATGACCATATAGGGGCCACTCCAAATGGTGTCAAAATTGGAATGCCTGCCAGGTTTTTCCCAATCTGCATCCCACTTTAGAACCAGGTTCCCTTCCTGTAGTGCCCACTTCCCTTCGACACCTTTTTTTGATTGATTATGATACTGTCAGCTATACTTATGGACATTATTGTAGCTTTTGATTTGGCATGATGTTAGATTGTTACAGATCATGGATTATTGTTGAATTCAATTCATATCTAATGCATGTGGATTATTAAAGACATTTCTATATTGATGTTGATATGGTGTTGACATGGTTATATATATACATGTTTTTGTGTGACATGCGATATTCCGTCATATTGAGTAAACCTAGACAATTGAACTAATATTATGATGTTCATATGGTTATTTGATGAAATTGTAGATGATATCGTTACTTTCCTAGATGATGTTTTGATTCATATATAGATGATTGTGGAATTATATTGTATATTTATTTTGGATGTTTTGATGCGGCCACCCAACACTGAAGGAGGTGTTGTGTGTTTTACAAGTAAACCATTGTCACAATAAGCATCGGGCGGATTGGAGACCAAACACATTGGAATCCTAGATGAATTCAATAAGGGTCACCATGGCAACATGTATTTGTTTTATGTATGTATGTTCAAAATTTTTGTTAGGGGTTCCCATGGTGGGATCACCTTCAACTGTGACCAAGGGGTTAAGTGTTAGTATTTTATTTAGTTTCCTTTATTTAATTTTAGTAATGTGATTTTTAGTGATGTATTTTTCCTTTTTATTAATTAGTTGACTTAAGTCTAGATTAGTAAATTAATTACTGTTACTAAAATAAATTATAAAAGGATCAAAAGAATGCATTTATTAGATTAGATGGCTCTTGGATTATGTTTTGTAAGTAATGTGTAAGTAACCTTGAGTGTGCAAAATTGCACTTCCCCTTAGAAATTCGGATTTGTCCTTAGGGGCAAATTTTGGAGGTTTGTGAGACAAGTTAAACTTGTCCCAAACCTCTTAAACTACCATACCAACCCTACCTATGGATTGCGGGGTCAAAATTAGGCCTCATCATGTATTTTGGGAAGACAAATTGTAAGTCTTTATTGCACCTTCTTACATGTAATTACTTTTAGTCCTTCAGGGGCTTGTGGGCTTGGATTGTGTCTGTAAGTAGAATGTCATTTCTTCACCCACTTATTAATTATGATTTGCTAGTTTGAAGTTTGACTCGTGAGGTGGAGTTGAGGATGAGTGATGTGGCATCCTACATGGAGCCACCTCATCCTCCTCTCCCATTTCTATTTATTCAAGTTCTTTTGCTTGTTTGGGGGTTACTTCCTTTCTTGGTGCTCTTGTAATTTTTGGAGAGTTAGAGGATTTTGGAATGATTGTGGAATTTTTGGAGATTTTGGTGATTGTTTGGACTTAGAAGAATCTTGTTGTGGAACTCTTGGATCAATCTCTACTATGGAAAGGTAGGAGATACACTCTTGTAAAATGTTTTCCTTTTCTATATTGTGCCAGTATGTGCATGTTGTTGAAGTATTTTGGTATGTTTGTTAGTTGCTTGGGTAGATTGCTTAAGTGTGGTGTAGGAGAAGACTATGGGGATATTTATTGTAGGGAGGCATAAGAGTTATTTCCATGTTTTGGAGGGAGTTGGGATGGGCGTTTCCAACCTTGGAAAAGAAATAGCTTGTAGTTATTACTTGGTCTATTTTATGAGGGAGCCATAAGAGATTTGTAGGGAGGCATAAGAGAATGTGGAGAGGTATAAGATGTAATTGAGGGAGGCATAAGAGTATGTAGGGATTTGAGATTTTTTATTGGATGAGGTTTTTAAGGTGGACATCCATTTCCCATTGGGAGGTATAAGTGGCTTCCCATAGATCTTACTCCTTTAGCTTTTGCATGATTGAAGCCTTCTGTATTTTGTTGTTTTCCTTCTTATGATTATAGTTGTATTGTTTGGATTTTGGTATGGTTGTAAAATTTATTTTGTGTTGTGGAAGCTTGTTTGTTGCCATGAGTTGAGTGCATTTTTCTTATTGCAATGTGGTTGGGGCTCGGGGGCCAATGAGGAGGATGGCTTCTCCTCCTCATTGGAATTCTTGGTTGGGTGGAGTGTGTTGCCTCTCCCCACTTTTTTCTTGTGATTAAATGAAGAGACATGGTGGAGCTCTCTTGTTGATGTTGAGAAGATTTGATCTTAATTTTGGAGATATGTTTGAAGATAACTTGCATATTCTGCATTTTAGCCTTCATTATTTTACTATTTCCCACTTTAAGTGGATGAAATTCGTAATAATCCTTGTGGGAAAAGTTCCTATGGATTATTGAGTTTTGAAGTTGTATTTATATTAAAAGGAAAGGGAAGAATTATGTTTGAAAAAGTTAGTTGTTGAAGTAGTAAATAAGATGTAAAGTAAATTACATCTTTTCATTGAAGTTGATTTATTTATACAAAAATGTGTTGTTCTTGTTTTAGAATATCTTATTGGAAATATTATTACAAACTCTCTATTTGAAAGAGTAGAAAGTCTATTTAGGAAATGATTGCATTTCTTGTATCATTTGAAAGCATGCATTGAAAAGAACTAAAATCTTATTGCATAATTTCTTGTATTGATTAAATAGAAAGTTAAACATTATTAAGTTGGAATTGAAAGTACCTTATATTATCTGGATTTGTTTTCAAATATGGTTACAATGAAATCTAAGTTTTATTCTAAACTAGATATGTTCAAGAATAATGTAGTGTTATCTTATCTAATCAAGGAATAAAATTTAGACTAACACTTGAGAAATATTTCTGTAAATTTGTGAAATAAATTTTAATCATGAGTTTTAAGTAAATACTATTATAGAACAATTAAATACCTATTGATATTATTGATACTAAGATATTATTCAAACATATTAAAATATATTTATTTAGTAATATTATATATATATATATATATAAATATATATATATATATATAATATTATAAACGATAATTTAACCAAATTTTATATAAAACTATTTAATTAAATGGTTAATAGGGCTATTAAACGGTATGTTAAAGCAAATTGTTATTAAGGTATTATAAAGGAAATTAATATGTTGCCGAAATCCCATGGGTAGGGTCACCATAATCCTGGCAAACTGCCACCCCAAGTTAATATTTAAGTGGGATTGGGGGTTGGGTTTCCGACCCCCCCCCACCCCCCAAAACCTTAAAATCCACATATTAGCGATTATTTCTTAAAACCAACAATCAGTTTTTAGGCCACTGCACTTTGTGACTCAGTGAACCTTTAAGTTATAATAAAATATTGATATAATATTTTGATTTCGGCCTTGTTCAAGTGCTTTGTATATTAAATAAATTGACATATATATATATTTAATATATACAATCTATATGTATATATACTTTTAAATGAAACAAGTTTAAATTCTATTTGAATTTAGGCAAAAATTCCACAAGCCCATTTCGGTCAAAATTCAAAGTAAGAGCTACAGCAAATAAAATATACAAATTACATTGAAACCCTAGTGAGAGGGTTGTTAATGAAAATAAAACAAAAATAATGTGCAAGTAGTCCACTTCCACTGAGCTTTGAGATGTGCCTCTAATGGCTTCCCTTCCTCCTCCTTCAACCTGCAAAACAAAAGAAAAATAATAAACCAAATGAAATGAGAAAGAAGACTTCATAAGGACGTACTTTAGGGTTAGTTGCCCTTTTTCCATATCAAAGGCCCCAAATTGAATCCATCCAAGGGATGAGATTAATCCCTACAAAAATTAGGTGGAGAGTGGTGAGATGGAAATTACCCATTTTTAATTTAAATGTTTTAACTTTCAAAAACATGAGTTGAATTTTTAAGGGGTCACTTTATGGGGTAAGGGAAGTGTTTATTCTAACCCCATGTAAATGGGATCCTTGTTATTTTTTTTAAACTAATGAACCTTGTGGAATTAAATACCTTGGGTATTTAATTTATTTTTGGCTCCTTTAACCCTCTATATTTAATTATGGCCATATTTAACTATAGTAGGAATTTAATTGTTTATTAAATTAACACTTAAAGGAAATTTAACTATGATTGGACTAATTACACTCATTAAATTTTAATGTAGGTTTAGTATTTATTATAACGGGAAAATTTTAATTATTAAATATAATTGAGTTTAAAACTTTATTGTGACAACTGTAGTTTTGAAATCTTTATGTTAAGCACGTTTTCCAAAAAAAAACTTATTCCATAATTTTTCTAACTAAACCTAGGTTTTTCTTGGGTTTCTGGGACATTTTTACTGGGCGTTACACTTGGTATCAGAGCGTGTGTTCAAATCTTGGACCTTGGGTGCACACTAGAAAACACGAGACATGAACATTAAACCTAGTACAATATTAAACCTAACACACTTTTAGATCTAGAAAACAACTTGTTTGAAAATTGTATATTTTAGTAAACATAAAAAACTGGAATAAGACCTAGAATGATGAACTAACTCTCGCCTTGGTCTATGCAGGAGGCGTAGATTAGATGAGGGGTACTTTCACATAGACTAGACTTGTACCACCTTCAGATCAGGCTGTAGCAGCCATCCTACCTCATATTTTACAAACACTTCAGGATGTTAATGTTGCTTTACGCGGAGGGTCCTTAGGAGGACGATCAGCCAGACATGATAGGGAGCCATCCATTGAGGCTCATGCATCTCCTCAACATAGTGAGGAGCATAGGGTAGAGAACTCCCATGTGGATTCAGCCAGAGTAGAGTCACTGTAGAGGGGACAGGGAGACAAAATTTCAGGACACAGGGATAGGTCTCGGAGCCCTAGGCTCTAGAGATGAGCATGCAGAGAGGCCTAGGGGTCGCCAGACTATAGGTACAAACCATATTAGGGAGATCCTGAAGCTATGACCATCTCACTATTCTAGGGATACAGGTGGATTTCAGGAAGAGGCTTGGTTGGTGAGCTTGAGTGGGTGCTTCAAGCTCTACCCTTGTACTAGCAACATGAAAGCTCATGTTGTGATCCATCTTCTGAGGGATGGAGCAGGTGTCTGGTGGAGGACCGAGGAGAAGAAGCTCCACGTTGATTTAGAGATGGTTACCTAGGAGCTCTTTGAGGAGTGGTTCAGGAGCAGGTACTTATCTTGGAGGTTTATTCAACAAAGGATAGACAAGTTCCATGACCTCCGTCAGGCATCTATGACTGTAGCTGAGTATGAGAGTCAATTTCTTGACCTACTCTAGTATGTCAACTATATGCAGGATGAGTAGGTATGGATTCACAGGTTCATCAGGGGCCTGAATTTAGATTTGGGTGGTACGGTGTGCATCATTCACTACCCACAGTAGTTAGAGGCCATGAGAAGGCCTATATTACAAAGGAGACATGAGGAAAGACACAACAGGCTAGGGATAGAGTTCAGAGCCACATCCAGTAGATGTAGGATAACAGATCGAGGGGGTCAGTTCCTCCTCCTCATGGTGGAAAGGGTTCAGTACAGTCTTCATTTAGGCCACCACAACAGCCACCTCAGTAGCAACAACAGCAAACTCGCCCACCTTACAGACCTCCATAGAGATTTGACGCACAGAGGGAAGGAGTATGGGGCATCCTCCTAGGGGTCCCATTAGGACACATGGTGCATCGAGAGCTCAGTTAGTAGGATCTTGTCAGCAGAGACCTCAGCATTCCATAGCCAGATCATCAGGATCCACAACATAGACCTCTAGAGTACCGGTTGGAGCTGCATCTCATTGGAGAGGACCAGGAAGTTGTTATGGTTATGGTGTTGTTGGACATCATTGGAGAGAGTTCCCATAGAACCCTAGTAATAAGGGTAAGACACAAATTTTAGAGCCTACTGTTGGTGACATGGGGCACAGCCATCGGATCTATGCAACAATTGAGAACCACCAGGCTGAGCACCAGAGTACCATCATAGAGACGAAAGGTAGCATTGGTGGTATTCCTACCTCCATTTTGTTTGATTCTAGTTCATCAAATTATTTTATTGCACCATCCTTAGTAGAGCATTGCAGGATGGTGGAAGTTAAGTAGGGTCTTAGTTGGGATTTCGAGATCACTTATGGAGCCAAAATATCTATAGACTCCTTAGTTAAGGAGTACGTAGTGGATTTAGGACCCTTCATCACTACCTCGGATCTTCGTATCCTTCCGTTGGGTTCTTATGGAGTCATCTTGGGCATGGACTGTTGTCTGCACAAAGGGTCATAGTGGAGTGTTACCATAATACTATATCATGTACAAATGATCTAGGAGTTGAGTCTGTGATAGCAGGGGTTAGGAGACCTATTTCTATTCACACCATCTCTGCTATGTAGCTTAAGCGGTGTGTGTGATGAGGTTGTTGCAGATGTATGTTATTACGGTTAGTGACAAGATCTAAAGGATGAGTCTAGTGGGCCATCTCTTGATGACCATCCCATCTTGAGAGATTTTTTTATGTTTTTCTAGGGGAGCTACTAGGGTTACCACCCCCATGTGAGATAGATTTTCACATAGATTTGGTTTCGGGAGCAGATCCTATCTCACGAGCACCTTATTGGATGACTACCCTTGAGCTCTGTGAGCTCAAGTTGCAGCTTGAGGGCCTTTTGGAGAAAGGCCTAATCCATCCTAGTGTATCCCCTTGGGGTGCACCGGTGATTTTTGTAAAGAAGAAGGATGACTCTCTGTGGTTGTGTATTGATTACCGCCAGCTGAACAAAGTAATGATCAAGAATCGTTACCCCCTTCCACGCATTGATGATTTATTTGATCAGATGAAGGGGGCCATAGTTTTCTCCAAGATAGATCTTAAGTTCAGGTTATCATCAGCTAAGGATCACAGAGGAAGATATTCATAAGACCTCCTTCTGTATGAGATATGGCCACTACGAGTTCATAGTAGTGCCTTTTGGTCTGACGAA
Source organism: Taxus chinensis (assembly GCA_019776745.2). Lineage (NCBI taxonomy): Eukaryota > Viridiplantae > Streptophyta > Pinopsida > Cupressales > Taxaceae > Taxus > Taxus chinensis. The sequence continues at coordinate 78,287 of JAHRHJ020002930.1, read as the reverse complement.
TGCCCCCAAAGTGTTCATGAGCTTGATGAATGGGGTGTTCAGGACATTCTTGGATCACTTCATGCTCATTTTCCTTGATGAACATTCTGATTTACTCACGTATGCATGAGGAGCACCTTCGCTAGGTTCTTCAGTGTCTTCATGAGCAGCATCTTTATGGGAACCTAGAGAAGTGTGCATTCTTTCAGAAAGAGGTGTAGTATTTGGGCCACATCATTTCTGGGGAAGGTATCACAGTCGATCCTTCCAAGATTTGAGATATTATGGATTGGCCAGCACCCACTAGTGTGACAGAGGTGTGCAGCTTCATGGGTTTAGCAGGATATTATAGGAGATTTGTTCAAGACTTCTCTCGGGTTGCACACCCCATCACTTCCCTTCAGCGGAAAGGGAAGAAGTTTGTATGGTCAGATAGATGTGAGCAGGATTTCAGGACACTGAAGGAATGCCTCATGAAAGCACCTATTCTTGCAGTACCAGATCCTCAGGGTGAGTTCTTTGTATGCACAAATGCTTCTTTGGAAGGACTTGGAGGTGTGTTGATGCAGGAGGGCAGAGTAGTTTCTTTTGAGTCTCGCAAACTCAAATATTATGAGCTCAATTATCCGACTCATGATCTTGAGCTTGCGGTAGTTGTTCATGCCTTAGTTTGATGGAGACACTTCCTTCTTGGTCAAATATTTACACTCAGGAATGATCACTTGAGTCTTCACCACCTCTTCACGTAGCCCAATCTCAACACTCATCAGCGGCATTGGATGGAGTTTCTTTGTGAGTATGATATGGAGATAGAGCATGTGAAGGGGAAGGAGAATGTGGTTGTGGATGCTCTTAGTAGATGGAGACATGTGGTTATGGCCACTTCAGTGGGCACAGATTTGTAGAGCAGGATATTATAGCAGCTTCCTCACGACAAGCTTCTACATTGCAGCTAGAGTGGAGATTGAGTCTCAGAGACCCCTTGAAGGGGAAGTTTGATGGATTTTCATTTAGATAAGATGGCCTTCTCAGGCACAGAGGCTAGATTTATGTTCCTAGAGAGTGAGGCTTGAGGTAGGAAATTTTGACAGAGGCTCATCGTGCACCTTATTCAGCCCATCCCGGGGTGAAGAAGATGCACACCACCTTGAGAAAGTTGTATCATTGGAGAGGAATTCTGAGAGACTTGGCTCAGTTTATGTCACATTGTTTAGAGTGTCAGAAGGTGAAGGCCGAGCATCAGCATTTAGCTGGCCTTCTCTTTCCTCACGCTATACGGAGTGGAAGTGGGACACCATTTCCATGGACTTCATTGTTGGGTTACCGACGTCGAGATATCACCATGACGCCATCATGGTCACGGTGGATAAATTGACGAAAGTGGCTCATTTTTCTCTGGTGAAGACCACCTACACAGCTAGTGCAGTGGAACATGTGTATATCTAGATGAGATTGTCAGATTGCACGGGATTACGTGGAAGATCATTTGTGATCGCGATCCTCTGTATACTTCCCACTTCTGGACTACCATGCAGCACACTCTCGGGATGAAGATCAATTTCAGTACAACATATCACCCTGAGACAGATGGACAGACTGAGTGGGTGAATCATATTTTGGAGGACATGCTTAGGATGTACATCATGGATCATCAGTCAAGATGGGAGGAGTATTTGTACTTGGTGGAGTTTTCCTACAATAATAGTTTTTAGAGTTTGATAGGCATGGCTCTTTTCAGGAACTGTATGGTAGAGAGTGTAGGACACCTCTTAGTTGGGATAGGTTAGAGGACAGGGTTTCTCTTGGGCCAGTTTTATTACAATATATGGAGCAACAAGTGGTTATGATCAGGAAAGAGATTGCAGGAGGCACAGGACATGAGAAGAAAGTATGTAGATCAGCATAGGATAGATCGTAGTTTTGATGTGGGCATGAAGGTGTTCCTTTGTGTCAGGCCACATAAGATCCCTATCCATTACGGAAAAGGCTCTAAGCTAGCTCCTAGATTTTTGGGTCCCTTTGAGATCTTGGAGCGTATCGGCCCTTTGGCTTATCATCTAGCATTGCCACCTAGCTTGTCTCACATCCATGATGTGTTTCATGTTTCAGTACTTAGGAGATATATTGCAGATCCTTCTCATGTGCTAGATTGGACCTCATTGTAGGTGTAGGATCAGGGACAGGTGATGGTGGAGCCCATCTACATTTTAGAGTGCAGGACCCTGGGCCTTCGAGGCAAAGAGATTGACCAGGTTCGAGTGCAGTGGGATAGATATGATGAGACTGCGGCTACATGGGAGGATGCTACATTTCCTACGAGTTCAGTTTCCACACCTGTTCTAGTGACTTCTAAGAGGAAGTCGAGTCTAAGGGGAGGGGGATGTAGTGCCCACTTCCCTTCGACACCTTTTTGTTATTGATTATGATACTTTCGAACTATACTTATGGATATTATTGTAGCTTTTGATTTGGCATGATGTTAGATGTTAGAGATCATGGACTATTGTTGATTTTGATTCATATATGATGCATGTGGATTATTAGAGACATTTTATATTGATGTTAATATATGTTGTTGATATATATATATATATGTACTTAACATATTAACATCTCCCAATATAAGTAGTGTCTCTATATAATATATATATATATATATATATATACAATATATATATCATTGAATAAGTATATTTGATAATATAATGTCATATGGATTATATTATATATTGATGAAATTTGTAAATGATATCATTGGATCTTGTAGATAATGTTTTAGATTCATATATAGATGATTGTAGATTTATATTATATATTTATGTTGGATGTTTTTGATGTGGCCATGAGGCCGAAGGAGGTGTTATGTGTTTTGTAGCTAAACATGTCACAACAAACATCGGGGGATTGGAGACCAACCACATCAAAATTCTAGATGAATTCAAAAAGGGTCACCATGGCAACATGTGTTTGTTAATTGTGTATGTTTGTATTGTTGTTAGGGGGGAATTGTGTGACCAAGGGGTTATGTGTTGTATTTTTTTTAGTTTCCTTAACTTATTTTAGTATGTGATTTTTAGTGATGTAATTTCCTTGTTTTATATTATTTAGAAAATGATGTATTCTTCCTCTTTATCTTAATGTGTTTTAGTGTCCTATTTAAGTTAATTAATCTTGTTATTAACTAATTATGGATGTGACCAAAAGTTTTCATTTATTAGACTAGATGGCTCTTGGGTTTTGTGTTGTAAGATTGAGTGCTTGTGATCTTGAGTGTTTTACACTCTACCCCCTCATGGAAATTCGAATTTGCCTTAAGGGCCAATTTCGAAAGCTTACGGGACAAGTGAAACTTGCCTCAAACCTCTTAAATTGCTATGCCAACCCTACCTATGAGTTGGGGGGTAAAAATTAGGCCTGATTATGTGTTTTGGGAAGACAAATTTTAAGTTTTTATTGCACCTTCTTACATGTAATTACTTTTAGTCCTTAAGGGGTGTGGGCTTGGATTGTGTGTGTAAGTAAAATGTCATTTCTTCACCCACTTATTAATTGTGCTTTGGAGTTTGAAGTTTGACTTGTGAGGTGGAGTTGAGGATGAGTGATGTGGCATCTTACATGGAGCCACCTCACCCTCCTCTCTCCCTTTTCTATTTATTCAAGTTATTTTTCTTGTTTGGGGGTTACTTCATTTCTTTGTGCTCTTGCATTTTTGGAGAGTTAGAGGATTTTGGAATGCTTGTGGATTTGTTTGGAGCTTTTGGTAATTTTTTGGACTTGAAGAAGCTTGTTGTGGAACTCTTGGATCAAGCTCTACCATGGAAAGGTAGGAGCTATACTCTTGTAAAATGTTTTCCTTTTTATATTGTGTATATGTGCATGTTTTTGAGTGTTTTGGTATGTTTGTTGGTTGCTTGGGTAGATTTATTAAGTGTGGTGTAGGAGGAGACTATGGGGATCTTTCATGTAGGGAGGTATAAGAGTTATTTCCATGTTTTGGAGGGATTTGGGATGGGTGTCCCACCTTGGACAAGAAATTTCTTGCATTTCTTACTTGGTCTATTTTATGAGGGAGCCATAAGAGATTTGTAGGGAGGCATAAGAGAATGTGGGAGGTATAAGAGGTACTTGAGGGAGGCATAAGAGTGTGTAGGGGTTTTGAGATGTTTTATTGGAGGGTTTTTAGGTGGGCACCCATTTCCCATTGGGAGGTATAAGTGGCTTCCCCATAGATCTTACTCCTTTGGATTTTGCATGTTGAAGCCTTGTGTATTTTATTGTTTTCCTTTTTGTGATTGTAGTTGTATTATTTTGGATTTTGGTATATTTGTAAAATCTTGTATTGTGATGTGGAAGCTTATTTTTTGCCATGAGTTGAATCCATTTTTCATTGTAATGTGGTTGGGGCTCAGGGGCCAATGAGGAGGATGACTTCTCCTCCTCATTGGAATTATTGGTTGGGTGGAGAGTGTTGCCTCTCCCCTCCTTTTTTGTGATCAAATGAAGCATGGTGGATTTCTCTTGTTGTGTTATGTGAAGCTTGGAGCTTGGTTGGAGCCCTCAAGTTTGATAGACTTGTAATATTGTATTTCTTTTAGCCTTCATTTTTGTAAATTTATTTCCCACTTTAAGTGGAAGATGGTGTATTAGTCTTTGTGGGAAAATTTTTTGATTTTTGAATTATCAAAGTTGTGATTGTATGTTAAAAGGAAATACTCTTTAGTGAAGAAGCTTGGATAGTTTGAAAAATTATTGTTGAAGAATTTAAAAGAAGTATTGGAAAGATTATATCTCTCATTGAAGTTGATTCATTTCCCAAAATCTTGGTTATAATTGTTGGTTTAGATGGTTTGAAATTATTAGTTTGAAATATTATTAAAAACTCTCTTTTGGAAAATTGATTAAGTGTATGTAGAAAATGTTACATTTGTTATTCCCTTACAGTAGTTGAAAGAAAGTTAAATTTTATCCAAGTGATTGGAAGAGCTTAAATGTTAAGTTTTTTGTTTCTTTGGCCAATCAAATTTAGCTAAATTCCTAAATCTAGTGGAGAGAAGAAACTTACCCATTTACAATTAAGGCTTTAGCCTCTTGGATTATAAAAAATAAATATTAAGATATTGTAACTTTTCTCATAACCCCATTATAATCCTAATATTGCAATAAGTAAAATTTGAGTTACTATTCTTCTCATGCCTCTTATAACAAAAATATACTACCCATTTTTTATAAAGACATTAGTAAAATTTAGATACTAAAAATTAGTGACCCTACATGACTATACAAATATTACTACTTGATAGTAATAGGTATCTAAAACTAATATATTAAATAATATTTATTATTTTAAAAGAAAACTAGTAAAAAAAGGTTATATTACTAATTACTTAAGCATTATTATTATGAATATTATAATAATAATAATAGTATTATACTTATTGCTAATGTTAGAATATTATTATTACAAAATATTAAAATTATAGTGGTATATATATAACTAAGAAATTGTAGATTGGATTAAAAAAATAGGAATTTAAAGTAGTTTGTATTAAATTTTTAAAAGCCCCTTTGTGTTGTGGCCTTCATGGTAGGTAAATGATTTCGGCTGGGGAGGGGTCAGCGTATCCGACCCCTCCCCACCCCCCCAATAAAACTTAAAACCCACAATATATTTTGCGGCCTTCACCAAACTTAAAGCTTAGCTCATACCTTGAATTGTGCGGCTAGCAAATTTCTTTCTTACGGCTTGTATGTATATAGAACACACACGGTAGTGCCACACACACACACACACATACATACATACATATGACACATTTTGATATTCAGGTTTGAACCCATTCAGGTTTTTTAACCCAATTGATAGTTATTTTTTAAAAAAAAGTGTTTACACAAAGTAAATACAAATGGTTATAAATGTATATATACATATAGGTTGTATATATACCCTATCTCAAAATGAAAATTGCATCTAAATATAGCTTTATAAATAAAATGGGGCGAAACCCACAAGCCATTTGGGCCAAATAAAGAAAACTATGCTAAATAAAATATATAAATGTATTGAAACCCTAGGATGAGGGTGTAAGAAAAATGAGAAAATAAATGGGACAAGTAGACCTCTCCAATATCTTGAGATGGCATCTAATGGCTTCCCTTCCTCCTCCAATAACCTGAAAAACAAAAGAGTAAATAATGAACCAAATGAAAGAGAAAGAAGCTTTCATATGGATGCTTTAGGGTTAGTTACCATTTTTCCACATCAAAGGCCCAAATTGAATCCATCCAAGGGATGAGATTCATCCCTACAAAAAGTAGGTGGAGAGTGGGTGAGCGGAAATTACCCATTTTTAATTTAAATGTTTTCTTTTCAAAAACATGGGTTGACTTATCTTTTTAAGGTGTCACTTTATGGGGTAAGGGAATGTTTATTCTAACCCATTATTAAATAGGGACCTTGTTAATTGTTTAAACCTTGTGGAATTAAATACCTTGGGTATTTAATTATTTTGGCCCCTTTAACCCTCTAAATTTAAAATATGGAATATTTAGCTATAGTAGGAATTTAATTATTAAATTGACACTTAGAGAGAATTTAACCATGCTTGGAACAATTATACTCATTAGATTTTTAATGCGGGTTCAATATTTATTATAACGGGAAAATGTTATCTATTAAATATAATTGACCTAGAAATGTTAATGAAGACAATCATTTTTTTTAGAAACCTTTTGTGTGCATGCTTTCCAAAAAAAATTATTCCATAATTTTTCCTAACTAAACATAGGTTGTTCTTGGGTCTCATGCGGGCATTTTTAACGGGCGTTACGCTTCCTGAAAGGTCCTTGGTATTTCTTTCTTATCAAACCATATTTTGACTAAGGCCTGATCTTTCTCCATCGTTTGGATTGCATGTTCTCTTATTTCTTCCAATTCCATCAGCTCTGCATACCTAGCCTCCATTGGTTCAAATTCCGACATCTCTAACTGCCTCATGAAATACAATGCAGGTAGTTCCAATGATATGGGTAGCCCTTTTTCCTTTCCGTAGACCAATTTGTACGGAGAGCTACCTGTTGACCTCTTTGGTGTTTTCCTGTCAGCCCATAAGGATGATTTGAGCTTTCTATGCCATGCTCTTTGATTTTCATTTAGAGTCCTCTTGATGATCTTCAACGAGTTCTTGTTCGTGGACTCTACTTGTCTGTTACCTTACAGGTAATAATTAGAAGAGGTTCTCAAATAGATTCCATTCCTAATAACCCATTCTGTGATCTTGGAACCTAGGAATGCCAATGCATTGTCTGATATTATAATGGCCGGAACCGAACCTTATAACTATTCCTTCATATAAGTCCACTATACTAGACTCATCGGCTTTCTTGAGTGCTACCGTCTTGGTCCACTTGGTGAAATAGTCTGTTTCCATGAGAATCCACTTGTGGCCTTGACTTGAGTTAGGATTAATGACTTCGATGGAGTCCAATCCCCACTGCATTAAGGGATGATTAACTAAAATCAGATGTGATGGAAGTGCTGCTAACTTTTGTTTTCCTATGAAAAATGCACACATTTTTTTCACTTTTTTGATCCAAGTGTAGCAATTCACTGAACACTTGTGGGCCAATAGTACCCTGCCTTCATTACATTGAGAGTTATTACCCACGGAGTAAAATGACCTCTGACCTCTCCATTGTGAAACTACTGTAACACCTTCTCAATTTGACATGTTCCAATGCATCTCAGTAGAACACCATTGATGTCCTTCTTGGAACAAGATACCATCAACAAGCACATATTGGAATGGCTTGTAATCTGAAGTATATCCTCTTTTCTTTGCTCATTTGTGGGGGCATAGGCTCTGTTTGTAGGAAGTGTATCATGTTCTGAGTCCAACAAGGAGTGGGCACATCATTATTTTACTTGCACTCTTGATCATCCTTGTAGCACCAAAACAACTTCCTTTTCATAACTTGCTTCATCCTATCAAATTAAGGCTAGTTGTTCACATAGTCCTTTTCCACAGACCAACTTAGTGACTTTAATTTCAATTTCGTGTTCCATGATGTGGGTGATCCAAACTACACGTTTCTCACTCAAATTCTTATTTAGAAGGAAGTCCTTGACTCCCGCATGAGAGACATAACAGTTAAATTCTTTTGTTTGAGACTAGGTGTTTGAACTTATTTAGGCTCCTGATTATTGCGAGGACATGTTTCTCAATGAAGGAGTATCTCACTTCATAGTCCTCCAAACTTTGGACTAAAGAAGGCAACTGGTTGTTCAGATCCCTCTTTGTTTTGTACTACACTAGGATTGTAGAAATTGTGTCTCACCACTAAAGGCATGGAGCATGAAGTCCTTAGATAAGTATGGATTGACGAGAGTTGGAGCTTGAGCTATAGCCTCTTTGATAGCCTTGAAACTTTTTCCTCCAACTTTCCAATTAAATGCCATGATCTCTTCTTCAACATCAGCGTTATTGGCTTTACAAGAGTGGAAAAGTTTGGTACAAACCTGCAGAAAAAATTGATCCTTCCTAAGAAGCTTTGAAGAGCCTTCTTATGACTTGGCAAGGGTAATGCTCGAATTGCTTCAACTCTTTCTGGGTCAACCATCAATCCTTCCTTTCACACAATATGGCCTAGGAGTTTGACTTCGTGAGCTAAGAATATGCATTTTTTGGGATTCAATGATACCCCAAATCTCCTACATCTTTAGAAATACATGTCTCAGATGAAAGAGGTGATCTGCTACATTTTTAGAGAACACAGTGATATTATCAAGATATATCAGCACTATTTTTTTGATCAACCCCTTGAATGCCATGTCCATTGTCACCTTTGGAAAGTGGCTCCAACATTTGATAATCCAAATGGCATTTTCCTGTAGGCATAGGTGCCCCACTTAGTGGTGAAAGCATTTTGAACTAATCATCTTCTTTCACCATTATCTTATTATACCCTGAATAGCCATCTAGGAGAGAGAATATTTCTGATCCGGCTACAATCTATAATATTTTCTCCATTAAAGGGAGTGGGTAATGATCTTTGAGAGATGCCCTCTTCAAGTCTCGGAAGTCCACGCATAACCTGATTTCTCCATTCTTCTTCCTGATCGACACCAAGATGGAAACCCAGCTTGAGTGTTTGATTGGAAATATAATTCTCACCACTATCTAATTTTTTAGTTCTTTCTTCATGAGAGGCTCAATGTGTGGGTTAACTGGTCTTTGCTCTTGTCTGATGGGCTTAACATTTGGATCTAGTTCTATGGTATGTTGTGCCAACTTTGGATTAAATCCTCCAAGGTCTTCATAGCTCTAGGTGAAGACGTATGGAAACTCTTGGAAAAGTTATATGAATTCATATCTCTCCTGCTCAATAGCCACTTTTCCAATTTGGAGTTTTTTCCCTTCTCCAACTGAAATTGGTTCTAAATCCTCTCCTTTGATGTGTATGTTATCTTTTTCTTTACGAAACTGGTCATTAGGATTGAATATTGACTCCAGTGTTACTAAACCCTTTGGAATCTTGTTTGTCTACAGTTGCACTACTTGATCCCCGTACTGCTGCTCTAATTTGTCTTGATTCCTAGTTGAGAATTCAACCTCTTCTTGTAAGAAATTGACAATCTGTTGATCTTTCTCAAACACCTGCCAGCTTGTGTTATTTTTTGGAATTGCTAGCCTAACAATCACATGGATATGTGATTGTGTTTTGTCTCTTTTGATATTTTCAAAAGTCACATAAAAGTTGCTCCAACTGAGCTGTAATTCTATCCGCGGCCTCATTTTTCTTCCTAGGTATGGACTCGATGTTGAAAGATTCAAAGTCCTTAGTGAGGTCCCATGACCTATTCTTGTATAGCTCTTGAGTAGGTCATTCTTTACAAGATGTTGTCCCATGACTTAGTTGATGATTAGCTCGCTATCCCTTTTTGAATACCTTGCAAGTTATTTATGCCTCTTTTCCTGGCCCAATGAAGTCCATGAATCAAAGCCTCATATTCAACTGTGTTATTTAAACATGCAAACTGAAATTTGAAGATGAATAGTACTTCGATGTTCTGTGGTGAAACTGTAACATTGCACCTCCTCCAATCACCTTGTATTCTTCTTGAACCATCGAAAAATAGTCTGCCAAACTTGTTTTCATCCTTAATTTTCCATATTGGTGATATTAGGAAACGGGTGAATTTTCTTGTCTACAATATACACCCAATTCAAATTCTTCCATCTATTTGGCATGGGCCCTAAAATGAATGCCTTTTGTTAGACCAAATCATCAAGGGTTAAATATGGAATACCTTCAACCTTGGTACCGAGTTTCCTAGATCATTCACAACACTCTTCTTGATCAAAATGACCGGAGCAATTTGCATTATTGGGCTCGGGACATGAGGCTCAATGTGGAAATTGGAAATTTCGACTCTGACCTGATTATTTGTTTGGCTCCATACTCATGTCCTGAAAAACATGTGTGACCAGTCTATTATATAGGTACCCATTGCTAATTTTGGAGGTGAAGTCTTACCTGGAAGTGGACAGATCTCAAATACTAAGGATTGAAGTCAACATTACATAGACACATTTGACTAAAGGGAGGTATTCATTGAAATGGTTTCATTCAGATGGGATTTCTTCCCCTTTCTACACTAAAGGTTATAAGTGCGGCTCCAATGGTCAAAGGCTATGAGTTAGTTTCTAAGTTACACCGATAGTCCTTGATGAAAGAGTTCCTCTATAAGGAAATACTTAAGTTGGTGATCGGGGCTCAGATGCCTCAGAACTTCTTGGCAGTTGAATCATTTTAGAGTTAAATACCATGTTCTTGCCTATTAAATCCCTGCATGGTTGTGGGATTAAGGAGTTCACATCGTAAGGTTTTTTCCCAATCAAAAGACAGTCATGGAATGTTGCCTAGGGCTTCAAATTAGCTTTGGTTGATTGTGACCAAAACGATTGTGTGCACTTTTAGCCTCATAGGTCGAGCTAAGAAACTCAGGAAACTAAAGTGGAGAAGTTTTAAACTCCATGCAAGGCAGAGCTTGGCCATTTTCGAGCTTGAGGAAAAATCTTGTTGTCCTAGAGAAGCTTCAGAGGTTTGACTCATTTTATCGGCTATGAATTGGGCTGAGTGCCGAAGAGCTTAAGAATGCCATTCTTAGGCTTTTATCTTAATGATGTTCCTAAAGGGAAGAATTGGGCAAAGTTCCAACTCTTCTTAGTCAACAAAATTTGGCTATCGGTGAAAAGGTATCCGAAATAGATATGTTCCAATTTTTAGGATCTTTTGACAAACTTAATGAATTTAAGAACTTGTAGCTTTTAACTAATAGAAGGTAGCATTGAGAGTCTTGAGACTAACAAAACAGGAAAAGTAACCAGAGTGAAATGTTAACTCATTTATGAAAGCTATTTTTCGAACTGTTCAACCCATTTAGTAGACTGAACCTATTTGTTTCACTCTCGATCCTAATCCAAAGTGAGGAATTGAATCAGAGTGACTCTCATAGTAATTCTATCAATTTTCCACAATTGACCAATTTAGATTTCCAAATTAGTGAAGGTCAACTCAAATATATGCAATTGAACTGCTATCTCCTTCGCCAATGAAGAATGTTTTTTGAGACACTTTTTGACAAGTCTAGATGGATTCCACAGACCATTGGTGAATCACGATTGCATGTGATTGTGCCAATAGGTACCCTCGTTCATTGTGAACAACCAATCCAGAAACACCTGTTCAATGTGCATCCAAAATTGTTAATGGGTCTGAATAGAACTCAAGGATCCTTGATGTTTTTTGTAAATTTCAGTAGGAAAAAAGGGAAGAATGACTTGGCCTAACATGAATTTTCCTTTTTTGGATTTTGGAGTTGCAACCTAAGCGTGATAGAACCATAAATTTTGACTCCAATGGGGGCCTGGATTGATAAATATTGGAAATTTCTTGGAACTGATAATATGCGTCTATTGATAAACAGCTTCCTATTTTCATTGAGATTCTTGAAATAACAGTCCACTTGCATGAAGATGGATAATTTCTTACATAACTTTTCCAGGAAAACTTTAACACTAGAACATGACAATGAACCACCAAGCATTCTAATGAAGTATGGATCTCCTTCTTTACCATGTGAAGCAAATTTCAGGATTGGAAAATGGTTGAGGAAGGCATCATTTTTTGAGCACAAGCCATTAAATAGCATTTGGATTTACCCAAGGTTGAAATAGGTGAATTTTGAACTTCTTTAAACTATAAACTGATGGCCAAGGGAACATTCTTCTAATGAAATATGCTCACTTTTAAGGAAGCTGGTAAAACATTGAAAAGGTGAGGCAACCAATTTTATTTTAGAACCCTTCTCGTCTTCTTTCGCCCTGAGCTAAGGCAAATTGTAGAAAGGAATCCTCAAAGTCCAAATGGCAAATTTTTTCATGAAATCCTAATAATGTAATGGAGCTTGTGGAGTTTTAGAGCCAATAATGGCCAAAAAAATCTTCTTTGGCATGTATTTTTCAAAACAAAGCACGCATTCTTGGGGCATTGATGTTAACATCAACGGTTTGGCCTCTCTTTCATTAAACAGTGGTTGCGAAATTTGGTATACTTTTGATGTCATTCACGTTGTTTCTAGCAGATAGCCTTACAATTTAATGGGTTTCGAGTGTCTTTGACCTGTGAAATGAAATTGTTAGGTCTTGAACCATTTTTTCCAAACCTCTCATTGTCACCTTTCTTTTCCATTTTGGTGATGTTCTATGAGCTTGAACTTTCGTTCTCTAAGACAATATAACCGTTTTAGTGGGCTTTCATTTTCAAAGATTCAAATGTTGCCTTTTGGAAATCCATGTCTAGAAGGATGTTAATGCATTCGACCTTAGATACACTGTGGCAGGTAGATTAGGAAGCATAGGAACCAACTTTCTCTGATAAGGATCCTCTGAAAATTTGCAAAATTTTACACCTTGGAGAGAGGATTCAATGTTATGAAATCACAATGACTGAGTTCAATTATATGTGTCAACTGTCTAAAACATCATTGGGGTGTTGTTTTGACTAATAGTCCAATCTATTGATAGGTATTCCACAAGAGAGATTTTGGATGTGAAGTAATATTTTCTTGACAGAATGGTCATTTAGGATGCCTTTTCAGTGGTAAAGGTCAACTACAGACACATCTTGAAGACTGTGACATTAGGAAAAAAATGTAGTGTAAGAATTAAACCTTTGATGATCCCAACCATTCCTACTGTTGTTCCCATCTAGTTGCACTACTCCTTTTAGCACTGGGCTCATAATTTAGACCCAATTGATCTGAAATTTGTTTTGGCATCACTGAGCTACTTGCCCAATCGATCATGAAATTGTGCACTAAGTGGTTCCCAACAATCAATGACACATAGAATGGTGGAGGAAACTTCAAATTTTTTCTTGGTTGACTCCCACCCTGTTGCACTGCATTAGTGAGAACTTTCTCCTTGACCTCCTTGGTTTGATCCATTCGAGATAGACCAATTGCCATTGCAGCTTGCAACAAATCTCGTTGTTCTTGGGATTTCAGTGACTCCCACATGGAAATGTTCACATGTGTTTTCTTCATTTGATCGATGATGTTGAAAGGATATGATGAATTATCCTTTTGTTGCCCCTTACTTGGCACAACCTTTTCTAGAGCTTGAATAGGGCGACATGTGTTGCTGCAACAATGGGTGCCTTAGGTTGATTTTACACATTTGGAGGCTGCATTTGGTCTACTAACTCCTTGTTGTGTAGGAGTGGGATCTGAAGAAACAACTGGATTAGATGGTTTTTGTCCTCTTCTCTATGTTCCTCTTCTTCAACCATGTGTTGGAAGCCATGCCTTTAAAAGGTGTTTGGTTAACTCCACAAAAGTCTTCTGTTTTCTAATTGAACCAATGTAGTTTCCATTGGAGGTGCCTCTTTGTTGAGTTTCTTGCTCGTCTAATTTCCTTCTTGACTTGGTTCTTGGACACACCAATGGTTTACACCATTAAGGCCTGATTTAGTGCACCATTGAAACACATTGATTGACTGAGGTAGATTATAGGGGTAACACCATTCATACTCCTGTGCCATGTTGTTTTTGTGTTGGAACCAAGGATCTTGATGTTGAATTCTACGTGTTTGGATCATATGGTTGGAATGGCCTGACAATCTTGAGGTTGTCCTTGGTTCAAATTTTTGATTTACATCCTAGAGCTGGTGGTCTATTTTATGGTATGGGGGCCTAGCTTGATATTGAGTTTGAGGCTGATGTGGTCTAGAACTCTGAGCTTGTTGTCTCTTGATAGTCACTAGCTCATTTCCTAGGTTTTGTAGTTGTTTCATAACCTCTTGTAACACTTTTGAAGTGCTTGAAGAATTCTATGCCTCATTATTTCTTTGATTCCTAGGGGTGGAATGGGATTCAAATCTAGGTGTTTGACTAGTTGTAGGAGTTCCCATGTCTGGATAGAGAGGCATTGGTGGCCTTGGTGCTAGCTTACCAGCTTGAATCAAGAAGTTTTCAACTCTAATAGCAATGTTATAGGATCTTGACAATGTTGTTCCTCACATTGATTGGATCATCATGGCTATATCTGAATTTATAGCCTTCAAGAAGTAAAGGAATGATCCTTTGGTAGTTGGTCTGATAGTTATCAGAATCCTATCCCATGTTCATTGGAAATGGAAATTGAAAATATGTCATTTGCTCATTAGGATCCCTTTTGATTGTTGTCAATTGTTCCAATAAAGACAAAGATTATCTTCCTTTTCTCAAATTGATTGTGGAGGGTTGTGAACACAATGGTTCCAATTCTGGATAGACCCTGCCATGTTAGACTCCTAAACCATTGCAAAGCTTTACCTTTAAAAGATGAAGCTAACAACTTGACTGCAATATCCATTTCATTGATTTCATGAATTGCACAGACATTGGCGATGTCTTGGATGTGGTCAATAGGAGTAGTATGATTTTCTCCTGTGAAATAGGGAATATTATTTAGTGCTGCAACCAAGACCTGATTTTGAGCATTTAGGGAAAGTGGGCTACTACCTCGTGAAGTTGAAATATGGATTAGGTGGTTGTGGTTATTGTGATGTGGATTGGCCTAGAACTCTCGTTGATTGGAAGAAAATGGTATACTAGGTGGAGGTGTAGACAAAGTCCTATTAGGTGGAGATGGTGATCTTTGTGGTCTTCTTCCTCTCCTTCCTCTGCCTGGTGATAATTGCAAGTAGACAAATAGTCCCTCTTCTCTAGTATCAGACCTAGTTCAAATTATTCTCATGTACTTGGGAAACCTATGCTACTACACCACTGAATTCTATCCCTTTGGAGTAGCCAGATGTGCCTCTAAAGGCTAGATTTTGACAAGTTACACACCAAACTTGAAAAAATAAAAATGAAAACTTTGAAGGACCCGTATGTTTGAGATTCTGGAGGTTGAAAAATGTTTTGAAAAGACAGCCCCGAAAACCTGAAAATGCAAGACTTCCGAATGTCTGAAACCTCAAAATCTGAAATTTGGAGAACCCTGAAATCCTGAAATCCCAAAATCCTGAGATGTCTGAAATCCTGAAAATTTGAAACAAAATTTAAAAAACTCCTGAAATTTTGAAAATCAAAATTTTTAAAAAACTAAAAATACCCTTTTTAAGATTAGCCCTCCAATCTATCAACTGGTGAAATTTGGACTTGTTTTGAGTAAGTTAAGCCCTTGAAAATTTATTTCAGAGTTCATCCTTGAGAGGTGAAAAATGTCTAAAATTGGAAAGCTACAATTTCTAAGTTCAAATTTCTTGAAAATGCCTTCAAAGCTATCATGGAATGACCTCTTGGTCCCACTAGGCATGCCAAAACTATTGATGTGTAATCACAACACCCCTGAATGTGTGCAACTTGATAGGTTGAAATAGTCAATGTGATTGCATAACAGGGATATTTTCCTCAAGTGTGGGACTTTGTAATTAGGAAATCTCTCCAGATGAAGGTCAGTTCATATTCCTCTATTCTATACACACATCTCAAATTATAGAGGATCTATCTAAAATATACTCTAACTTTCCAAGGAGATTAAAAGGTTAAGAAGATTGAACCTAAGCTAAAGATGTAAACACTAAAATAACAAAGGTAATGAACCAAAAGGAATGTTGAACACCTGATTTCCATTACCAAAACAAACCATTAAAAATGTAATATAACCACCATGCACAGATAACCAAAATTGCAATGAGAGATCATGAAGATGCAATGAATATAAGAAAGGGTTGAAAATCATCCACATACTTTTATTATTATTCCACAAGATTTGATACAATGACATTACAATGGCCAAGAGGAAAGATTTTACATTACAGCTTTGAATGGGAGGTTTGAACTCCACAAATCCACTTACAGAAAAGAGAAGAAGGGAGGGTGCAAAGAAAAATTCTATCCCACCTTTTGAAAATGCACCTCCTTATAATATATAGTGAAAAATGAGAGAAGGGAGAGAGAAGAATTAAAAATACCTAATCCAACCACCAGAAAAATGCATTGAATTCACCTGCAACAACCTGATTGAAATTCCAACCTCAAAAAACCCATGAATTCCATGTACTGCATTCCTTGTTGGGAAAGAAAGGAAGTTACGCCCATACCTCATAATTGTGGTAGGTCTAGAAACCTGAGGAACATCCTTAAAAATGACTCCCTATTTTTTATTTATTTTGAATATCTTAGTATTACCTAATTTTAATATACCAAGCTCACAGTTGAAGTAGAGGAGCCTGTGAGCTTTCCAAAAATTCTCTTTCTTGTGCAAATCTTGAGCTCCTAGTCAAAATGAAGTCCTATGGCCATCTGAAAGTCGAGGTGTCATTATGCAAATCTAAGGTGATTTGAAGTTCTTGATCTTGAATGGGTTAGCTTTTTTGGAGTCTGAAATTCATGCAACCTCTTTAAATACTGAAATTCAAAATTTCAGACATCTTTGGTTTTGGATTCGGGTTACTGTTCATCTACTTTGGGTGTGTGAAAATTCTCTGAAATCCCAAAACTTGACATGAATGGCGGTCATGAAATTTCAGACTTTTAGGTGGCAAGTTTGGAACTATGGCCATTTTGAAGTCATATTTGTTACTGTTCTAGTCCTTAACAATCACCGTGGCCAACTCTCCGAGTTCTAATCCCCACTCCTGAACTCCTGAAAGTATGCTTTTAAATTTCAGAATTTTAGATCTTTCATTTCAGGCATTTTTTTTCCATTGGCATACTTTTTCCCCAAAACTTTTTGAGTTCGATGATTCATGATATTTTTGCACTCTTTTTTTGATTGGCCATTTCTTTTCTGACCAAAACTCAGGCTGAAACAACCTAAAGTCTGAAATATTAGATGACTTCACATGGATTTCAAGATTTTTGCTCATTTTTTTTCATTTAAAAATGTATTAGTGGTGAAAACTCCGAAACCTGAAAGTTTGCAGGCTAAATTTTCCTGACTTTCAGACATAACATATTTTAGAACGATGCTTTAATATGACTTTGGCTCAGTTGAAAATGGTCAAATAAATGAAAAGCATCCATCTCTGAAAATCTGAAATTTTTGACTTTCGGGCCTTATATCACTTTTCCCAAAATCTTCTGCAACTTATTCGGGCCTATAACCAACCTTTTCGAACTGACCTTGAAATGCAAGTTCTCATGATTCGTATGGAAACCCCTTCATTTTCTCATATGTGCAAGGTTCATTTTTGGAGTTAATTTTTTCTAAGGGGAAAAACTTGAGATCAACAATTCCTTCATCACAGTTTTCGTACTCAGTAGCTTGGAAAACATGTTGGAATCTTCCTATCTACGTCAAACTTAGACCATCTTATTCTACTCCCTTCTTTAGGGGGTGATCTTGTCATTCCTTTGGGACCTGTCGACACTAAAATTTTCCTCCGTAATTTCTATTTCATTAATGTATGTATTAGGAATAGGATGTTGTTAAGTATAATTAGTAGTAGCGTCCGATAGAAGATAACGGCGCCATGCAGTACGACGCCACCAATAATGTAGAGTACGGTAATAGTCAAAGTACAATAGGAATGTTGTAAAAAGTAAATATTTGTCGTAAGTGGTCCGGTAATGTTAAAATGTCAAAGTTTGGGTAAGTAGAGAAGTAGGGTCTACATGATTAGGAATTAGAAATATTATATTGGTAATAAGGACAAGGAGTGAGGTCATAAATATTTTGTGTATTTTATTTGTAAAAAGTCTAAAAATGTGGAACCCATGTGAAATGATAAGGTTTATCTTATCTTAAAGATAAGCTTACATGTACAGATAAGAGTTAAGGTATGGAATATGATTCGTCAGAGTGGATTTCTTATCCTATCTTAGAGATAGGATGGATAAGCCTGAATTCCTATAAATAAAGAGGCCACCCCCCTCATTTAGCATAGAAGGAAGTAGTGAGAAATATTGTATGAGTAAGTGTGTAAAGGAAGCCATCATTTTGAAGTTGTGTTGAAGAAGCCGAAAGAGGTGTAATTGTGAAGTTTCTCCCATAGTTATTGTCGGAAGGCAAGTGAAGTCAATAACACTTGAAGTACCTCATGGGTGAGATTGTAAATAGTTTCATGTTGATATTATAATTTACACTTGATATTTCAGATTTATCATCATTCCTTCTTATCATAGTCTATGGTATTCTTGTGTTATGTTTGTTGTTGTGTTTCTAGATTACATCCACCAAACTAAAAGCTATGCATTAGTAAATAATCATAGCATGAGGAGTTCCCGGTGAAGAATTATCATAGTGCCGGATTGGTGATGACATTTTGGTTCCGTTGCCGGGACCATTCCTCATTGGTGGATTTTCTGGAGAGATATTCCCACTTAGTCAGAAATCATTTGGAGGGTAACCTTGTTTTTACTGTGCATAGTAGTTACCATGGTAAAGTCATTTTTACCGTGAATAGTATTTACCACAGTAAAGTCACTTTTTACCATGAATAGTATTTACCTTTTTACTAGTAACTTCACTTTTTACCATGAATAGTGTTTACCACAGTAAAGTCAGTTTTTACCGCAGTAAGTCAAGTTTTACCATAGTTTACCATGGTCATTTCTATTTTACTGTAGAAAGGTGTAAAGTCACTTTCTATATAGTGATTCCAATTATTTGTGCACATAAGTCTTGTTGATTGTACTTGTGGGTTGGTATTTCACTGTGGTTACTTTTGAAAATGGGGAAGATTCCTATTTTTTCAGCCCAATCTAATGAAGATGCTTCCTCTTTCATTCAAGAGTTTAAACGATCTTGTATTTGTAATGGCCTTATAAGAAGGGAACAATGGACTGAATTTTTTCCTACCTTTTTGGATGGTTCAGCACTTAGGTGGTTTGAAACACTAGGTGATAATGTGAAAAATTCATGGGATTTATTAACTGAAAGTTTTCTTGAAGAATTTGGTGAACAACAGAAATATGCAGATCTCATGATCGAGATCACAAAGCTATCCCAAGGAGAGAAGGAGAAGATAAGGGATTATCATGCTCGTGTTCTAGAGCTAAGGAGGAAGCTCGATGCCCAGATCCGGAAGGAAGGATTAGCAGATGGGTTGATGAATGGCGTGGATAATCTCCTCTGTAAGCACTTCATTCTTGGGATGAAGCCAGAGATCAGACAACGAGTGAAGTATGACCGCCCAGCTACCATTGAACAAGCAAAGGAGATTGCAAGAAGGCAAGAAGAAAGCATGGAAGAGGAGCCCAAAGAAATTGTTGCTAAAGTAGAGCCTACACTAGCACCTTTGGTCCAGAATCCACAACCACTCTCGGTGAGCACAAATATTTCTCCTATTACATCTACTGAGTATGAAGATCTGCTCAAAAAGATGGGCCAGTTAACTATTAATCTTCTTCAAGGAAAGGAATTTAGTTCTCTAGGGAGGAGATAGAGGTCCAAAAAGAAATATTTCTGAAGTTGTATGTTATGGTTGTTATAAAAAGGGTCATTATAAGTATAATTGTCCAGATAGAGCTTCTACATCTGGTACAAGAGATAATGATAAAGGAAAAGCACATGTGAATTCTTTTGATGTAGTAGATAAGAGCATAAATAATGAAGTAGATGTGTTTGTAACAAAAAGAAAGAAAGAAAAAGATATCCAAGATGGAAATGATCCTAAGAAGATGAAAGGAGAAACTAGTAAGAAACATAGGAGAAGAAATTTGGGTGTGTAGGATTTTCTGATTTCACAGGGACAAGGACCATACTCCATCTTAGAAGATCTGTCCAAAAGGCCTGCAAATATTACATATGGTCAACTCTTGGCTATGTCTTCTGAGAAGAGGCGGGAGCTGCGAAGTGGACTCAATGCTCGAATGAAGGAAGGAGGTTGAGGTCCCTGTTTTGGAGGCAGAGGCGGATCCCTACGCTCCACAAGCTGAGGTATTATGTAATGGTATTTCAATTCATGATGTCTTAGTTGATGGAGGTGCTACAGTTAATGTAATGACCAAGTCTATAATGAATATGTTGGGTTTAAAAATTGATCACCCCTCAACACTTATGTTAAGGTCATTAAATAAGGGAAAAACTAAACCAGAAGGTGTAGTTTCAAATGTGGCAATATCTGTTATGGGTGTTGTATGTGTGGTAGACTTTCAGGTGATGAAAAATGGTACTGTTGCGTACCCGATGTTGTTGGGAAGACCATGGCTAAGGAGAGTTCATGCAAGAAACTACTGGAATGAAGGCTTCATGACACTTGGACGTGGTAGAGAGAGGGTGAAGATAAACGTGATCCCTCGACATCATAAGGCAGAACCTATGGATTCAAGTGACGAAACTGATGATTAGACATCCTCTGATTACTCTAGTACCAGTGAAGTGGACACCGAAGATGAAGAAAGTGAGGTTGATGTTTTGGTCACGGATATCCTTCCAGTCACACTGACTCATGACCCCATAAAATTATCTGAAGAAGAAATTGATGATCGTCTCCAACAAATAAAGATTGGTGATGCTGTGATGGAGAGTGAGAAGGAATCCTACCTCCATCTCTTTCGAAGGTACATACACATATTCACTTTTGATTACAAGGAACTCCGTTAAGCAAGTTGGCTAGAACATTTTATTGAGTTGGTAGATGGTGCTAAGCCCATAAAGCAAATGCCATATAGAATGAATCCTATTTTTTCCAAGACTATAAAAGAAGAAATAGATAAGTTGCTTGATGTAGGATTCATATTTTCTATGGAGAATTTAGAATGGGTTTCTCCCATTGTGATGTCAATAAAAAAGAATTGGAAGCTACACATTTATGTTGATTATAGGAAGCTCAATAAGGCAACAAAGAAGAATCATTACCCTCTTTCATTCTCAAATCAGATTTTGGATGAAGTAGCTGGCTAGAAGTGCTATAGTTTTGTTGATGGATATAGCGGATACAACCAAGTTCGTATAGTAGAGAAAGATCAGCTGAAGATCACGTTCATCACTCCTTGGGGAACTTTTCTTATAGATTTATGTCTTTTGGGTTGTGTAATACTTCGGAAACATTCCAACGCTTGATGAATAGTGTGTTTGAAACCTACATTGGGAACTTCATCAGAGTGTTTCTGGATGATTTTTGTATCTATGGGAGTAAGATGGACCACCTGCACCAGATGGAGACAACATTTCAAAGGTTAGATGAAGCACAAGCCTCACTAAACCCTACAAAGTGTGTCTTTAGATGTTCAAAATATGTTTTGTTAGTGCATGTTGTATCCAGAGATGGTATTGGTACCGATTCTGATAAAGTTTATAAAATCAAAGAGTTACCATTTCCTATGGATAGAAATAAGTTGAGATCATTTTTAGGCCATGTGGGTTACTATAGAAGGTTCATCAAGAATTTCTCAAAGATTTCACAGCCACTAACCCATTTCTTGATGAAGTATGTTACTTATGAACGAGGAAATAAGGCGTATGAAGCTTTTGAACAACTGAAGGAAGCCCTGGTGTCTTCGCCTGCTTTAAAGAATCCAGATTGGAGCAAGCCATTCATTTTGTATACTGATGCCTCAGATGCAGTACTAGGAAGTACTCTGAGCCAAAAGAATGAAAATGGGTATGATCATCTAGTTTACTTTGGAGCAGAAAAATGAGCAATGCTGAGGTAAATTATACTGTAACTGAAAAAGAGGCTCTAGCTATCATTTTTGCTATAAAGAAGTTTAGAAATTACTTGCTAGGGTAGAAACTTATAGTTGTAATAGATCATCAAGCTCTAAAATATATTTTAAATAAGCCTAACCCATTAGGGAGGATAGCAAGATGGATAATTTTTCTACAAGAATTTGAATTTGATATTATAGATAGGCCAAGAAAGAAGCATGTCAATGCAGATGCACTCTCTCGAGCCTATGATGGTTTAGGTTCACCTTATGATGATGATGATTTTCCAGATGCAGCATTATTATCCCTTGACACAATCCCTAGTGAATACATAGATATTTGGAATTATCTAAATGAATTCAAGTTTCCTGATGGTGTCAATGCAAAGATTAAGAGGAAGATTACTTAAGCCAATCATCCATATTCTATTCTGCATGGAGTATTATTTCTAATAGGACCTGATGGAAAGTACAAGATAGCAGTTGGATGTGATCAAGAGAAGGAGCTGATAGAAGAATTTGACAATGGTACATGTGGAGGACACTTCTCTGGACAACTTACAGCAAGAAAGATCTTGGAAGTAGGTTATCACTGGCCCACTCTTTTTAGAGATTGTTATAATTATTGTAAGACATGTGATATTTTTCAAACACATGGTAACCGTAAGACTTCATCACCTCCATTATGCCCTATTCTTCCACTTGGTCCCTTTGAAAAATGGGGAATAGACATTGTAGGTCCACTTCCAACTACCTCACACAAAAATAAGTATATTGTAGTTGCCACAGAGTATTTAACCAAGTGGGTTGAAGCTAGGCCATTGAAAACAACTTCCATGGATGAAGTGGTAAGGTTCATATATGAACACATTGTCACTAAATTTGGTTGTCCATTAGAAATTGTAACAGATCAAGGAAGCCACTTCATTAATGAGGTGGTAGAAGCCCTAGTCAATAAGTTTTCTATTAAGCATAGGAAGGCAACAACATACAAGCCAAGCACAAATGGACAGGTGGAACGAACAAATTTTGTGTTGTGTCAAATTCTAGCAAAAGATGCAGCCTTGTAGGTACATAAGTGGGATAAAAGGATTCATGCAGCATTGTGGACATATAGGGCAACATCAAAGTCAGCAACAAGATACTCCCCATTTTAGTTGGCTTATGGCATTGATCCAGTTCTTCCTATTGAGTTTGATATTCCCACTGTGAGAGTTATGAAAAATGAAAGGATGGATGAAAGTGATTCAGTAAAAGAAAGGTTGGTACATCTTCATTTGCTAGAGGAAATGAGGGAAATAGCGAAGGATACAAGCTATAAGAAGAAAATGAAGCAGAAGGAATACTTTGATCAAAATATCCGTTGGTCTCCATTTCATGTGAATGACTTGGTTCTAGTATATGATTCTAGATACAAAAAAAGAAGATAGAGAAAATTTCTTCCAAAATGGATGGGGCCCTACAAAATAGCAGCTGTGCATGAAAATGGTACATATCGACTGGAGGAATTAGATGGCACTCCCATTACAAAATGGGTCAACCACGACAAGTTAAAGATTTTCCAGGCACTGTCTTCAGAATGTCCATAAGAGTCTACTCCGAGGACGGAGTAGAAGCTAGGAAGGGGGAAAATGTCGACACTAAAATTTTCCTCCATAATTTCTATTTCATTAATGTATGTATTCAGGAATAGGATGTTGTTAAGTATAATTAGTAGTAGCATCCGATAGAAGATAACGGCGCTGTCAGTATGGTGCCGCCAATAAAGTAGAGTAAGGTAACAGTCAAAGTACAAAAGGAATGTTGTGGTAAAAAGTAAATATTTTTCGTAAGTGGTCTAGTAATATTAAAATGTCAAGTTGGCGTAAGTAGAGAAGTAGGGTCTACATGATTAGGAATTAGAAATATTATATTTGTAATAAGGACAAGGAGTGATGTCATAAATATTTTTTGTATTTTAATTGTAGAAAAGTCTAAGAAGGTGGAACCCATGGATGTGAAATGATAAGGTTTATCTTATCTTAGAAGATAAGCCTACATGTAAAGGCAAGAGTTTAGGCATGGAATATGATTGGCTGGAAGAGATTTCCTATCCTATCTTAGAGATAGGGTGGATAATCCTAAATTCCTATAAATAAAGAGGCCATCCCCATCATTTAGCATAGAAGGAAGTAGTGAGAAATATTGTATGAGTAAGTGTGTAAAGAAAGCCATCATTTTGAAGGTGTGTTAAAGAAGCCATTAAGAGGTGTAATTATTAAGTTTCTTCCATAGTTATTGTTGGAAGGAAAGTAAAGTCAATAACACTTAAATTATATCCACGCCCATGCCAACCAACCGCACCCGTGCCCTAGCCGTGCCCTAGCCACGCTTGCCCTAGTTACGCAGCCATGGTAGCTACGCGTTCGCACAGGTTTGCGAGCTCTCTACCATTCTTGGATCAGCCAGAACACGGGATTGGAGACATGAACATCAAATCTAAATAGGATGCCCTTCTCCTTGGCGGCGGCTTTGGGAATCCGTCCCTTGAATGCAAAACTGATGGTGGCACCTGTAAAATTGGTATGGAAAATACAACACCAATCTCTTGGATTGACATGGCTTTTGATGCAAATCAAGATCCCCCTTCAAAGAAAATCTAGGATAGAGTTTCTCTGACCTGTCAAAAAGTAGAGGGTCTCTCTATTGAGATAGGTAAAGGTGGCTTGGTCTCCCCTACAAATCTCAACAATGACAATGAATCACTTAAAAATGACGGATCTTCTTTCAAGAGCATGGATAGATCCAACTCGCTTCAGAAAAGCGGTCACACAGGAACCTCTGGTGGAGCTAAGTCCACTTCTTATGCTTTAGTGGTCTCTAAACAAAAGGAGAGTACCAGAAATGAGCTCTTGAAACCCTCTCAGGAGGTCTCGATGCTGAAAATCGGGGAGGATCTACTTAAAAAAATTCTTAAGGAAGAGGAAAATCTCTCTTAGTTGGGTCTCATATGCAGATTCCATAAATTTTTGCCTAAGCTTTCTCAGCGCCATGAATGGATAGCCTAGAGATGGAGAGAAAAAATACAAGGTAAGATTGAGCTTTATCCCTATGCTAAAGCTTACTTCATTGTAGTCTTTGAAACCCCTGCTGATAGGGATTTAATCTTTAGCCAGCATTGGGTTTGGGGGGAACATGGGCTGATGTCCAAACCATGGTATCCATCCTTCGACCCGTTAAAGGAGTCTTTTGATACCTACCCGATTTGGGTTCGTTTACCAGAACTTCCGTTACAACTTTGGAACAGATCTTGTCTCATTGCTATAGGCGATACTCTTGGATCATGTGTGGCAGTTGATGGTAAGACCTCCATTCAAACACATACTACGTTTGCTCGTATCCTGGTTGATATTGATACCTCCAAACCCTTACCAGCAGAAATCAATCTTCAGATTGGAGAAAGGCTCTGGATACAAAGGATTGACTATGAGAGACTTGCCTTTAGATGTTGGCATTGCTTCCAAACTGGTCATGTTACAAACGATTGTGAACATTCCAAACGAAAGACCAAAACTGCTTGGTGGAAGGATTCACTTCCTGAACATCTCACAATTGACTTAGATCCGGCTGAGGATTCTAGTGCCCCCTTGCATGTTGACTCACCCGTAATGGTTGATTCACAAGCCAACATAGTGAAACTACCTACAGACTATCCTCTGCAGATTGTTGATTCAGTGTTTAAGGAAGTTTCGGCCCCCCTTCCTATGGGTCACATACACATCAAGTCCATTACAGATGCTTCATTTGCATTGGATGCAGGAAATCTTGAATGGATAGTGGTTGATCAGAAGAAGAAGGGAAATGTCAAATCTAAACCCCCCACCACTCCGAATAAGGTTTGATTCTGGTCGTTGTTAGTGCTATTATTGTTACATATGGGAAAATGGCCAACTGCACAGTTGCTGGGTAGCTGTTAAGTTGTTTTTTAGCTATTTTTGAAGCAGCTACTTTGTTTTTGCTGGTTCTTGGCTGTTTTCTTTTGTTGGGCTTTCTGGGGTTAAATTTTGCTTTTGAGCACTGTTGTAAAAGGGTATAGTCCCTTTCAAAAAACTATTTACCAATAATTAAAAAAAAAAACACTTAAATTACCTCATGGGTGAGATTGTAACAATTTTATGTTGATATTATAATTTACACTTATATTTCAAATTTATCATCATTCCTTCTTATCATACTCTATGGTATTCTTGTGTTATGTTTGTTGTTGTGTTTCCAGATTCCATCTACCAAACTAAAAGCTGTGCATTAGTAAATAATCATAGCATGAGGAGTTCTTGGTAAATAATTATCATAGTGCCGGATTGGTGATGACAAACCCACAAATGATCTTATCAAATTTATGATGGAAAAGATGCATACATTAGAAGCATCTGTCTCCGGCTCTAGTAATTCTTTGACATAAAATGAGATTTTCAATGAGCCCATTCACCTGTCCATTCCGATTCATCCATACCCTGCAAATTGTTAAATGCAAAAATTCAACAGCAAAGAATACCCGCAACAAAATTTATGGTATTTTAAATAATTTTTCTATCTAATTGCTCATGATGATGCATTTCTCTTGTACAAAATTTTCCAATGTCATTGATGAGACCCACTTTAGATTGGTATAGTGCTCTACTCTAAGCACTCCATCTTGTCATTCAATCAAATAACTCAAGATTTTCTAGACCAATTTTCTATGAACATTATTCAAGAAGGTCACCATGAGCTGAATTTGTACGCCACACGCCAATATGAAGATGAATCTATTGTAGAAAAATATCACCCGTTGGCGGAGCCTGATCAACCAAATCACATTCCAATTACCTTAGACTGAAGTTAATAGAGTTATTCACCAGAGCTTGTGATAGACACATCTCACCAACTCTCCAAGTCCAAACCTTACACACATGTTCGATGAGGCATTCACCATGGCCCAGAAACTTGAAATCCACACCTATTGAAGAGAATAAGTTACAATTGCATAACAAGAATGCTTCATTTAAATCAAATGATACCTCTTATTCTTCCAAACCACAAAATTAATTATTCTAAAGCAAAATGATCTACCAATGGAGTGGTTTTGAAAGTCCAGTCCCATCTTCATCCATCTAACCAATCAAAACCTTCTTCCAACCTTTCTCATTTTCAAAATTTTTTAGTTTAAGATGGGAGCAACGAATATATACTCCCATAGGAGAGCCTTATTCTTCAATTTTAGAAAAAATTCTAAAATATGGAAGCAATCACTCTTCCACTTGTCAAACCATATACTAGTTTCAGACCCTTCTCATTCTATGCCTACATGGTACAAAGAAAATTATTACTGTAACTATGATCACGTTAGAGGTCATAGTGACAGTAATTGTATAACTTTCAAAAACATTGTCAAATAAATGTTAGATAATAGAGATCTCATCTTGAGATAACCCTAATGTACTAGATAACTCAGAACCTTCACATATTGTAAGAATTCAATTCCCAAAGCACACCCTGTCGTCTAACTCAGATTTGGAGAAACCTCAACCAATGATGAGTAACGTTCATGAGGTTCATGCCGTCTTTGATATCATACCATGCTCTTTCTACTTCAGTTTCCTCCCATCCCATCTATCTAGGAAAGTCTCGCATGAGCTCCTTCATCTACGGAGGGACCTATTTCATCTACTCCTCTACCCATAGAGGAACCCCCCTTATCTTCTTCTCCACTCATGGAGTATTCCACCATATTTTCCAGATGCATTTTCCCCACTCACTTCTCTAAACCTGATGAACAACCCACATTATCCTTACTCTTCTACCCATCGATGAGAGTCTATGCTTACCTTCTTCTTCACCAAAAGAAGAACCTACCTCATCCAACTTTTCCTTATCCCCTACCCACAGAGGATCCATTAGTAGAGTCCCTTCGTGTTGGTGAAAATTCTCCATCTAGATCTTTTAAGCATCATGTTGATCTACTCTTGTCTCTTCTACCCACATAGTCGGAAACCAACCATTTTCCTGTCTTCATAGACAGCCAGATATTTCTCTACAGGGATTACTATTAAAATGACATCATTCCCCCTTCCACTTCTACGCCATTCTCATGTTTGGCTAACCACTTGGACTATGTTGAAAATTCCATGCTTTGGGGGCACCGTCGACTACATGTTTAAACTCAAATGCAAATGTCATCCATGGATAAACTTCCACTATTTATCCTAAAGTGTTTAATACAATTAAATGCAATCGCACCTGAGTCAGCTGTAGTAACCTCTCCCATGCATCATCTTCACCTACACCTGCACACATATACCATTACTCCAGTGACCACTTGCACCCAAATCATTACCTACACCTACATCCACACCCACACCCAAACCTATCGCTACATTAGGGGCCATGCCGACACCAATCCTAGTCCATCCTCCTGTTAAACTTGATTTGGCTACATCTTCCCAGGACATGTCGCTAAGACTACTCCACCAACCTAAGAGGAATACCCAACCTCTGTAGGTTGCATACACTAGCATTTTCACATGTTACTCCTTTGTCACCTTTACCACTTCCATCTATCCTAGTTCCACACCCATCAACCTTGGTCAAGTAGAACCTCCTACCCAAGGTAAACCAAAAAAACAGCAACTGCCCACCTCCTCATCATGATCTTCTATTTCTCCCATAATTTACCTACAATAGTCTATGCCTTTGTTGTTACCTACATATTTTCAACCTCCCATACATCTACCATTTTTTGTATCCTCATCATTACCCATGCCATTCCCTTCTCTCCAGCTAGTCCTTTCCAACATTACCTTCTACCTCTACCATCTTTCATCTGCACCTCCATTATCTCCTTGGCTAACCCATCCTCTTCCACCATCCACCTTCCCTTCTACATCACACACTTCTTCTACACCTTTACCCAAGAAGGTGCAAACTAAGCCTAACTCCCCACTAGCTTCCAAAAAGGTAGTTAAACCTACACCACCCCCAACAACCATCTCACCAGCTACACCTTTACCCAAGAAGGTGTAACCCATACCTAAAACCGTATTATCTACCAAACAGGTAGTCAAACTCACTTAACCTCTAATGCCACCTCCAGTGATGCCTCTCCCACCAAGAATTCACCCAAAAATTCCATCTAGACCCACACTCACTTCACATTTTGATCCATTGGCAGGGTCTTACGCCAACATCCTGGCTAACCTTTTGGAAACCTCTGTCATCACATTGCCACCACTTAGACCTTATGACCCACTCAAACCTAAACCAGAAGGGTTTGATGATTCCAAATTTTTCTCTTACCATCATGTTCTGAGGGCATGATGTAGAAAAACTATAAGGCTCTTAAGATTGTTCTTCTCCACATGTGTCCTCTTGAATAGAAACTTTGATAACGATGATCTTTTAGATGAGGACCCCATTCCACCTTTACCTATCACCATAGACAACCTCACCCCATACCTATTCAATGTCCCCCATCTCCACCTCCACAACCCTTTTACCCTCCTCCAACATTTGAGATCAACATGGTTCTGCATTAGAGAACTAGCCAAAACTCCTCAAAAAATTCCAGTGTGCCCCACTTCTTTCACAAGACTCTATTCCTTCACCACATTTTTTGCCCATCCCACAGCATTACACCTTTCATGACACACCTTCTCCATCTCCCTCTCTTCCTCAGATTAACATGATTCAAGTTGTACCACTTGTGCACAAAAGGAAAAAGGAAAAGATAAGTTAGACAAACCATCTACTACACCTTTACCTAATATTCCATCTACACCTACACCCAAAATCACCATCTCGTGGAACGACATACCCCATTTCTGATCAGAGTTGACTCATCGCACCATGCTTAAACAACTTCACCAATTGCCCCTAGAAAATGTCCCTTTACATGAGCTTATCCAAACCTTTGATTCTCATTGTCAGGTCCTCATTGAGGTCCTGCAATCCATTGATGTTCCACCTAATGACCATACACCTATTGCCTCCAATATTACTCCTCATCATGTTGCCTCTCTCACCACTTCACCCCATTCCTCTACTCCCACTACCACTCAGTCAAGTAGCTGTCTCTCAGCTTATCTGATGATGAGATTGTACCTCTTCAATCGGATGATCCTGACCCCCGCCTTGTTCATCTCCATTTATATTCAATAACACACGTGATTCTGACATGTTATGATCAATAGGGGGGTGCTAGTATCAACATCATTTCCTCCCATGTGTATGGATAAATGTGCATCCCTTCCAATTGCATGCACAATAAATCCCAATTATGATTGCATTCATTTAATGATGCCATAATTTGTACTCTTGGCACTATCATTCTCCACTTCCGTATGTGGCCCCCCATAATATTCCTGAATTATTCTGTCATATTGGAGCGGGAATTCCAATATAATTTGCTTCTTGGATGACATTGGATTCGTGCCATGGGTTGTGTTCCTTCTACCTATACATCGATGCTTAATGTTTGAACATGAAGGACACAATTATACCATTCCATACCGATCCTTCACCATTCAAAACTTGTAAGATGCTCTACCAACCTAACAATTGTCCTTATTCCCAGTTAAGGCATCTACCATCATTGATACTTCTTCTTCAACTACTATCCCATCTACCACCACTGACTGCCTCTTCTTCAGCTGCCACCCTCATCCACCACTTCTGCCACAACATCTTCCACAAAAAACTCCATGCTATTCCCACTAACTGCCACAACTTTTGCAATTGGTCCATTAGTCAATCCATCTACTTTTCCAACAACTAATGTTTCTTCTTCCCAGGATTCTGGTGTTTTTTCCATTTCTACTACCCAAATTCCAACTTCTCATCCATTAGTAGGTGGTTTTTCAAATGCCTCACTTTGGGGGAGTACTACCTCTATAGTGTCAACACTTTTATTACTCCTCGAGAGTACTAAATCCTCCATCAAGACCCACATGGACCAGCCATCAGATAGGTAAGGTATTTCCATACATTACAACTCATCTTCGCACTAATTTGACGTATGGGGGACTTGACATGCTTCTTCACATACTCTAGAACCACCTACCCAAGCTAGTTCCATTCTCATCTGATTTCCAGTATGTCACCAATCGTCAAATTCGCCAACACATGTTCCTCCATCGACTGTGCATGGAAAGGATTTGGCTTTTGGTCTCTACGAAACAAGGCCATCACACAATCATTTCTTGCACCACCCAGAAACACAAATTGATCACCGTGGTCTTGGAAATCTGGAGATAAAATATGCGGAATAATCCCTTACAAAATCGCAACAGTATCAAACTAATATGCAGAGGAATATTACAGATTCTCAAATAAAAGTGCAGAATAAATAACACAACACAGAGAGACAATATTTAACGTGGTTCACCCAATATGGGCTACCTCCACCAAGAATCACTTGCTTAGATTTTATTACAAGCCTCCACTCTCTTAATACAATACCCAGATCCATTTAGGCTTTTCCACATTACATTTCTTCCCTTCAGGTCTTTATCCTGAAATTGAAGAGTATGAGAACTTGGCAAAACCTTCATAAGATCAAAAAATTACAACCATCAATCATTTCCATACATGGGTCCACCTCATCATGTTAGGGGGGGAAATTTGACGTAATGGGGACTTGGTGGTACTTCTTCACATACTCCAGAACCATTCCCAACCGAAACAACTTCAAAAAATTTCAGAACCTTGACCACCATCACCTCAAAGTTTCAACCAAACATTCCTCCATCATTGCATGGAAATGGCTATAAATTCATCCACGTTCTCTATTCCTTTCAAACAATGGACCATTCCTCATATCACGAATGCAAATTGATCGGCCAAATTGATCCCGTGGTCTTGGATTTCTGGAGAACCTTATTCTAAGAAATCCCATATCATCATTGTAGAGGAACATACACCTTCTCCACCTCATTCACCTACCCCACCACTTCACCTACGGATTCCTATGGATCCAAAATCCATTCCTCCTATTTTTTTTTTCATAAACACCATTTCCTTAGCACCTCTGACCTATCAGCACGATGGAAAGGCTCCCACTTCGCTTCCATTCCTCTACCTTGACCTGATTGATGATGATACTCCTATAAATGTCATTTAATGTCAGGATGATGAGTCTATTCTCACCTATTTAGGAGTGGAGGATTCTTATATTCACTGATTGTTACCTTCTAAGATGTAAACTATGTTGAATGAATCAACCATAGAGATCAACATTCACACTCAAGATGATCCTCACATTCTAAACGATAGGATAATATTTAGATTCCACTGAACATGAAGCATTCACTTCTTTCCTCTGAAGACTATAGTTGCAATTTCATCTTGGTATTACACTGATATTCCAGGTATTAATCCAAATATTGTGGTTTACAATATTGTAACTATTCCTTGACGCCAAACCTGTGAAACAAAAGCAGCGAAAAATGTAACCATGCATTTACCTTCTTGTAAAATAAGAACTACAGCGCCCCCTTTATGTTTCTTTAATTCTACCAATTGATTATCCCTAATGGATTTATAACAATCGTTCCTGTCACTAAAGTGACAGGGGGACTCTGCATATATGAACAAACTTTCACGACCTCAACCTAGCTTTCCCTAAAGAGGATTTTACTCTACCTAGCATTGACCAATTGGTTAATTTCACCATCCGACCATGAGATGCTATCACTCATAGATGGTTTCTTGGGTTATAACCAAATATTAATCATACTAGAAGTAGCAACACAAAACTACCTTCATCACCCATTGGGGGACCTTATGCTATCATGTTATGAATTTTGGCCTTAAAAACGTTGGTGTTACATTCCAATTGGGCTATGACCTATATCTTCCATGACATTATGAATAACATATTGGAATATTAAGTTGATGACCTTCTTACTTAATCTAAACGTCAGGCTGAGAATCTCATCGTAGTTTTTAACGTCATCTTTAACCGTCTAATCAAATATTAATTTCCATATTCAACCTAAGAAGCATGTCTTCGTCATGTTCTCTTGGGTAATGCTCCTTAGTTTCATCATCTATTTATGTGGCATTGAGGTAGACGCTACTAAAATCAAAGTAATTCATGAGATTCCACCACCTAATAACCTACGCAAACTTCGTAGTTTACAAGGCAAGTTGCAATCTATTCATCACTTTATCTCCCAAATTTCTGACCACTATCAACCTTTTCATCTTCTTCTTAAAAAGGGTGTTTCCTTCAAATGAGATGATGAATTCACAAAGATTTTGAAGCATTAAAGGAATACCTCCTTCAAGCACCTGTTCTCATCCTCACCAAAGGATGAAATACCCTTTTACCTCTACATTTCTGCAACAGACCATTCATTGGGTGTCATGCTCACTCATCACTACGAGCAACATAGGGAGCATGAGGTTTATTATATAATCCATACTCTTATAAACTATGAAACTAGATACACTCATGCAAAAAAAACTTTTCCTAGCCCTAGTCTTTGTCGCTACCAAACTTTTCCATTACCTACTCAACCATAAAACCTTTGTCATCACCAACACTGACCCCTTGCATCACATGCATGCCAAACCCTACCAACACTAATGTGTCATGGATGTAGGCTCATGTTTCTTGCAGACCTTGATCTTGAATTCATCCATAAAAATTATGTACAAAGGACAAACCATTGTTGACCAACTTGCAGACGCACCTCTCTCCAAAAACCAGTCTTCTAAATTTGACTTCCTCGATGAATCCATTGCTACCCTCTCCATGGAAGATATTGTTTACCAGTATGACCTTATTATTCAATGGTTCCAAATGTTAGCTGTAGGGGGTGGTGCAGGAGTTATCCTCATTCCTCTTGATGGTTATCCTATCCCATTATCTTTCAAACTAGATTTTGATATTGCACTAACAACATCGCAAAATACAAAGCACTCATGTTAGGTATTCAAACTACCATAGACTTAGATGTTAAATCCATAAATATTTTTGGTGACTCTCAACTAGTTTTGAACCAAGTCAATGGTATATACCAGTGTCATAACGAGATACTTCAAAAGTATAAACATCACGTTGACATGTTTTTTACTACCATTGATCTTTTATGAACTTCAAACCACTCACATGTTTCATTAACAAATTAACGTAGACACAATGGCTTGTCTTGCTTCCCAAATACCCACTTCACCATCTGACTCGAAAATATTTTTCACAATACAAAGGTTGTAATCATCCTCTTATCTATTCCAAGGCGTTAAATTTATAGGAAAAATTGAAACTGACCCATCGTGACATTCGGTATAAGATAGTTTTTTTACTACCTTTCCCTTTCAATTCTACCTCTGGATCTTACTCATTGCGATGGACAATGAGCCTTCCTCAAAAGTGTCTCTCACTATTTCATCATGGGTGGTCTTCTCTATAAACATGTGGCTTTGACAATATCCTCTTGTGATGCCTTACAAGTTCTTGAAATCTCATACACCATCAAATGAATTTCACGATGGGATTTGTGGAGGTCATTTCAGTGGCTTTGCTATCGCTAATCACATCCTTTTCACGTCGGCTATTACTAAACTAACCTTAAACCATGACTGTTGTGACTATGTCAAATGCATTGTGTGAAATTTCAGCAACATTGTTAATCTTCATCACACCCCTAGTCATGCCTTATAGGTCGCATACGAGACCTTTTCCCTTTCTCTCAATGTGGTTTGGATCTCATGTCGAAGAGATTAATCCTCATTCTTCCCAGTGTCATCAATGTATTATTACCATGCTACTGAATGATTACACTAAATGGGTGAAAGTTGTACCTCTCATTTCTATAAAAGACTGAGAAAATTTGTGAATTCATCAACCATCACATCATTGTGTCACTTTGGTGTTCGTCACTGCCTCATCACTGATAACGGAAAACAATTCAAAAAATAAAACCCTATGCAAGCTTTATGATGCCTTTGGCATTCAACTCAGTTTTTCTTCATCTTATTATCCTAAAACAAATGGCCAATTCGAATCAACTAACAAAAACCCTAAATAAAATTCTTATGAAAGTGGTTGATGATACTGGTAAGTACTGGCACACACACATTCCTTTCTCCTTATGAGCTTATCTACACTAGTATCTACACCTCAACTTCGTTGCCACACCCTTACTCTTTGGTCTATGGTACAAAGGTCATCTTACCTCTCGAAGTAAAAATTCCATCTCTTTGTATCTTATTCAAATATATGCTCAACGATGATGATTTTCACCTACATCGTTTGGCGCATAGCTTGAGTTATTAGAGGAACTCCATCTAAATTCTCTCAATCACCTTCAAATATACCAAAAATGTATCAAATACGTGCCTATGAAAAACATGTGTCAATGAATGAACTTTCAAGGTTGGACAACCTCATCTTGATGGAAAATCAACATGTAACAACAGTAGAGAAAAAGTAAATGGGGAAATTTTTCTTCTAATTGGCTTAGACCCTATATCGTTAGTCATGCCTATGGATCAGGTGCTTATCATTTATCTTCACTTGAAGGTATACCTAAACTTGAGCCCCTCAATGCCTTACATCTTTGACCATTCTATTGTTTAATCAAGTACTATATCACCTTTTGTCTATTACACACTCATCCCTTGAGTAACCAATTCCTTTTCATCTACCTCTTTTAAGGACAAATGACTAAACAAGAATTGTGTGATTATTCGTCACCTTTTAGCCTTATCTTAAATATGAGTACCACATGCTCTACTCATGGTATGATTCTCATAGGATACTTTTCATTCTTTTTAGGATGGAATCTCATGGTTCGTTCATTCACTTAAAACCTCTATTTCATAGTTAACCTTTGTCATGCTATGGGTTTTCCTTCATAAAATATCGCCTATACTCCTCTATAGTAATTTTCCATGACCTAAAAGTCCAAAAATTCAGAGGTAATATCTAGGATATTCATATTTAATTCTTGAGTCAAACTTCTTATAACTAGATGACTCCCTCAAAAAGGACATCTCTCTCTATCTTGCTGCTATAAATAGACTGCTCCCTTGAAGGATAGCTATAAAAAGTTAGCCCTATTATACAAAGTCTATCTAAAAAGAAGACTATTTGTATACAAACAAAATATAAAATATCTATGAAGCTTCCCACATCGATCAACTTAACGAATGACCTCAAGGAGTCATTCTATTCACCGCACATAGACTTCCCACATTGATCAATATATGAGAAAAGAAAAAATTAAGAAAAAAAAATACAAAAAATCAAGAGAATAATAATTTTTTTTTCGTCATGGACTTTACTATGTTTTAATTTTCGGGTATCTTGCAAAAGAGGCATGCTATCTCAAAACAAGGTTATGCCAAACAACCCATTTCACCTCATCTTTCTTTCTTTCTTATCTTCTACCTACATAAGGGATGTACTACAAATGCAACATTTCGTGATCATGTAACTTCTTTTACCCTTTCGAACACTCGATCATGCACTTGACTTTCGGGGTTTAAGTTCATCAACCCATGTCCTCGAGTATGATCATTATGTTCCTTTTCAATTCTGAAGCATTTCCACCTCTTTTAGCTGTTTGCATCTCTTTTCTTACATATTGACTTCTGGTATACATAGGACTAGACCTTCGACACATACATTATGGGATTTCTTCTCCTTTAACAATGCCTCAACATTCCTTACCTAAGCTCATTGACTCATGCCTAAACAACCTACACTCAACCATGCCTAAATGAACTAGACCTCAATCAAGCCTAAAACCTACTGATCTCATTCATCTACCCCATCATATTCTTCCCTAGATTATGGGAGAACTACATCATCCTGAGGCCCCTTTTCACCAAGGCTATGTAGGCAACACTCAGAGAGCATGGGGTGCTTGGAGGTTAGCTCGACCACTTTTTCCCCTAATCAATTTTCCCCCCTTTACATTCACATCTATAACCTAGTTAGTTTCCATTTACACAATAACTTAGAGATAGTAATATATCACAAAAACATACATCATTTCATCATACCTACCATTTTATAACATCAAACATATCATACTTAAATCATTTAACATTTCCATGGTATTGATTACTTGGAAATTTAAACACGACCATACATACAACACATCATTTCCATAAAAGTAGTAACTTGGAAATTTTCAACTCCACCAAGCCTACACGTAGACTGAACCATGCCTATACCTCACTCTATTTTGCTATAATATAACAATAGACTCCACCATGCCTAACTGAAAACCAAGTACATCATCAACCCAATAATCATCATCAACTATATAAAAGGTATTGTCTATGTATTAATACATATATACACAAGGATAAATAATCAAAGTATCTAAAAAACCTCATGTATAATCTCTCAATATTGGGCATGCAGGAAAATTTATATATCCAAAATCAAAATACAGTATGCCACATCTCATAAGGTATCTCATCCCCATCTAAGGTCCTCCTTGCTTTCGCTCTCACATGTCTCCTCCTCTCGTCCTGTCAACCACCATGCCAGCATCTCATCCACCCTTTCCTATACCCTCTACTGGTCTATGTCTTACCCACCATCTCCTCTTCTTTTCCCTCATCTGGGCTTGGCCTATAAGACCTGGTAACCTCATCATGACCCTGTGAGTCCAGGACGTAGTCCTCTCACCAGCTTCCTGTTGGGCCTTATGCTTGGAGTATGACGGAACATCAATATCGGCAACTGATTCTAATAATATCGTGCCTCGTTCAGGGAATCCCTAAACCTAGCCATGTATACTATCTAGGGTGGCGCCATCACCCTAGATCCATCCTATGAACCCTTCCCAAATAATAATGACCTCTTTCCCTAAACTAGTGGCCTCTGTCCTCCTTCTTGTACCAAGGGACCCTGTCCTGGTGCTGGTGCCTGTATAACGGGACCCTATCCCGGTGCCTGAGTTGGTAACTGTACAACTACCTATGCCTATAATGCCACAACCTATTCCTGGGCTATTGTCAGGTGACCATGTAAACCTATAGTCTGAGCATGTAGCGCCGCCACCTATGCTCCATCCCCTACGGGAGCCTATGTTGGTGTCTATGTAGGAGCCTGAGCCTGCGCCTATGCTAGCTGACCCTGTAGAGTAGTCACCTACCCTATCAAGGTGCCCAATTGTGCTTGTGTTGCTGTAATGCCTCATTCAATGTAGACTCCTTCCCTTCCATTATACCACCTTGTTTTGTCACTAGTACATTTACCCTTGACTAACAGAATTTTGTAATGCATTATGGGGACCGTCTTATTTTCTTCTGATCATCGAGGGTCGTTTTTTCCTTTTTTTTGTCTTCGCAGTAGCATTTGCTAAAAGTTCAAATAGAATTCTTTTAAAATAAAACAAAATAATATGCAAAGGCTTAAATATATATATATATATATATATATATATATATATATATATATATATATATATATATTGTTTTGCGTAGAAGAAAATAAAGGGGTTGTAGTGGCGCATGCTTTTATGGAAGCCATGAATTAAAAAAAAAACAAAAAAAAAACTTAATTCTCCTTCCACCTACTACCCCTCACCTACTTGGCAATGTCCTGATCATTTTTTTGCATGGTCTTCTCCTGTTGCCTCTTACCTTTGTTGGACGCCACTTCCTTTCTTGCCCCACTTTACAAAATTTATGTATTTTCTGGAAGTGGTTGAAATGTCTGACCTCCTTTAAATTTTTTCAATGCATATTGGTTGAGGTCTTCCTGGCACGGTTTTCCTTTTGGGATGCATTTGGGGAAAGAAATATCCATTCCTTTTCTGGCCGCATACTTTCTTTCTGTGTAGTTTTGTTACCCACTCTTTTCCCTGGCCGCGTGGGGGAAAAAGGAGTGTTGTCTTCTTTTCCTGGCCATGCACAACTACCAGCTAGTGAGGTAGGCATGTTTCCTCCAATTTCATTGGGTGCTGCAAGGTGTGTTCTTTCCGGGGATCCACAGTAACAGCCTGCGATAGTAATTAGCCAGGTAGCAGGAATGTTGCAGTATAGTCAAAGCCTTTGTGAGCGCTTCCAACAAGCAGGGTGTCAAACTATGTTGTTATCTATTCAGTATCAAATTCATCCTCAGATTCAGGCTTCTCCTTAAAGATATTTCTATCAAAATCGACTATGTGACAGTGAGAATGTTACCAGGAGTTTTGAGTTTAAATATCGCTGCAGTAGGGGAAGAAAAAATAAAATGAAAAGGCAGTCGTCTCCAACAAAGCCAATCTCAATGGAAACAAAGCCCTCTGATCAATGCAAATCACTTCTCAGCAGGCATCCAAAATACATTAACTCCTCCTCTCTCATAGTTATGATGGCAGTGACATGCTTTAGTTTGGCTTCGGCCATTGCGTTCGCCCTCCTGTTCTTCATGGCTAGGGTTTCGACCTCGGGACCTGCCAACCCAACTACATGGTTTTCTTGTCATCATTCAAAGCTGAAACATCCTGTCGTAATCCTGGTTTCCTCATACGGCTTTAGGTTTGGGTACCAGTACAAAACCCATGCACCCAACATCGACAGGCTCATCTACAACGGCACCATTGCAGAAACCGGTATGATTCCTATTTTCCCAACTCTAACTTTTCCAAATCATTATTCAATCGTCACAGGGCTTTATCCTGCTTGGCATGGAATTATCAACAACTATTTTAAGGATGCCGAAACGAACGAGACATTCAATATGCAAAACCATGAACCCAAATGGTGGCTTGGGGAGCCGCTGTGGGAGACCGTGACCAAAAATGGTATGCAGGCTGCTACTTTTTTTTGGCCCAGTTCTAAAGTTATAAAGGGCCACTGGAATTGCCCCAAGTGTTATTGCCAACAGTATAATGAATCTGTACCCTTTGAGGAAAGAGTGGATACTGTTTTGGGTTATTTTGATATGAAGGATAGGCATCTCATACCCAGCTTAATGACTCTTTATTTTGACGATCCTAATCATCAGGGCCACCAGGTGGGGCCTGACGATCCAAAGATAACTGAGGCGGTCGCTCAGATCGACTCTATGATGGGGAGACTCATGAATGAACTGATTATGCATCGATATCTTCTACATTAATGCTACAATTTCTTGTGCCACTTTTGAATCAGGTCTGATAATATTTTCAATTTCAAATTGAAATAACAAGGTTTAGAGACATGTATTCGTTACATTTCATTTTACTTATTTTTGTAACTTAGGTGAGAGAAAGAGAAGGGAAGAGAGAGAAAAAACCATTTGTCAAAAGTTCTATTTCACACAAAAAGTTACACTATAGAGTTTTAAATAGTTATTTGCATGTGTTAAAAGTTTCCAGGGTGGTTTGGCAACCCTACGAGGGTCCCGCAGCTTTCTATTTTAACATTTTCTCACTAGCTACAAAACGTGCAAAATGGGTTTGGAGGCTAAGAAACTGCTTCCAAAAGTTATCTTCTGATGAGAACGTACACCATGATCAAATTTCTACGTGTTCCCAGATATACCAAGAGTTCATAGCAATTGACGGAATTGGGAAAAAGTGAACGGTTTGCGTTTGGCGGCTAGTTTTCCAGGGCTACTGGTCATAGTTGGCCTAGTGCAAAATGAACAAAATCTAGTTCGAGGGCTCAAAAATCCATGTCCGAAAATGACGTTCGATGGATGAACATGCCACAAGAAACTTCCTACAAGTTCCCACATATACGGAGAATTCAACAGAGTCAACGGAATTCAGAACTAGAAAACAGTCTTCAAATGGTGACAAGGTTTCTGAAGCCACCAATCCTAATTGGTTCAGTTTGACATTGTCAAACTGCAACCAGAGGCCTACAAAATGCCATTGGAAAACTATCCAGAAAAGTGTTTTTCCCTAAACTGAAGGTTCCATGCAATTTTCTAGTAAAAACACTAGAGGTTTGCGAAGACGG
This sequence comes from Taxus chinensis, assembly GCA_019776745.2. Taxonomy (NCBI): domain Eukaryota; kingdom Viridiplantae; phylum Streptophyta; class Pinopsida; order Cupressales; family Taxaceae; genus Taxus; species Taxus chinensis. Next base: position 37,249 of record JAHRHJ020002930.1, on the reverse strand, counting down.
GAAACAATTTCTCTATCCAGGTTTCAAATGGCGGTTCAAAAAGAAAGCCAACTTTCTAGATTTAACAGCTTTCACTACTGTAAACCAGTGTAAGGAAAGCCAACTTTCTAGATTTAACATCTCACTTGGGAACTTCATCAACCAATTCATGAGCATCCATAGCTCCACCATTTTGCATACACATTTACCATAAAATTTGTAACGGCAGATTTGAGACCATTCCTCTACTCTTTATACTTTGAAGGATGTCCATAATGTGTTCCACAACTCGCATCTAGCATAGGGTCCGGGAGATGCTAGCAAAGGTTATGGAAACTGACTTTGGATCTGCTAGTTACGGTTTCTCAGAAGAATCTAAAGCCTTTTCAACAAACCCATTTTGTGCATATCCTGCAATCATGGCACTCCATGAGACCACATTTCTTTGAGGCAATACAGATGTTATAAAAGAAAATGTTGCTTAATAAATTTTTTTTTTTGCTGATTGAGAAATACTAGTGGTTAATGAAGGTTAATAAATTTATTTTCATGTTCAAATGACCTAGAAATCAATCACAGGCATGATATTTGTAGTTCCAAAACATAATACCAGAAGGAAGTAAATGTTAGGAATTAGTCCTAACATGATTATTGTAATAATCCATATTAAATATTATTATTGTGCAAATAATGAGTTGGTGACAACTCGTAGAGATCTCTTAGAGAGATTCTAGGTTTGTTGAGTGAGAATAGGTATTGGGAGAGATCAAGTGGTTTGCTGAATGATCATGAGAGATATTGGGGATAGAATACTCCTTACTTTTGTCATTTACCTATATATGTGTACCTCATGATTATTGAGTGTAATGGAATTGATTGATTAATCGAGCCTTTGGCTCTTCCAAATATGGGGGTTTCACATTTTGGTATCAGAGCAGGTCATCCAGGCCTCTCTGGGTATTTGTTAATTTTCTCCATTCAATTGTTTTTTGATCACACAACACTATGGCTATGCTATGTCACACCATGCAAATGCCATTTTGTGTTTTCCAACCTACTTGCATTCTGTCCACAAAGTGCAGTGAAGACCACGTGCATCTTTGTTGATATTCTACAACCCATTTGCATTCATGGCTAAATGCTAATCCATCCTATTCACTCTTTCCGTTGTCTACATTCCATTTTGTTCACAGTTTTTTTCATGCAGAAAAAGAAAAAATAGTTGACATTTTTTGTTTTTAGCTTTTTTGCAACTTGTCTGGTGAACTTACATAAAGATCTGGTTTTACTTCTATTTTACAGATCTGGTTGTTTGACAGATCTTTATTTGAGCTGCGCAAAACAGGAGTCTTATATGTGGATACACAAAATTTTCAAGCCGATCCAATTTTCTCTCAAACTCATATATCATTGTATATGACAGCTGCATATTGCAAGAGGTAGATGTCTAAGTCACTGTCGATGTGAGTTTGCATGCTCCACAAGCTTAAGCTTGTCAAATATTGAGGCGCAGTCATTCAACTAAAAAATATGCGAATATTCTCCATTGTGGTCAAAGAAATTGGCAGTCGTTGATCGATCGAACAAGTTCTCATATTGCCGTAATTTTACAGGGAGGCGAGGGTGATAGAAACTAAAATCTGAAGGGATCTGGAACCTCATCATGGGGATCTGACAACATTAGCTGTCTCTTGAGAAAGGGTTTCCAATAACTTCGTACTCTGAAATCAAAATTTTGAAAAATTCTGCAGCTTTCATTGGGAATGTCACAGAGGTTTCATTAGACCGCATTTCTCTCAAGAAAATGCAATTAAAATGCAAAGCCAGAGTCCACGACCTTTGCCAGCATCTTCTTAGTTTTCCAATGGCTGCGGATATCTATGCACACAGTTAGAGTCGTGATATCTGTCTGCCTTGCCCACCATTTTGCAAGGGATATAGTTTCAATATTGTATGCATTTTTTTGGTATCTTCTCCCTATCATGGCGTCAGTTACAAGCCAAAAATAATACTATAGGATTTGGTGGTGGCAGATTGGTCAAAGATAGATGCACAAGATTATATATGCTACATACTCGTGAATATCACCTCAAATCTCTACGCCTGAAGCACATCACATTTAATAAAGGAAAGCAGTTTTACAACAATCAGGGGGGCACAATAAATAAAATATAGCTTAAAGTTAATCCATCAGCGAAAAAGAAGACGGAGGCAATGACCGATAAGGCCAACCGTCAAAATCATGCATTCCAGAAGGTTCCTCACCATTATTTTAGAACTAAGGGGGGCAATGTAATAGGAATTAGTCCTATTACATGGCGATTATTGTAATAATCCATATTAAATATTATTATTGTACCCAATAGCGAAAACGAGGGTGACAACTCAAAAGGTCAACTTAGAGAGATTCTAGGACATTGTTGAGTGAGAATAGGTATTGGGAGAAGATAAGTGGGATGCTGAATGATCATGAGAGAGATATGAGGGATAGGAGTTGACTCAAACTTACTTTAAGGATGTCATTTACCTATATATGTGTACCTCATATTATTGAGTGTAATGTTGAATTGATTGATTAATCGAGCCTTTGGCTCTTCTCAAATATGGGGGTTTCCCCACAGTAAATACACTCAACAAAAGGAGCCATCTTCTGACGCCAACAATACCCTCATTTTGGTTTCTGAGGTTTATGGATATGAGGATCCACCTTCGGGTTTCTAGCACCAGCTGGATACTTTGTGGTTGTGTCTGACTACTTTGAAAGGGATCCATGAGTCTCAAACAATTCACATGCCTTTCCACGCACAGCTGCAAACATATTCCATGAGGAATTGTCTCATTCTTTCATTTGGTCAAACACTGCAACAACGTCCCCAAAGCATTTGCAACCACAACATCTGACAAAACCCCTCTTTCTTTTACCCAGGCAGGAATAAAGTCACGTTTTTAAGATACAGGCTGGGAGGATGCTGGCACGGGTCGCAGCAACCATGGCATTCCATGAGATGGCATCTGGCAAGGCATTTCTTTAAAAAAAGACAAAAAAACCCCAAAAGTGCATTGATTTGTGTAAAACCTGTGACTAGAGCAAATGGATCTGTGACAGAAAAATTACGAATAGACATTCCATGAAACCATGTTTTCCTTCAACAGCTTGGTGGGTGCACAAGAGGTTGGTTCAGAGCTCTCCTTCCCCCTAGCAGCGACTGCTCTCTTCCAACAACAAAACCAAAGGATGAAAAAAACAAAAAAAAAACAAAAAGATAAGCAATGGAGCCCGAGCCCCCCCTCTTTTTTGCCCTAAACCGCCCCAACTCCACGGGCTTCTTTTTTTTAATTTAATTCTTTTGTTTTATTTTAGTTTTTTTATTTGATTTAACTAAAAAAATAAAAACCCTAAGACGAAGTAAATACATAAATAAAATATAGCTTAAAGTTAATCCATTACAATAGCGATAAAATTTCAACACAAAAACAAGGGATCGTAAATCGACAATATAAATTATAATATTATTATAAACAGTATTTTTATGAGTTTACGGCTAAAAATAATGATAATAATTATTAATTAAATTAATGGCGATGACCAGGAAAACCCGAAGAAGCGAGAACTAGATTTTCCTTTAACCAGATAATTGTCCACGACGCTACTGGGTCCACCGTTTAGGGTGCCGACGATGACCCGAAAAGGCAAGAAGGAGAGGGAAGGTGTAAAATCTTCACTGCAATAAGGACAAGGTCGAAAATGGTCAATGAGAGCACGCACACAACCCTCCCATGCTTAGTAACAGGGTCGTCATGTCAAGAACAGGGGGAACATCGAACGGGGCATTACAATGTCACTAAACATACCTACTAAGATGATAAACCCGTTCTTGGGATCTTATTTGCCTAAAATAGGAGGTGTCATCAAGAGTAAGGTTCATTCGAAGGTCTCAGTTTTCTATGCTAAGGGATTAACACTGGCAAGTTAGTTATGCACAAATTTGAACTAGGGTTGACTGTTTCATTTGCATTTCTTTATTGTATTTTCAAGGCAAGGAAAACATGGCACTCCAATTAATTAATCATCTATTGTTCACTGGAAATGCACTACAAGATATTAAATTGAAATTCATTTAATATATATATATATATATATATATATATATATCAACCTTTTTACCATATGTAAATATGAATTAAAATTGCACCTTTGATTAAATGCACATTTCCCAAGGTATACCTCAAACTAACATCTCACACATATTACCAAATTTCACATATAAAGTTTTCTGTAACATGCCAATACATTATACATATATACATTCTACAATGGCATATATAAATTATAATAATAAATAATGAATCAAACCACACCTTTTCTCCATCTTTCTTGCATCCTGCAAAACATGTGAGCAAGAAATCAACAATAAATTGTTGGCATAACATCCACCTAGATCTAGTGTAATGCCCTGTTGGGCATCGATTCCTATTTCTGCCACCTTGGCCGACTAGGCAGGTCTCGTTTGCACGTAGATGCAATTGGTCTCCTCCCAACCACCCAACCTGCCGACTGTACTGGCTGTCACGTTTTTTTTTACCTTGCGTGAGGAGTCGGTGGAGTCCTTCTTGCTGGTGGCCGCACCTCATTTATTATATTTTGATTTGAAAATATTCTTGGTTCTTGTTTGACTACCTGCTCTTGTTTCCTTTTTGCTGGCCGTGTGAGTTTTCTGTTCCTTTGTTGGACTGTGTGTGGGTGGTTGAAACGCCTTGTCTCCCTGGTTGACGGCGGACAACTTGAAGTTGGTATGCAGTTGCGTGAGAGTTATTGAGTGCGCTGTCTTGAAGTTTCAAAACGTGGTCAGGGCTCTCTCCTCCAAAACTGCGCCTGTCCTCGATGTGAATAGCTGAGGTGAATGTATCAATCCACTTCATTAAGTCTGTGACAACTTCTGGTTGAAGGTCTTGATCTCCTTGGCATCAAATCTGAGCAGAGCATGAAGGAGTCTTCAATTGTGACAGCTAAGAATGATCGTTCAAGGTAAAACAATGGTGATTATGTGATCTCAAATGGGTAAGAACACCCATGGAAGGTGTTGAAGCCGTTCTAAGCAGTCCACAAGCTTCAAAAGGTGAAAAACAAGTCTCAATACCTCCTCAACCTTAATCAGCGGTCTTTTACCAGTCTGTACGCTGTAGTTTGTAATCACAGGGAGCAAATAGATGATTTTCTTGGCATCTTTCTGTCCTGGTTCCTCCCTGTGCGCGCATTTTTTTTAGACGGAGCTTCAAGCTAGTGAAGCAGACGTGTTGCCTCCTTTTTCTTTGAGTGCTGCGAGGTGTGTTCTTGTCTGGGATCCGCAGCAGCGACCCGCAACAGTTCTTAGCCTGGCAGCAGACCGGTGGCAGAATGGCAGAAGCTTTGTGAGCACTCCCAGCAAGCAGGTTGTCCAACTATGTTGTTTTCTGTTCTGTATCAGATGCATCCTCAGATTCGGGTTTCTCCTGCAAGATATGTTTATCAAAATCAACTTTGTGACAGAGAGAGTGTTACCAGGAGACCGGATGAATTTTATTGCTATGATTCTCTACTGAGACCTTGTTTTATGATGTAACCCATGGGAGAGGATCTCATACAGGCGGATCTGTTTCATATCAGAGTTGCGCAGTGAAAGGAATGGCGCCCAAAGCTCGGCTTGCAACATATAAGGTATGTTGGATGTCTGGTTGCTATGATTCTGACATACTTCCTGCGTTTGATACTACTGTTGAAGATGGTGTGGATGTGATTTCTCTTTCTGTGGGCGGGGGTGCTGTGCCATATTATCTTGATAGTATTGCAATGGGTGCCTTTGGGGCTGGAGAGGGGTGTGTTTGTGTCTACTTCTGTAGGCAGCGAAGGTCCGGGGGAGCTGTCTGTCACCAATCTGTCACCATGGGTGACAACAGTTGGGGCGAGGACTTTAGACAGGGATTTCCCTACAAACATTATTTTTGGGTAATGGAAAATCGTCAGGGGAGTGTCTTTGTACAGTGGAAAGGCGTTGGGGTCTGATTTTGTGCCCTTGATCTATGGTGGAGACATCTCTGTTGGAATTATCACACCTTCAAGCTACAACTGAAATGTTTGCACCGAGAGTTTGATGCTGTCCTCAAATCTGATGAAGGAAAAGGTTTATATATCATTACGGTAGATGCCTTTCAGATCCAGGAGCGTGAGGTAATTATTATGTCTTGTGTCCAAGCTTCAAATCATGGGGTTGGCTTTGTAGCTAATATTCACCGCATGAATGTGGTACTAGCAGCGAGCTCGCAGAGCACTTTGGGTTAAGGGCAAAGCAGCTGCATTGAAGCAATCTTGTGACTGGTCAGCCTTAATTGGGGATGCTAAGACTAGGGCTGCTCCTAATATGAGAGCACCAAGGTTAGGAGGTCCAAATCAGAAACAATCAGATGCATATGGAGATGGTGGAGGTGTTTGGATGAATGACGAAGGATCAAGTTCAATTGCCAAAAATGGGGGCCTACAGAAGTTCTAGGGCTAATTTTGGAGTGGTGTTGGGAGGATGATGGCCAGTATTTTAGACCACCCACCCTGGCCGTGAACTCCTACCTGTGCCAACGTGAAGTTGGTCGATGTTTGGGCACCCAACGAGCTTGAAGAAAATGGAATTTGGCTTGGGTTGTTGTTGCTAATCCGGACGATGTTGAATCTGGAGAAAAAGGCAAGATATTTCTACACCTTTCTACTGTTATTTTATTTAAAATTATTGTGAAATCGAACCACTTTTCCTTGCATTGAATTTGTCAGTTGGATGTCATGATGGGAGATTTCCCCTTTCTGCTCGTTTCTTCTTGTTTTAGCTTTTATCGTTGACAGTATGTTGGTCGTAAGGATGCGTGTGCCCTTTCCCCTGAATGTTATGTTTCTCTTGCTCGAATGATAGACCTTCATCTATTTTTTTATGTATTAATCCTTCTCGGCGATTGAGTTGCAAGTTATTATGTTGATCAAGCTAGTATTTTCGATATCATGGAAGTAAGTTTACGATAACTATGAAACCCCCTCCCTAGCACCCAAGGTTGTCTTTGACGTTTTTTGTTAGCTCCTTCGCAAGTCCCTTTGATAACCTTTTGGCATCGAGAAAGGAAGGTCGTAGGATTAGTGTGATCAATGCTTGGGCTAGCCAGCTTAGAGTTTTAGTATTAAAACTTGTAGAATGAAAAGGTTTGTGTGCAATGTGTTTTCCGTCTCACGGGTGTAGACTCTTATATTATCTTTCATCTTGTTTCTAGGCTTTTAAGGCCATCCTCAGGAAGTACCTTGACCATCCCTGGCAACTTGAACCATAACTAGCCTTTTGGATCAACTAAGCTCGAGGTTTCTTTGTGCGAATCCAGTACCTCGTTGACACTGGAATAGTTTTGGTCTAATCCCCCTCTCGGAATTGTTGTTGATGGCGAGCTCTTTTTTTTTTTTCTAACTTGCATTATTTCTCCTTGTAGTGTTAACGCTATTAATTAATATTGGTCGGTTTTATGCACGTTATTACCTTAATATTTTGTGATGGAAATTTCCTTGAATGTGATTAATCTTCGGGAAAAAAAAACAAAACTCATCTTTCATTTGATAGTCTTATGGATTCATAGTGGAAGGTTTGGTTTTGATAATGTCACTTAGAAATTATGTTTGTATCTATTGTGCGACGGTTGACTGTGTTACCAAGGGTTGCCTTAAAATATGGTTGTTTTGGGATATGGGTAATTTATTTTAAATTAACCAAACATTAGTATTGTAGTGGAGGTTTGCAAATCTTTAGTGTTATAAAATTTGTTGATGACATTATTGTATACTCTTGTTTGACGGAACTCCCCCCTTCTCTCGCGTGTTTGCTACTAGCCTGTAAGGCATTGGCCCTTCTTGAATGATTGGAAAATCTTTGTAGTCAATGGTCAAAACTAGTATACTTTGCCTTCGCTTCGAAACTTATGTTGTGTGTAAACTCTATTTGATTTCCGGTTTGAAACTCAATTATACATGGCTTTTTGTGTTAATTTTTGAAACCCGTGGTTCCCCTTTCTTCCCTCTTGTTCTTGGGCTATACGTTCTTGGTATACTTCGAAACTTATGTTGTGTGTAAACTCTATTTGATTTCCGTTTGAAACTCTTTATACATGGCTTTTTGTGAAATTTTTGAAACCCGTTTCCCTTTCTTGGGCTAACCAACTTTGTCCTTTTAGAAATATATTATTTTAGCCTATGCGTTTGGTACCTTTGATAAATTTCTAGATGGTTGGTATCTTTATCAAATCTCAATCTTGTAATTATTGTTTAATTATTTACTTGGTGGGAATCCTGCTTTGTTAGATTGGTTATTTCTCCTTATGGGGCCAAGGGCCTTTCTCTTTCGGTTGTTATATTTTCGTTGTCTTTACTCCTAACGGAAGTACATGGTCTCCTTCCTTGTTTGGCATGGTGGAAACTTATTATAACTTGAAGTGTTGATAGTGTTTAGAGGTTTGACCCAAATTCTTGTAATAAAGTGCTTCTTTTCATGATATTGATAGATAATAGTTATGGTGGGTTTGTGTAGCCTTATCTTGCTCAGTTCTCGTGAACTGACTCTTGTAGAAAATTTTCTGCAGATGGATTTTGCGTGTAGATGAGGGATAGACTTGTAGACTTTTGTCATCAACCTCAGTTGAGAAGTTCCTTTGCTCGAAACCTTTCTTGTTATGTTGTTCAACTATTGTTAACGTCCAGTGGAAAGTTTAGAAGAGGATTAATGTCTTAGTATAATGTATTGTGGACTTTGTCATCTGAACTTTGGAAACCTTGTATTGTTTGACCATCTTTGAAATTATAAGAAAATTTGGTTATTGTTGTTGAGTGACCTTGTTGGAGTATCAGTATTTTAAGAATTGATGTAATCTTGTTTTGTTCTTGTAAATGAGTGTTGCTACAACTTAGCCTTGAGAATAAATTTTGAGTTAAACCTTGCTATAACTTAGTAATAAAGTGTCTTAAGTAAACTAACATAGGATTGTTTAATACTTCTGGAAGTTAAATTAAAATTTGTATTCAAATAAAGTAACGTAGGGGTCACCAACTTGAGAGCAAGAAATTATTTAAGTAATCAAGGGCAAGACTATCATTGCAGGTAAACTTTATAACATGATAACCCTAGCTCCTCTAGTGAACATTATTCCTTTTATGGTAAAATTTGTAAAATGACCCTAAGGTGTAATGAACTGTTAGTTGTTTGAAGATGATAGATTTAATAAGCCAGATAAAACAAATTGGAGACCTCACCATCTTTCTCACCGCCATTTGGAAAGTAAATTTTTACCCCTTGTTAATACTTTAGCGAAGCCTAAGTAAAGTTGTTGATAATTCTGGTTAAGAGCCCTAGCTTCAATTAAATACTGGCAATAACTAATGAGGTCCTAAAGATGTTTCATCTCGACCTTCTCCCTCTAACCCTTTTCCAAGGCACCTTGTATCTCTTCTCTTAAGGGTGTTGAACTTAAAACCATGTTGTCTTGTGGGCAAGAACGAATCTTAGTAGCGTTAGTGGTGAGCAGATGGCCTTGTGGAATTTAAATACTCCTTTTTCTTGATAAACGAATTAAGCAAATAAATGTCATAATAGAGAAGATTTAAAGATAATTACTCAGTGTCAAAGGAATAAACTTGGCTTGGCAAGTTGAATTATATGAATCATATCTTGAGCCTCCTTGAAAACGTAAGCTAAGAATTGCAAGATGTCCTTTTAAAATAAATAACCCTCAAGAATATCTCATTGTGGTTGGCCCTAACTGTAAGTGTGTTCTGTGATTGGACTTCTATGTTGTCTTGTCAAAAAGAAAAAAAAATGTATTGTCCTTGATAGGTGGGAACGTTTTCGTGCTGCCTTTATGGCCATCCTTGTATCAAGTTGTTCACAGTGTTAGTTGTATCCTTGGTGACGACATGTTGCGTCATGTTATGTGTCAAGCAAGTCAAAAAAAAAGTTATCCTGTATTTCACTGTGTTGTTCGTGTGTGGATATTTGGGTCGTTACATCTAGCATAATTAAATTTTCAGTTTTCAATTTATAAAATAATAATAATTTTCATTTGAAAGGAGAGGGTTAGAGACATGTATTGATTTCATTTCATTTCACTTCATTTCTTAACCAACGAGAGAGAGAGAGATAGGGAGAGAGAGAAACATTATTTTTCCACAAGTATATTTTCACACAAAAAGTCAAGTGATAGAGTTTCAAATAGTGATTTACAAGTGTCAACATGTTTCCACGGTCGTTTGGTGTTACTCGACGGGGGTCCTAAAACTTTCTTTTTATGTTTTCTTGCTAGTTGCAAAAATGTTCAATATAGAGTTGGAGGCTAAGAAAGTGTGTTCAAAAATTGTCTTCCAATGAGTAGAAACACAACGGGTAAATTTAAACGTATCTTCCTATATACCAAGAACTTACGGAATTCAGAACTGGCAAACAGTTTACAATTGGCGGCTAGGTTTCCAAAGCCACCGATCGTAGTTGGGCTAGTTGTAACAACACCCAATTTTAGCTTAAGGGCTAAGAAAGCCTCATCCAAAACCGACCTTCGATAAATGAACGCATAATAGAAAATTTCCTACATGCTCTCCTATATATGGAGAATTCACTGGAGTCAACGGAATTGAGAACTGACAAACGGGTTGCAAACGGTGATGAGTTTTCCAAAACCATCAGTCATAGTTGAGTCAATTTGACCTAGTCAAACAATGACCCGAGGCCTACAAAATGCCTCTGCCAAACTATCTAGAAGAGTTTTTTCCCCCAAACTGAAGGTTACAAGACATTTTCTAGTAAAAATACTAGAGGTTTGTGAAGGTAGATAAGCATTTCGTTGCTCAGGGTTAAAATGCTAGGTCAAAACGAAAGCCAACTTTTTAGTTTTAACAGCTTCCTAAAAGTGTAAAACGGAGTAACAAGGCTCCTCGAGGAGCGGCGAAGAGAGAACAAAGGGTCGTTAGGGGTCAATATAAAGCTTGGTTTGACTCTCCCCATAACAAGGATCACATTTGACGCTTGACATCACTTTTAGGGGCTCAGAATGTTGTTTTGCACATCTCTAGAAATTACGTTTATCAACTTTGCAAGGTAGACAAAAATGGTTGACAGTTAACTCATCTAGCTCTCACCAATACCAACGAGCACGAGCACCAAAATTTATACACCTTGGGTTTATCAATGCATGCGGTTATGGGAACAATCCCAGTTGATGGTCGAGGTGTAACTTGGTTATGGAATTCACAAGATGGAATTTTGTCATTTTAGACCATATAATTGGGTTAAATATCCAAATGTTTAATTATCCACTGGTTTACTATTTCTGTTAAATTGAATATGAAAGAACTAAATTATGAAAATTATAGAAGATTTTGATAAGGAGACCATGCCTGGAAGAAGATGAGTGGGCCTTAGATGTCCTTGCCCTTCCGATCGACCGCTTGCGAAAACATTAAAGTTGTTACACCCAACGTGACTACCCTTCCATGAGGTATCATCTCATTGAGGCATTTCTCTAAACAAACCCAAAGTATCTTCAAGAGTATCATTTGCAAAAACCTTTATAAAACTCACATTTTAAACCCAGTCTGAGATCTTGGCAGCAAAAGTGAGCCCAACACAAATCTCCTAACATGAGATTTTCTGCAATTCCTTTAACACACTAATACCATGATTACAAGCATGGAATCTAGAAGCTTTATTTTTTATTATTGTAAAAATGATAAAATCATATGCACGATTAGATGGTTCCAAATTCCAAGGCTGGAAAAATCATATTTCTTAATGAAAGGATTTTGATTTTGCCAAATGAAAATAATTTTAAGGGTGCAATGTTCTTGACACAACATCTTGCGTTTGTGGTAACATTGTTTGAGAACACATCAGCATGTCTACCATTTTAGGTGTCTTATAGTCGCAACTTATGTTGAAGCTATCATTGGATTTCCCTCGAGTAGTATCCCTTGGTTGAGAGTGAGAATATGTGTTGAGAGAACATATGCATGCTCTGAGCTCTCGTATAGCTGTGCATTTGCCATTCTCTCTTGGATTTCTGTCAACTCGGACTCAAGTGCTTTACAAAGTTGGTCTCCTACCTAAACAGCTGGAGATTCTTGCACAACTCTTATGATGCCTAGGATTAACTGTGTGCTTGATAAATCACCCCTATCTGCACATACTCTAGCATCAAAAATGGGATTCTCAGCACTTAATCGATTTCTTTGCCTATCAACTTCAAGGCAGACAGACCATTGCTCCACGTTGATTGATTCTACATGGTCAATAGAAAGTTCATTTACCGCACGGTTTGAATTATTTTCTATAAGACTGGATCTCTGTATTAGAAAATTGCATTAAAATGATTCATGCCATTACAGCTACTACCATTGATTGCGTTCAATAAGCTGGAAGCTTAAAATCAACTAAAAAGTCACTTTCTTCCTCCATTGTATACAAAAAAAAAACCGTGATAGGCAGATATTTCCTCTCAGAGACAATTGAACCCGCTTCAGAATACAAATACACTACTACATGGGGCCCTATTTTGAGACAAAAGTTAGAGACAAAAGTTTACTTTTGTCTCTAACTTGGGTTTTCGTCTCTAAAGTTCCTTTCTTTTAATTTTTCATATTTTAAAATAAAATATTCATTTTTGTTGGTACAGAATGCCACATCAATCACTTAATGGATTTAGCCCTAAAGCTAATTGGAACCAAATCGATGGTGGTAACGCATCTAATACTGGCCGCCATGGAAGGAAAGAGCTTCGAGGGGCCAATCATGACAGCCATGTGTCTAGTCCCTGACCCGTCTGGTTACTGCGCCATAATACAAACCCCTTCACTGCATCTGGGTTTCTTTTCTGTCATCATGCCATGGATATCTGCTCTGGAAATGAAGGAAAGAATGTCCAGATTCTCCAGAAATGCCCATATTCTTTCCCTGGCCAGAGACAAGGGCTCAGGCACCATGCGATCTCCACGATGAAAATAATCTCCACAACGGTAACGAAAAGGTTTTGAGGATTCTTGTCACTGCGGGGGCAGAAGAGATCCGGACGCATCATTGTAATGGAAAGCATTTGAAGGTGGAGGGTTCGAGTCCATGGAAGGTGGAGAGATTCATCACAACACTTCAAATGGGATCCTTCTATCTGATTGGAATGCCCATGGCCATGGATGTGGGATTTCTTCTCAACATCTGATTTCTTAGTGGACCTTGGATGAGCGGAAGGAGGAACATGTATCATCCATTTTTTCTATACTATTTTCTGATCTGCAACAATTTGTGATTACGCTACTTTTTTCACAGATCTGGGTTCTTTATGTCTCCTTTGGAATTACCTTACACATTGGAATTTACCTAGTTTACCTATTAGATATTGTTTGGCGATCCTTTGCTTTCTCTAATACGCAATGGAAGGTGATGCATAGTTATGCACAAAAAATAAGAATCCTTGGCAAATAGCCTTCACTGGGAAAAATCCTTGTTTAGCTCTGTAATGGACTATAATTCTACTGTAGTGATCAGTTCCTAGCCTGCGCAGACCCATAGTCATATCCAATCCCAAACCTGTAAGAAACAAGATATGAAACCAAAATAGTAGAACTATTTCAGTGAATGAACAAGAGATTGGAGTGGTATTTGTGCATGCCTTCCATGCAATCCACTCGTTGCATCTTATTACACTATGCGAATTTTCTACCCATGAAAAAAGTTGTAACTTTTCAAAACTATAACTGAGTCCTTCCATAATGACATAATATCATAGCTCAAAAACGTCTTTGTTTTAAATTTCATGTTTCCTTCTACCAAATCCTATCATTTTAAGATGCCCTGCCTAACAACTTAGTCCTAAAATGCTGGAGACATTTAAATCTATAGCTTCTGATAACAAAATTTGGCAGCTAAATATATAGTAGATGGGGATGAATTTTTTCCCTGCCAATTTTTTCTATATGTGCTCTACTACATATGTATGTAAAATGTGCCCATGCAACTATCATGTGAACTATTTGACAAAATGCCCAAAAAAATGTGGCATCCTAGACTGCAATGATGATAGGATATGTACAGAATGGGACATCTGCATCATTATCAGAAAATTCTACGCCATCCACTTTTGAACTCTGTCTTGCCTTCTTTCTACGACCGACTCAAGGAAGTTCTCAAACATTGAATGCCACTCCTCACCATTTCTACCTTTCCTTGGTAAAACCAACTCCAAGCTTGGTCTGAGTTGAGATAGAACCTCTCTTATGGTAACAGAGAGTAATGAATCATTGCTAGGTGTGAGATATAGACCTGAAGCTTTAATGTCACAAGACAGATCCCCAACAACAATAGGAGAATCTGGAATTTCCTCTTGCGTGTCAAAAATAACGAACACCTGCAATTCTTCATTTGCATTTGCAGAAAGACATCCCGTATGGACACCAGACATAAGATTTCTCCTTAGAATATCAACTATAATAGAAACACGCTTACTGTCAATGGAATTCCAGTCTTTAGCAGCAATTTGAGCTATAATAAACTTGAGATCCCTCAAGAAAGTGGATCCATTGTCATAGCAAGAATAAATTTTATCCTCTACTGTTTCTGTTAGCTCCCTTAAGCTCTCTTTGTAGTACTCTGATCGATTATAAGGAGCCATAGCAACAATCTCGACCTTTCCATCATACATTTTAAAAATAAAATTGTCTTTAGATTTGGTGCATATCCGAGAAATTTTCTCAAGAAATTCTTGTTGTAGGTCACCTACATCAGATGTATCCACATCCTTGATGGAAATGTAAAATAGACCTTTAAATAACTTTTTTTCCTGCTTCAGTAGAATGATACCACTCTGGAACTGGCTGAAAGCAGACTCTGTGTCCTTATCCAAATGAAAGTCCTGTTATATCAAGAAAAAAGAAAATGAAAATCATTAGTTCTTTTCCTTGACAACATTCCATGTTTCCTCGACTCATTGGATCACATCAAAGCAAGGAGCACTTGAAACAAAAAGAATAAAGAATTTTGTTGTTAGACATTAACATACCTTTTTGTTGAATATTGTGAGGTTGCTAACAATAACATTAAGCACAGAGAGAAGCATATCTTCTTGTTCACTTCGCTCGAAACTGCCGAGTCCCTCAAAGTCTAAGAGCACATACAAGTACCTGTTGTCGCCCTGGCCATCTCCATCTTCGTCTATTGTGATTTTCAGCCACACACCATCGGTGCACATGCCCCCTGCAACATCCAGAAGAGACCCTGACAGATGGTTCAACAAATATGACTTTCCGCTGCTTTGCTTTCCCATTGAAGATATAACCTTAATTTTACCCTTCCAACTACTGAGAACAGCATCATAGAAGCCAAAGCGTATAGAATTAGCAAGTGATACGCTGTCCACGTAGCTAATATAATGTGGTATCTGAAGTCCATCCTTGAGAGCTACCATGGCATTGTTTTTTACACGAGCTATTTGAATGGGCACAGGCATACAAGCTTGCGAACCCACATTCCCATTTTCACATGTGTCTCTTCCTCTGCTGCAACTGAAATCAGGTAATTCTTTGCATTGTCGAATTGAAATTCAATTTTCATCTTTGAAAAATATTTATCTTTACCTGCCTTGAGTTGTCTGATTAGTGCTTTTAAATACTTGATGCATCCTCCTCGAATACGGGGATCTGATCTGGCGCTTTCTAGTACCACTTTGAATCTGATGCTTTTCTTGTAGTCTGGAAACAATGCAAGAGTTGTTTCAAACTTGTCAAAAATGTGATATATGTATCCCAAATAAGGACAGGACCGAACAATTTCTATTTCTTCCCTTCCCTGTTCAAGAACTCTATTCTGACTTAGTTGTTGCAACTGCACTACTTCCTTAGCTGAGTAGTTTTTAGCACATGGGAAGAGATGAAACTGGGAGCATCTATAAGATTATATAGTAAAAGCTGACTTTGTGATCAAAAGCTTGAAATTTTCGTCTCAATTTTTTCTAAATCAGATATGCTGCTTGCTTATGCATCCAAATGGATTGTTTTCAAGTGGCTCATTATATCACCCAAAACATAAATTTCTAGCACGACCTCAGGACTTGCATGTCTTCTTTCCATGACATCAACATAAATATCATCACCTGAACATTGGAATTGCCTGAAGACAATGAAGAAAAAACCGTCGACTGAAACACATGCCTTCAAAGGAGGCTATTGGAAAGGAAGAGAAATATACTTTGCCTTTATCATTGGCTTCTCACGGATTTCAGCCACCCTCTTGCTGTTTGTATCATCGACCAAGAGTAGCTCTATTTTCCCCGGAATCAAATGCATCCATGTAATGATTTTTCTCCCTTTATATGATTCGAGATTAATTTCAACACTGGTATATAAACCATAGGACAAATGAGTTGAATACATGGATATTGTCATTTAACAACATCAATAGAAGCTTGGGGCCATTGAAGTCCTCATTCAAATTTTAAAAAGAAGATTTTTTTTTTTGATTCAGGAGCAAGCTCCAATGATGGCAAGGTGGATTTTGTGTTGAATGGATCAAAGTATACAGCTCATGGTTGGATCTAAGTATGTAGCTCACGATGACAACACAAGATTGGAAGAAAACAACTTTCTTTCATTCATTTTTAACATCATATGGAGACATGACATTCATACTCTCACCCTCGGCTTTGCGTGATTCTCAGGTGGATGTCTTTCACTACATGGCCAGCCTGCCTTCTATTCTATTAGCTCCTCTGCACCCCTCTTCCCTACTCATAATGTGCTACGCTATTCTTATTCTAGCTACTGGAACCCCCTTCGTTTGGTGTCTCTCTTTCTACCAGGTGGAACCCCTTACATAATCTTATGCATGTTGGAAATATGCATGTGATGCATATTTAATTCCAACTATAGCTTTTTTAGGAAAGCTAATTTTAGCTTTAGTCTTGTTTTAGTTTGCTTTAGTTAAGTTAGCTTTATCTTATTTTTATCACTAGATTTAATTCAAATAAATCTGTTTTAAATCATGCATAGCATGCAACTGTTTTAAAGCATGAGTTTAGATTTAGAATGCTCAGTTGAAGAGCTGTTAGTGGGTGAGTTATTCTATTTAAATAACAGCAATTGTAATTGCTTTGTATGCACACACAAAGGTGTGAAATCTACACAAGCAAGGAAGGATGTGCATTGAAAGCACACAGCTGTACGCACAGCTTGATTGTAAAGAGCTGAAGCTCTGAGTATGATGAAGCTTTTATAAATGGAGATTATGCACAACAGTGCTGGTTCGAATATTCATCTGTTTATGCAAGTTATATAAGTATTCTGTTTATTTCTTTTATGTTGTTTGTTGTATAAGACTGCAGATTTTCTACAAATTGGTATCAGAGTGAAGTTATTCCAGTAGCTTATTAAATTGGTAGCAAGCTATGGCTTCTACATCCGATATGCAGACACCGCAATTTAATGGAAAGAATTACGAATACTGGTCGTTGACCATGAAGGCGCTATTCAGATCTCAAGACGTGTGGGAGATCATTGAAGATGGGTACACAGAGCCTGCAAATGCAGCAGCATATATTGCACTTTCTCAAGCAGAGAAAGATACTTTGAAGGAGTTACGAAAGAAGGATGGAAAATCTCTTTTCTATATTCATCAGGAAATGCATGAAAGCATTCTTCCAAGAGTGGCAGTAGCTAGTCAAGCAAAGACTGCATGGGATACTTTACAAGTTGCATATCAAGGTAAGGAGAAAGTAAAAACCACCAAGCTACAGTTACTTCGTAGAGATTTTGAGAATTTAGCAATGAAAGATTCAGATTCTGTAGAATCATTTTTTACATATGTAGTTGGCTTAGTCAATCAAATCAAATCCCATGGTGAGACTCTTGAGGATAGAAGGATTATTGAAAAATTGCTTAGAAGTTTGCCTATGAAATTTGATCCTTTAGTTGTTGTTATTGAAGAAACTAAGGATCTGAGTCAATTTTCTATTGATGAGTTGCATGCATCACTAATCAATCATGAATAGAGGATGAATAGATCACATGCAAGTGTAGATCAGGGTTTTGCATCTCAGACAACAAGTAGTCATGGCAAAAGAAGAGGAAGTTTCAGCCCAAGAGGTAGAGGAAGAAGTCCATCTAGAGGACGTGGCAGTGGTTCATCAAACTCAAGTGGAAGAGGACATAATCAAGAACAGAGTTATGGTCAGAGACAAGATAAGTCTCATGTTTAGTGTCATTATTGCAAGAAGTATGGGCACTATGCTTATGATTGCAAGAAAAAGCAATATGATCAAGAGAGACAAAATCAAAATCAGGTTGGAAGTTCTATTTCTAAACCTATGTTTATTGCATGCACAAGGATTGCTGAAGCAATACCTTCTTTATCCCCTATTGAATGTAATTTGTCAAAAGAGAGTCCATGTGATGTATGGTATTTGGATTCAGGTTGCAGTAATCACATGACAGGTAATCTAGATTTGTTTTCTAGTTTGGATGATTCAATTAAGAGTGATGTAACTCTTAGAAATAACAATATTGTGTCTGTAAAAGGAAAAGGCACGGTTATTATTCTAACAAGACAGGGGGAGAAAACAAGTATGCAAGATGTTTACTACATTGCAGGTTTGAAACATAACCTTATGAGTATTGGACAACTGGTACAGAAAGGATACCGAGTCTATATGGAAGACAATGAGTGCGTGATTGTGGACAAAAGCTCCTAGCACTCAGTTGATTGCAAAAGTGAAGATGAGCAGCAATAGGATGTTTCCATTGATTTTGAAACCTGGAAAGAAGAAGAAATCAGATCTGTTTGCAAAAAAAGTCATGCGTTAAGCCAAATCAGTCTTTTGTTGAGTCTTGCGCTCAAACAGATGAGTCCTGCGTTAATGAAAATCAAGTCTGCGCTATAGTAGGCAAGTCCTGCACTAATTCCTACGTAAATATAGTTGAGTCCTACGCTGAAGGAACACAATCAGCTTTTCATTCAGTCATGAAGGATGAAACATGGCTTTGGCATCTAAGGTATGGACATTTGAATTTTGGAGGTTTGAATTTATTATATAGAAAAAATATGGTTAAAGGTTTGCCATTGATTTAGAAACCGGAAAGGGTATGTGAAGGTTGTATTTTGGGAAAGCAACACAGAGATTCATTACCAGTTGGAAAAACAGCAAGAGCAAGTGCACCACTTGAGATTGTACATTCAGATTTATGTGGACCTATGCAGACAACTTCTATTGGAGGTTGTATTTATTTTATGACATTCATTGATGATTACACAAGGAAGACATGGGTTTATTTTCTGAGAAATAAATCCAATGCCTTTGATACATTTCAGCAATTCAAGGAATTAGTGGAGAAGCAAAGTGGATACTACATCAAAGTTCTCAAAACGGATAGAGGAGGTGAGTATGTTTCTATTGAGTTTATGAATTTTTGTAGATATCATGGTATACACAAGCAGTTTACTACCAGGTATACACCATAACAGAACGGTGTGACAGAGAGGAAAAATAGAACCATCATGGAGATGGCGAGAAGCATGTTGAAGGCAAAACATCTTCCAAATGAGTATTGGGCAGAAGCAGTAGCAACTTCTGTTTATATTTTAAACAGGTGTCCAACGAAACTTGTTAGGAACATGGTTCCTCAACAAGCATGGACTAATAGGAAACACAGTGTTTCACATTTCAGAGTTTTTGGTTGTGTAGCATATGCACATGTACCTGATGAGCTAAGGAAGAAGTTAGACAACAAAGGAGAAAAATGTATTTTTGTTGGGTATTCAGAGAATATAAAAGCATACAAGTTGTACAATCTAGTCACTGGAAAGGTTGTGATCAGCAGGGATGTATAGTTTATTGAGAATGAAGCATGGGATGGAAGTATAGAGAAAAAAGTGAGTATAGCAACATCTATTCCACATGATGATATGACAGATGAAACTTTAGAGCAACAAGCTACTGTATCTACAAATCTTGGACATGCACCACAAGTTGTAGCACAACCTACACCTCCATCTACAGTCAGGAGGTCACCAAGATTTCAGCCATCTTCAGCCATGCAAGAGACACCACAGGGAACATGAGAAGCTACTCCATCACCAAAAAGCAGTCCTGCATCGAATTCCCCTATGGAGCGGAAAACAAGAAGTCTAAGTGAGATTTATAATGTTGATACAACTAATTCATTTTCAGTTTTTGCATTATTTTCTCAAGCTGCAGATCCAGTATATTACGAAGAGGCTATAAAGAATGAAGTTTGGGAAAAATCCATGGATGATGAGATTGATGCTATAGAGAAGAATCAGACATGGGAGCTAATGGATCTTCCAAAAGGAAAGGACGTGATAGGAGTCAAGTGGGTCTACAAGACAAAATACAATGCTGATGGAAAAGTACAGAAGCACAAAGCAAGGCTGGTTGCAAGAGGTTTTACGCAGCAATATGGAGTTGACTACAACGAAACATTTGCACCAGTAGCACGTTTGGATACGGTAAGAATGGTTTTAGAAATTGCAGCTCAAAACAAATGGCCTATTTATCAGATGGATGTTAAATCAGCATTCTTAAATGGATTCCTTGAAGAGGAAGTTTATGTAAATCAGCTAGAAGGTTATGAGATTGAAGGTCATGAAGGAAAAGTATACAGATTGAAGAAAGCGCTCTATGGTCTCAAGCAAGCACCTAGAGCTTGGTACAACAGAATAGATTCTTATTTGATTGAGAATGGTTTCAGTAGGAGTGGCAGTGAGCCTACCTTATACACCAAGATAAATGAACAAGTTAAAATTTTAATTGTTTGTTTATATGTAGATGATTTGATCATTACTGGAAATCTATCTATAGAGTCATTCAAATCAGCCATGAAGAAGGAGTTTGAGATGACAGATCTTGGTCTTATGCATTATTTTTTGGGTATTGAAGTTCAACAATTAGAAGGTGAAGTTTTTATCTCACAAGCAAAGTATGCAAGTGACGTTTTGAAAAGATTTAACATGTTGAATTGTAAGCCAGCACCAACACCAGTTGCAGTAGGTTTGAAGTTGAGCAAAGAGGATGAAGGATCATTTGTGGATCCAACATTGTTTAAAAGGTTGGTTGGAAGTCTTATGTATTTGATGGCCACAAGGCTTGATATCATGTATGGTGTGAGCCTCATATCAAGGTTCATGGAATCTCCAAAAGATTCACATTGGCAAGTTGGAAAAAGAATTTTGAGGTATGTACATGGAACAAGAAATTATGGAATTCTTTATTCAAGTTCAGATGAGTTCAAACTCATTGGTTATACAGATAGTGACAATGCTGGAAGTATAGATGATCGGAAAAGCACATCCGGCTATACTTTTCACTTTGGAACAGGAGTGGTTTCATGGGCATCAAAGAAGCAGCCCATTGTCACCTTATCTTTAGTAGAAGCAGAGTATGTAGCAGCAATAGGAGCAGCATGTCAAGCTGTTTGGATGAGAAGAGTGTTGACAGATTTACAACAGAAACAAGAGGAAGCTACACAGATTTTTTGTGACAAAAACTCAGCCATAGCATTGTCCAAAAATCATGTTTTTCATAAGAGGAGCAAGCATATTGATACGAGGTATCATTTCATCAGGGAGCTAGTAAACAACAAGGAAATTCATCTTGAATTTTGTAGATCCGAAGATCAGTTTGTAGACATTTTTACAAAGGCTTTAGCAAAAGAAGTTTTCGAATATTTAAGAGATTGTTTGGGAGTATGTGATCCTGCACATGGCAGATCTGAAAAAGCAAATACAACTCTAGAAGAGTGAAAGCTACAGTTTGAAATTAAGGGGGAGTGTTGGAAATATGCATGTGATGCATATTTAATTCCAACTATAGCTTTTTTAGGAAAGCTAATTTTAGCTTTAGTCTTTGCCACAAAAACTGGATTTCTTATTTTTAATGAGGGTAGATATATTTAAATTAAGGAAACGTGTTCGGCTCCAGTTAGTGAATGCTCTTTCCCGTCAGGTGACAGAAAACGCTTGCCAGGCCCAAAATAGCTGCCCGCACTCAGAAGGCCATAACTTTTGCATTTCTCAACGAAATTGCACAAAATTGGTACCGTTGGAATCGTGGTTCCGAGCCCGACCCACAGCAATCAAGAAATTCCAGATTTGATCAGAAATTGATTGAGATTTTTAAGAAAACGTGGCCGGGTTCAGAACAGTGTTTTATTTGGTAGCTGGGAGTGCAATTAAGAGGCATGGTCATCATTCCTTCTCTGCTGCAGCACATGGGACAGTATGGGGAGCCTTTTGCAAGTAATTTATACCCATTCCACTCAATTTAATGCCTCTTACAGGTGGTTGAAGGACAGATTTCGGGATTTCCATTTTCCCCTTCTCTTTTCCTTCTCATTTTTCTATAAAATGGAGTGTTGGGCTCATTGTAAAGGGGAGAGTTTTTGGGTAACAAAGCTCTGTCAAAATTGCTTTATGAAGCCAGTGTGTTGCAGGCCCTTGTAGTGGACTCCTTGCATGGTGATCCAGGCCCTTATCTTGTAATAGATTAAACTGTGCATACCATGAAGCAATAAAATATCAGTTTGTGGATATATCTTCCCCTGTTGTGTTTCCTTGCATTGTTCTTGCCCTTTTAATCTTTCCACAAGTATATTGTGTCTATTTATTATGTTCTTGCAGGAATTCATTATCATTGTGTGTGCTTGGAATATTGTTGTGAATGCATTTTGCTGGATTATGGTGAACTGTTATCACCTCTTCTAGTGTGCACCTTGCCTCTGTATTTCACACATTTGGAGATTACTCTCACACCCTCTTTTTCTGGTGTATCACCGCTTTAGTGTAGGCTTTCATTTTATGCATTCTCTTTCCCTGGTCCCTTGGAACTTTAGATTAGAACAGTTAGCCTGCCTGCACTGGAGTAGATTGTGGCAGGCAGTTTAGGAGCAAGAACCAACTTTCTCTGGAGGTCTATCTCAAGTAGCAGGTCCCACAACTTGGAGATAGTACCCATGTTATCCAATCACACTGGATGCTTAGAGTGATCAAACTAGAAATCTGATCAACATCCAGGGGTGCTGTGATTTGGTGATAACAGTCTTGTTTTAGTTTGCTTTAGTTAAGTTAGCTTTATCTTATTTTTATCACTAGATTTAATTCAAATAAATCTGTTTTAAATCATGCATAGCATGCAACTGTTTTAAAGCATGAGTTTAGATTTAGAATGCTCAGTTGAAGAGATGTTAGTGGTTGAGTTATTCTATTTAAATAATAGCAATTGTAATTGCTTTGTATGCACACACAAAGGTGTAAAATCTGCACAAGCAAGGAAGGATGTGCATTGAAAGCACATAGCTGTACGCACAGCTTGATTGTAAAGAGCTGAAGCTCTAAGTATGATGAAGCTTTTATTAATGGAGATTATGCACAGCA
Source organism: Taxus chinensis (assembly GCA_019776745.2). Lineage (NCBI taxonomy): Eukaryota > Viridiplantae > Streptophyta > Pinopsida > Cupressales > Taxaceae > Taxus > Taxus chinensis. The sequence continues at coordinate 13,811 of JAHRHJ020002930.1, read as the reverse complement.
GTACTGGTTCGAATATTCATCTGTTTATGCAAGTTATATAAGTATTCTATTTATTTCTTTTATGTTGTTTGTTGTATAAGACTGCAGATTTTCTACAAATTGGTGGAACCCCTTACATAATCTTATGCATGCCATGTATTGGCAAAGATGCATTACAAGAATTTTCTGATATCAAGGAGTTCAGATTGCCACTTCAATTTTAATTACACATGTTACAGAAATAGTTCAGAAGAAATCAATCGATTGCAGCAAAGATTATGGAATGGTGTTCAATTCCTGCCATTTTTTTTTAGATTGCTGACATGTTTTATTACTGGAGGACCAATGCTTCTCTGGCAAGTTGTTGATCAAAATTTTCTTGCAAATAAGTGGTAGATTCCATTACACCAGTCATTGACACATTCTTTGACCTGATTCAATCTATGTGCATGAAATTGATGTAACTCGAAAGCTTATGCTGTGAAATTAGCCATTAGCTTATGCAGCTGAAGTGCTATAACACTAACATTGTGGAAGGTGTCATGGTGTTGCAAAGATGGTGGATTTTCCTTTAGACAATGAGAATTTACTGAAAGAATGCTGAATCATCAGTTCTTCAAATTCCTATAATGTGGAACATTCACAGTCAAAGCAAACTGGCTGGCTGGTTGGAGCCAGCACAGTCTAAACAACAAATTTGAACTTTGCACGGTTGCAAAAGAGGCTTGCAAAGTGGAACTGGGCTTGTGAAGCAAGTCTTATTTTTGCACAACTAATCCAAGATTACACAACTCTCCCAAGTTTCTGAAGTGGTTTCAAGCTTGTGCACATCATTACGCTTGTGAAGCAGTTTCAAGTTTGCACAAATCTTTAGGCATGCAAAGCTTTATAGGATTGGAAAATTCGTGTAGGGTTACGAAGCTTGTAGATTTACAAAGATTGCCTAGACTTGCAAACCTCCTTTAAGTTTGCGCGGTGTGAAAATGAATTACAAAGCTTACAAATCTCAGAATAGTTTTACTAGGCTTGAATTAAGCGCTGAAGACAAACTTCTTGCTTCTTTCTTGTGGAATCTTTGCCCACCGATGCTTAACTCTTCTGAAAGGGGATCCATCAACTCGATACGTAGGATATCTTTTAGATACAGGGATGCTCCCAGATCACATGGCTAGGAGAAAAATGGTTGAAATGAGACAGGAAGATGTTGAGCGCCACCAAAATCATAAATGCCAGGTAGATTTTGTAGAAAGTTCAATAAAGATCACCATAATGGGTTTTCCTTGTGATGTTTCTCTAGGTGTCCAAGTCAATGTCGACTTGAAGAAAAGGTACCTCAGAAATATACTCAACCAACCCCTCCCTTTCCATGAGCCTCTGAATAGCTGGTTGAATGATTATTATTTTTATACTTTGATAAGGTCTTGGATATCATTTCATACGTGGCCTGCTAGGAACACAACCATGTCTAGTAACCCTGTGAAATACAATTCCAATTATGTATCGATTTTATATTTCAACATGTTTGAGATGGTCATTAGCAATATGCAATCTGTATCAGCTAGGAGGGAAAGTGTTTTTAGCAGTATTATCGATGCAATTTTTTTTTCCAAAATGTGGTTCTTGATTATGGACTATATGTGCTAATCACTATAATCCTCTATGCTTTGAACAATGCAACATCTTGAGGATTCAACAATCTCCTTGTGTGTTTATCACTCAGGAGACTGTTTGTTTTTAACCCAATTTTACTTCATTAATATATACATGATTCAAAAGAATACTGCTAGGGATTTTAACTCTATATAGAAGTTCATTTGCACTCCAAAAAGGACAATGGAATTGATCGTTATGTCAAATTTTTGAAATTTGAGTTTTCTTCTTTTATGTGAACTGCTTTGTTATCTGAATTTCATTTTGAAATTCTATTCTATTTAGACAGGATTTCCTTCAAATTACAGAGTCAATTTACACTGTTATGGGTACCACTTACCAGGCACTTTGAGTTCTTGAACTATAATGTTGATTTACTGACGGTGATCATTTGAAGGGTTCAGCAATCACATTTGTATAATATATTTTTCCCTTATAAAATTTCAATTCCTTGTCTTTGCAATTCCAGCAATACTACTTTCAGGCTGTATTGGTAAGTTACCTTACTTACCGCTAGGTCAAAATTTGAAGAACCACATTCTCCTTTTACTGCTATGGTTGTTGGTACTTGGTAGTACTTTCCTAGTTTTGGTTATTTGTAGACATTAATATGATGTCACTTGATTTTTTGTTTTATTTTTTGGTTTCTCAGTGTTGAATTTGGATGGATGTGTTGTTCTTTTATCCTATTATCTTTTTAAGTCTCTTGTTTGTAAAATATCTTGCGGGTTCTTAGTTTGGAAATGAAATTGCAGATAAGGAAGGGTCGCAATGAAATATTCCAACAAGATATCATTGATGCATTGGATAAACGATTATTTGAAAACATAGGTTTCCTCATGATGGAGGAAGAGCAACGGATGTATGCAAGGAAGGTATGCCTCTTATCTGTTTTGTGACATTAATCTTCTAGATTCACATATTGTTGTGCAAATTATTAAAAGGAATTTCCCTTATTAAATGAATATCCACCCCTGGTTTCTGAGTTCACTAATATTGTTGTGCTTTTATTACAATCATTTCTGTTTCTTTGTAAAAGAGTAGTTCATTGTTAAAAGCAGGTTCTTGTTGAGAATATAAGGTTGATGGCAGTACATGAAGCTGGTCACATACTTTTAGCTCATTTGTTTCCTCAGTTTGATTGGCATGCTATCACTTTCTTGCTTCATGGTGGCAAGATAATGTTTTCTTGAAAACATTTTCTTCAATTTATGTTCTTACACTATCAAAAATCTTTCGATGTATGTTTTCCCTTCCTCAAATGTGTCTATGCATTAATAATACTACAAGTTGGCAATTGTTTGTTTTTGCTAAAATACACAACATTTAGTATATCTTAAGCCATGTTTGGAAATGCATTTTTGAAGGCATGGATTACTCTTGTACAGGTTTCTGGAACTGATCTGATGATTTATAAGTGTACTATAAAACCAACATTCGCTGAGATTAACATTAGTATACCAACTTGTCACTCTGTTTCTGTATTTTATAAACAAATCATTTGTTTAATAAAAGAATGGTGTCATAGATGTGAGGTACTTGTGATCTCTGTTTTAATATTTGAGATAAATAATAATTATGTCATAGAATATTTGAGTCGCGTAGAAGCAATAGAAAATCTCTTAGCCACAGAAACAAGTAAAAGGAGGCTTGCTGAAATACTTCAAAAACAGGATTCACAACAAGTTGCTGCCAAGAGACAAGCAAATTAGCCTGAAAGTTCGGTGGATGCAGCAATCAGAGGGACTGATTAAAACTTGTTGTCCCCAAGTGAGATAGATGTATAGAATTTCCACTTATTGCTTTTTAAGCAGACTCCTTTTGCTTGGCAGAGAACCTGCTAGAAATTTAAACTCAAAAACCATGAATACATTAAGATCATCTACCAACCTCGGAAATCCTTTCCCATTTTTTAACTATTTTGTATTTAAAATATTCATACCTCTTCACTCTCCAAGGACTTATAAAAATCAGCTGCATTTCTAAATCTATCGCCCTTTGATTTATTACGCGCTGCTGTCAATATAAGATTGTGTATACTTATCCTCCATACTTTTCTTTCTGACCACTCATAGAGTTCTTGAACCTCTATTCTTTTGAGCAGAGCTCCCTCATGTAGACATTCTAGTTCTTCCTCTCCCACAATGCATGCAACCTTATCCCACTCCCAGTTAGAGAAGAAGGAACAAATGTCAAGGAAAGCCTTTAGAGCACTGGGCTGAAGCTCATGGTAAGCAAACAGAATCCTGGACTCATCAAAACGGTCTTCTTTGTAACAGATGAAAGACTCTCCCTCTCTTAGCGAACAAAATACATTTTCATAAGCTTCAATTTTGTTATGTCTTTTATGAATATAGGCTCCTACCACTTCCAAAAAAAGAGGACAGCAACTGCATTTCTGTGCTACCTCTCTGGCCTGAGGCCTTTCATCTACGATTGAATTTATTTCCCTTTCTCTATCTATTTTCCTGTTTTACAATTCAAGGGCTGACTCAATAGGCACTACAACAAAAGGGGGTATTCGTACAAGAGATGGAACCAAAATAGTACAACTGTTTCAGTGAATGAACAAGAGACTGGAGTGGTATTCGTGCATGCCTTCCACGCAATGCACTCATTGCATCTTATTACACTATGCAAATTTTCTACCCATGACAAAAGTTGTTTCAACTTTTCAAAACTATAACTGAGTCCTTCCATAATGACATAATGTCATAGATCAAAAACGTCTTTATTTTAAATTTCGTGTTTCCTTCTACCAAATCCTCTGTCATTTTAAGATGCTCCACTTAACAACTTAGTCCTGAAATGCTGGAGACATTTAAATCTTTGTTCATCTCTGCTACTACCTAACTCATTTAACATTTCAACCAAATGAATTTTCCCCTTAGCCATGCACCTGTGCCTCAGCCCACTTCTCCCTGCATGAGAAACAACAGGATTTCTTACTTAAATCTTCCCTAGCTTCTTTATTAGCATAAATTACAGCATTGGGTGTGGCCACCTTGTATCCATATTCGGTGTTCTATTTGAGCTAGGCTGGTTGTTAGGAAGTGTATAGTTTTACATCTTGCTTGCTTCGGGTCTTACCTCTGAGCAATTTTTATATGATTTGGCTTATGCAATAGCTCCATCCAAAACAATTGGTTTAAAAACCTCAACATATCCTTTCAATTCATCATTAAAAGTGTCCAAAAATATTTAGGCCTGTCTAGTTTTTGGGATATCATGAATCCGCAAATACAACCTTCTAAAATTTCTAATATAATCATCAAAAGATTCTTGCCTGTTATGATGTAAATTCCTCAACTCTATGTAGTGGTCATCACTAGTCTTTTTATCACACATGTCAAGGACAAGAGAAGAGAAATTGTACAAGCAAAGGATCTCATCATCGATACCCTCTTGAATATACAAGTCATAATGATGCTCCCAATCATACGCAGTCTCCTTCAAGTGCAGTGACGCAAACTGAATTTTCTCCAAATCAGCCATTGGATGCATGTTAAAGTAAACATCAAGTTTATTGATCTATACATGTGGCTCAATTCTTTACCGCTCCGTAGAATAGAATTTTCCATTGGAATCCTCAATCAAATGAATACAATGAAGCATGTTACAACTAAAAATTTTAAGCATGGATGCATGATAGATGATTATGATATATTGTAGAATCTAGATTAGTGTCTTAAATCTGAAAAACACCCTGCTGCGCTTTTAAATAAATGTTTTAAATCTTAAAAATTTGTGGGAGAGGGTGCCCTTTGAGCCACCTCATACTATCCTAGTTGTCATTCTCATGCTCCATAATTAGTCCAATAGAGGGAGTTGTGAACTAAGCATTGTATACTTATAGAAAGCTTTAAGGTCTATCCATTCCATCCACTTCCCAAATATGTACAAGTCATGTAATATTTTTATTCCTTTCTCAAACCAAAGGAGGGAGATCATCCTTTTGTCAAGAAAAGGATCCTTTCATTGACCAGATCCTTGCCTTGACAAGAGGCTGCTCTGCCCTCCTTTGGTTTGAGAAAGGAATTAAAATACTACATGACTTGTACAGATTTGGGAAGTGGATGGAATGGACAGATCTTAAAGCTTTCTATAAGCTTCCTCAATCTCATTTCAGAATTTATACAATGCCCATAAATGCTTTCACAGCTCCCTCTTTGAGACATTTCTAAATCCTTTTCAACAAATCCAGTTTGTGCATAGCCTAAAATTAATGTTGTCCTCATGAACACATCTCTTCAAGACATTCTGTCGAACAGTTCATTTGTATTGTCTATTCTTCCACATTTTGCATGCATTTCTACAAGGGTTGTTGCAACTACAACATCTGAATTGAGCTGGTACTTATGTTTTTATTTTGTTACGATCAATCAAAGATGTATTTGGAAGAACAGTTGGGTGGATTTTATCATCTCTGCTTTGAAATCTTGAGCCAACTCTTCTTTTTCTTGAAGCAAGGGTGCTATATCAACTTCATATTCCAACATTGATGGTTTTAACTGATTTAGAAAATCTATATTAATTATGGTGTACATGCTCATATAACTAGGAATTTCCAACTTGACTTTCCCCTATATTTGTTGGATAGTTCTAATTGGACTATATCTATTTGGCTAGAGCTTCTTGCCCGTCCCTTTGAGATGGTCCTCACTCAAATATGCCCACAATATGTTTTCTGTGAGCTGTTTGGAGACAAGTACTTTGTCATTTTTCATTGGCTTTAGCTTGAAGCAAGTGCTCTTGTACCTACTTATTAACTAGCTGAGTTATTTCCATGAACATGATGGCTTGGAATTTTCATTGATCATTCTCCTCCTTGCCTGCTCCATCTCTATCATCTTTCCTAAATACACATCAAATGGTGTCCGGGGCAGGAATTCCAAAAATGTTTGAAAGTAGATTTGTTCATCCTCCTTTTTAGCTATATGAATGTTGCAGAAATGGCAGGCTCTCAGTCCAAGTTTTGGGTGTTTTTGATTGTATCCTTTGAGCATATGAACAAATGTCTGCTTCAGCTTTTCATTTTTTGATCTTTTTGTAGATGAAAGGCAGTGTAATGTTTGAATTTACTGTCCATTGTACACCGAAATATACTTCGAAAGCTGCTTTAAAAGATACTCTTACAGTTAGATATGATCGATTCCAGCCATGCAAAATATACCCATTCATTTTCAAAGAATAATTTGGTTGCTTTCTGGTCTGTTATTTTCTTCCTACAGGGAATTAGGACAAACACTTTGTTGAATCTATCTACCATTACATATAAACAATTATGTCCTTGTCTAATTTTATGCCCCTCTGTGTGCAAGCCTTCGGAGTGGCGAACCATGAGCTCATGGACGCGACCCTTTACCGGGGGCTCTTCATGCTTCTCCACAACCCTTCCCATCGGATTCCTCTAGCTAAATGTGGTGTCTTTGCTCCTCAAGCTGGGTGAAGACAAGGAAATCTCCAAGGTGGCCAGGGTCTATCTAGTTTTTCTGCTACCGTATCTAGTGGTGACCTCTGTTTTAACACCACTGAGAATCTATCTAAGACCCACCCCAAGAAATATTGGAGTAGTAGCCTGCTCCATGGAACCATGTCCTTGTTAGGATCTTACCTTGAGTAGAATCTAGATGTGGGACTATTTTTTAAGCTCATTTGAGAAAAATTCTTATATGTAGGGCTCTTGAGTTGGTAACTTGTGTTTTTGGGTGAAATTTTTGTAGGCTTGGATTATTTGTTGTTGCTGCTACCGTTGCTTCTTGTTTCATTACAATGGTGAGGGGATATAGTGAGGAAGCAGTGATCATGACCTTCCTTTCCTGTAAAGACCAATATAGTACATCTTCAGCTGGAACCTATAGAGAATGCACTATGAAGAGGCAAGTGAAACTCAAGAAGAGCTTAAGAAACAGATTAAATAAAGAAACAAAAGAAACTCAAGTGAATGCTTCTCTTATTTTGCACTTCCATTTTAATTTATAGACTCAATATTTTTCTGTGACTATGAACAAAGAAACAAAAGTTTTTCTTGGATGGCAGGGACATATGATTACCTGGATATTTATGTGTTGGGAATGATAGGAAAACATGGATTTTATCATACAGGTATATGAGTGCACAACTTAGCTTATTAGTTTTGTGCGAGGTTTTAATTATTGTCCTAGTTTAAATGTAATTTGTGAATACTTTTGGTGGAACTGGAGTAAAATATGTGTTCTTAATATCTCAGAATCTAATGCACCTTTGTTGTTATCGATAATAGAGAATTGTATCAAAGTTGAGAATCAAAGCGAAGAACATGAAGATGACAATTGTCGGCAGAGAGACAATTGCTCAAAATAAAAGTAAAGAAAAAGAACCTCAAAGTAGAACCAGAGAAACAAACATATCGCTTGAAGTTGGTGGTGGAGAGAAGGTGTTCATATTGTATGCGAAGGGTTAACAGCATTTAGGCACACTTTTCTATTTTATCATTGTATTTAAAGGGTTAACCACATTTAAACACCCTTTTGTATTCTATCTTATTTGATAATAATAAAATGTTTGTGGACCCATTTGTTGGGCACAAAATTCAAATCAAATTGTTTTTAATTTCTAATATTAATTATCAGCCCGCGCTGATATCATAGACAATATGTAGCCGTCGATTGCACTATATGATATTTGATTATTATTTATTCTTGAAATTCAAAGTTTTAGTTCTTTAAATTCGTATCGTCTCTAGAGAGACAATAAAAATTGAAATTAGTATTGTCTCTAGAGAGACAAAAAATTAGTATTATGTATTGTCTCTAGGGAGACAATAATGATATTGTTTCTCAAGAGACAAAAATGATGTCAATCTAAAATGTCTCCGGAGAGACAATAATTAGAGACAATATTAGAGACACCCGCTTTGAGACAATAATAGAGACAATATACAACTTTTTTATTGTCTCTATTTGAGACAATTTGGTCAAGTATTGTCTCAAAACACCCCTCCTTGTAGTAGTGATATAAATCCAGATAAAATAATTTGTATAAAGTAAAGATGAAGAGATATTAGGAATACAGGCTTGCCTCAACGCGTAGGTCTGATTTAATTCATAATCGGATTGATTGTAGGATGGCTAATAGTGAGAGATCCCTCCAGCACAGCCCCCTGTCATGTTTCCTCTCTCACTACAGGGGTTAAATTTGACGGTCACACTTACCCGTCAAGGAAAATTTTTGTGACGGTTTTATAACAAATATTACCTTGCACATGACATTTATTTTTCATTTTTGACTTTCATAATTATAATATAGATACAAATATTTATATTTTTCATATGATAAAATCATATCATATACGTATATCTAATTGTGAAGAGGATACATGTTAATAAATATGGGGTAAAAGAAAAAAACTAAGTTCAATTTCTTACCCGAAATGTTATAAGCTAAATAAAGACTGAAGCCAAGATCAAGTGAAGGCTTCTGTCAAATCTATGCAACTCTATAAATTCCCAAAGTCTTTTAGGGTGTATTAGATCCCATTGTCCCAACATTGAATTTATGTGTAAAATGCAGACGACTAGTACTTGAAGTGGAAGGAAAACATGCAACAGTTCCATTTCGTCACCAAGAATCACAATACTAGCAGTAGCCTCAATTGCCCATCTATAACAACACTGATCAATATCCTGGACACTCATATATAAAGAAACTCTGAATATACAACAATGCAGTTGCCTTGGTGATCCTAGAGTGACTTGTAACTTTGGAAAGGTGAGTTTCACAAATAAAGCATGGCTGATAGATGACAAAAAACTAATATATTGAAAGTTTATGTAACAAAATTTGCCGATAGATTCCTTACCAATTGGATATGTATAGTTGTTTTATTGTATAACAATTCCTTTTTCTAGCACTTTGTGCATTCTTTTTCATCGATTAGTTGTATATAGCCTCTTACTTGCCTACTTCTGAGTCATTACTGAGTTTTATACACAACTTCTGACTGCCCACATAGCCACGCCAACTACAGTGATAGTTTAATGTCCGGAGCCAATGTTAGAGTGATAACATATTCACTGGTAGTTGCATTCATCTATATTCGCTTGGTTCACTGAGATATTTTATTCTTCAACTTTTACGGCTTCAAAAGTACAACATCTTAATGTTGGCAAATGGACAATGAACATGACATAACTAAATGAATTAAAGTCTTGAGGGCTTTAAAATCTTTTAGAATCTTAGAAAACAACAAAATCGGTATGTACATACCTATTCCACTTTGTTTATATTATACAGTATGTACATCGCTTTTCCACATTTCACTAATCCTGTACATGATCTGTTGATCTCTATCATGTCGATGCGATTAGTGTTTCATTGACAATAAGCCAACTTGGGACAACCAACTCTGCCAAATAGAGACCAATGATTATAAAATTAGATATAGAAACTTTTAAACAGTTGGTTTTATTAAGTGCACGCCAATATGACACTTTTCGAAAACATTTGCCCATCTCGTGCTACGGGATAAAAGTTAAGACAACTGTTTTTTACGGTTAAAACACAAAAAACGTCTACACAGGCGTCAAATTTAACCCCTGACTACAACTATCCAATGTCAGCAAAATTTATGATATAACTTGGGTTCCATTGTGGTTAAGGCCTACAGCTCTCAAATAAAGTGCAAGAATTACTATGCAAGGAAGATGACAGGTCTTAAAGTATGTCAGGATGCCCAGGCCCTGAACAACTGCTACCACCCGCCTCTTATGTCTTTGTCCACTCTTACCACACGCCACCCTCTAGCGCACACTTCTACTTTTATTTTTATTATTATTATTATTTTGATTTTTGTTTTAAGCAAGAGAGACTCCAAGCTTCATCTTATTGTAAAAAATACACAAATTATAATTATTTTTCTATCTACCACACTCATTAACTTATGAACTCATTAACTCATATGCAATTACTAGTCATAAAAATATTGAAGTAGTCAAACAAAGTGGTCTCCTTTAACAATTTTTTTTGGTTTGTTGTAGTCAATTCGACAACAAATTTAATAATTAATAAAACACAGAAACTTTTCTACCTATTCACATTGCTTATAGCAATCCGTTTTGCCGTCAACTTTTTTACGAGTCTTCATTATTGACTTTGCAAGCACCCAAAACATGATTTGCAGATGGTAGTTATTTCTTATATATGCTACCGAAATCTCACTCTTGCCCTGAATTCCGATGGATACCCGCTCTGCGTATTGTTTACCTCTACTGGTTACCACTGTTCTGGTGTTGTTCACTGTATTATTAATATGGAAAAGGAAGAAGAAGACTCTTCCTTTTCCACCTGGACCGCCTGGTTGGCCTCTTGTGGGAAACCTCCTTCTGCTGGGGGAAAAATCTGTTGGAAATATGCATGTGATGCATATTTAATTCCAACCATAGCTTTTTTTAGGAAAGCTAATTTTAGCTTTAGTCTTGTTTTAGTTTGCTTTAGTTAAGTTAGCTTTATCTTATTTTTATCATCAGATTTAATTCAAATAAATCTGTTTTAAATCATGCATAGCATGCAACTGTTTTAAAGCATGAGTTTAGATTTAGAATGCTCAGTTGAGGAGCTGTTAGTGGGTGAGTTATTCTATTTAAATAACAGCTATTGTAATTGCTTTGTATGCACACACAAAGGTGTGAAATATGCACAAGCAAGGAAGGATGTGCATTGAAAACACACAGCTGCACGCACAATTGTAAAGAGCTGAAGCTCTGAGTATGATGAAGCTTTTATTAATGGAGATTATGCACAGCAGTGTTGGTTCGAATATTCATCTGTTTATGCAATTTATATAAGTATTCTGTTTATTTCTTTTATGTTGTTTGTTGTATAAGACTATAGATTTTCTACAAATTGGTATCAGAGCGAGGTTATTCCAGTAGCTTATTAAATTGGTAGCAAGCTATGGCTTCTACATCTGGCATGCAGACGCCGCAATTTAATGGAAAGAATTATGAATACTGGTCATTGACCATGAAGGTGCTATTCAGATCTCAAGACGTGTGGGAGATCGTTGAAGATGGGTACACAGAGCCCATAAATGCAGCAGTGTATACTGCACTTTCTCAAGCAGAGAAATATACTTTGAAGGAGTTACAAAAGAAGGATGGAAAATCTCTTTTAAATATTCATCAGGCAATGCATGAAAGCATTCTTTCAAGAGTGGTAGCAGCCAGTCAAGAAAAGATTGCATGGGATACTTTACAAGTTGCATATCAAGGTAAGGAGAAAGTAAAAACCGCCAAGCTACAGTTACTTCGTAGAGATTTTGAGAATTTAGCAATGAAAGATTCAGATTCTGTAGAATCATTTTTTACATATGTAGTTGGCTTAGTCAATCAAATCAAATCCCATGGTGAGACTCTTGAGGATAGAAGGATTATTGAAAAATTGCTTAGAAGTTTGCCTACGAAATTTGATCCTTTAGTTGTTATTATTGAAGAAACTAAGGATCTGAGTCAATTTTCTATTGATGAGTTGCATGCATCACTAATCAATCATGAACAGAGGATGAATAGATCACATGCAAGTGTAGATCATGATTCTGCATCTCAGACAGCAGGTAGTCGTGGAAAAAGGAGAGGAAGTTTCAGCCCAAGAGGCAGAGGAAGAAGTCCATCTAGAGGACGTGGCAGCAGTTCATCAAACTCAAGTGTAAGAGGATAGAATCAAGAACAGAGTTATGGTCAGAGACAAGATAAGTCTCATGTTCAGTGTCATTATTGCAAGAAGTATGGGCACTATGCTTATGATTGCAAGAAAAAGCAATATGATCAAGAGAGACAAAATCAAAATCAGGTTGGAAGTTCTATTTCTAAACCTATGTTTATTGCATGCACAAGGATTGCCGAAGCAATACCTTCTTTATCCCCTATTGAATGTAATTTGTCGAAAGAGAGTCCATGTGATGTATGGTATTTGGATTCAGGTTGTAGTAATCACATGACAGGTAATCTAGATTTGTTTTCTAGTTTGGATGATTCAGTTAAGAGTGATGTAACTCTTGAAAATAACAATATTGTGTTCGTGAAAGGAAAAGGCACAGTTAGTATTCTAACAAGACAGGGGGAGCAAACAAGTATGCAAGATGTTTACTATGTTGCAGGTTTGAAACATAACCTTATGAGTATTGGACAACTGGTACAGAAAGGATACCGAGTCTATATGGAAGACAATGAGTGCGTGATTGTGGACAAAGCTCCTAGCACTCAGTTGATTGAAAAAGTGAAGATGAGCAGAAATAGGATGTTTCCATTAATTTTGAAACCTGGAAAGAAGAAGAAATCAGATCTGTTTGCAGCAAAGTCATGTGTTAAGCCAAATCAGTCTTTTGTTGAGTCCTGCGCTCAAACAGATGAGTCCTGCGCCAATGAAAATCAGGTCTGCGCTACAGTAAGCGAGTCCTGCACTGATTCCTACGTAAATATAGTTGAGTCCTACGCTGAAGGAACACAATCAGTGTTTCATTCAGTCATGAAGGATGAAACATGGCTTTGGCATATAAGGTATGGACATTTGAATTTTGGAAGTTTGAATTTATTACATAGAAAAAATATGGTTAAAGGTTTGCCATTGATTCAGAAACCTGAAAGGGTATGTGAAGGTTGTATTTTGGGAAAGCAACATAGAGATTCATTCCCAGTTGGCAAAACAACAAGAGCAAGTGCACCACTTGAGATTGTACATTCAGATTTATGTGGACCTATGCAGACAACTTCTATTGGAGGTTGTATTTATTTTATGACATTCATTGATGATTACACAAGGAAGACATGGGTTTATTTTTTGAGAAATAAATCAAATGCCTTTGATACATTTCAGTAGTTCAAGGCATTAGTGGAGAAGCAAAGTGGATACTACATCAAAGTTCTTAGAACGGACAGAGAAGGTGAGTATGTTTCTAATGAGTTTATGAATTTTTGTAGATATCATGGTATACACAAGCAGTTTACTACCAGGTATACACCACAATAGAACGGTGTGGCAGAGAGGAAAAATAGAACCATCATGGAGATGGCAAGAAGCATGTTGAAGGCAAAACATCTTCCAAATGAGTATTGGGCAGAAGCAGTAGCAACTTCTGTTTATATTTTGAATAGGTGTCCAACGAAACTTGTTAGGAACATGGTTCCTCAACAAGCATGGACTAATAG